>OU026148.1:3160209-3542709 GCA_907269125.1 Eristalis pertinax
GGTGGAAATACTTGGAATGTCATCTAGGCACCCTCGACCCACCCACCCAGAGCTCCCTGCCTGTCTTCTAGTCGTTGCCGAGCTCCATGACTGTCTCCAGGTCGCTGCAGAGCTCCCTGCCTGTCTTCTAGTCGTTGCCGAGCTCCCTGACTGTCTCCAGGTCGCTGCAGAGCTCCTTGCATGTCTGCTAGTCGCTGCCGAGCTCCCTGACTGTCTCCCAGTCGCTGCAGAGCTCCCTGCCTGTCTTCTAGTCGCTGCAAAACTCCCTGCTTATCTTCTAGTCGTTGCCGAGCTCCCTGACTGTCTCCAAGTCTCTGCCGAGCTCCCTGACTGTCTCCAACTCGCTGCAGAGCTCCCTGGCTGTCTCCTAGTCGTTGTAGAGCTCCCTGACTGTCTCCAGGTCGCTGCAGAGCTCCTTGCATGTCTGCTAGTCGCTGCCGAGCTCCCTGACTGTCTCCCAGTCGCTGCAGAGCTCCCTGCCTGTCTTCTAGTCGCTGCAAAGCTCCCTGCTTATCTTCTAGTCGTTGCCGAGCTCCCTGACTGTCTCCAAGTCTCTGCCGAGCTCCCTGACTGTTTCCAACTCGCTGCAGAGCTCCCTGCCTGTCTCCAAGTCGCTGCAGAGCTCCCTGCCTGTCTGCCAGTCGCTGCAGAGCTCCCTGCTCTCCACTTGTTCACGAGCAATTCCCTCAATAATGGCCCATTTAAATTGCCACTGAAATCCGTGTCAGAAGCGATAACGAAGCTGACCTTCTGCTCCCGGCATCTGCTCGGGCCATTGAACAACCCTTCTGTCAGTTCCTCCTCCCCCCTCGCCGTGCCAACATGAAGTAATAAATCCATTTTGCTAATTAAAAGGGATTACAGATTAATCAGTATAAAATGAAATATTCTACATCGAGTCAAACTTTTATCGGTCGTAAAAAAATTAGTGCTGCCTTTCAAACTTCCCGATCTCAGTGGGTTGCGGGGGAGGGTTGTTCATTAACCAGTCCCGCCTCTCCACCCCCCCACGGTGGCAAAACAGAGTGTACCTCTCGCGTGTTAATTAGTGTCATAATTTATGCACAAAATCCAAAACCGGAAATATATGGTGTGAAAGTGAAAGAGTGGATATAACGAACAAAAAAAAAAAAAAAAAAGGTGTGAAGTGTGAACCCTTTTTGTGGTGTTTCAGTGTGTAGCTCCATCCATCAACAGCGCCCATTACCAGAGTCGACGGTTTATTGAAGGTGTTAAGTGAAGTTCGTAGAGCCTGGTTAAGTTGAACTCTTTGCCGTAACCATCGTGCACAATCACCCTCGGGCTGTCCTGTTGCTGTCCGTATGAATCTCTGCATCTTTTCACTCATTTAGCAAATTAAGATATTGGCACAGTGCCTCAAATGTTCGGTCTCTCTGCTCGATTTCGATTTATCATCACATGCACATGCACTGACTGCAATTTCAGTGAGTGAGTCGGTTGGCACTGCAAGCCTTGCAGAGGCGACGAGCAGTTGCAGCTAACTAGGACATCCGCATTCCTTACGATGTGCCGGCCAAAGTCATTGTGCTCATGAATTTCACTTCCTCGCCTCGCCTTTGAATGTAATCAACCCCATTTGCTGGAGTATTATGACAAATAATTAAATTTTTGCAATGGTTCCTCCCTTCTCATGCATCCCATGGATGTCATATTTTATTGTATTTTTTTTTTCACCTCCCCCCGTCCCTGCCTCTCTCTCGCTTTCTCAATGGATCATCAGCATTACCATTGCAATGACATTACCACTGAAGGAGACACGAGAAGGACACAAATTATTGCTGGAAGGCATCTAAATCATGAAGAGTTGAATTTCCTGTCTCTCATTCTAGAGATGGCTTGGGGGTTTGGGAGAGGAGGACGATTTCCTTGGGAAGGGCATATAATTTTCATATAATTTTGAACGAGATGCTAACATGATAGTCATGTCCTTGGCTCGGTGTGTGTGTAATGTGTAGTCCACTGGTTAAGGGTGTGGCATGGAATGTATGAAAATGGTTCAGGGCTTGTACTCTGCCAGAAGTGTCAACCTAATTTCGAGGGAGTATCATAAATTTTGGATTTGCTGAGTGCACAGGGGAGCACATGGCAATGAGAACAATGTGGATGGTGTGGAAAATAGTTACACTGTCTGTGGGAGGGTTTGGGGGATGGACGGTTTGACTGGGGGACTGTATGATGTACAGATGCTGCTGAAGGCCAAGTTGATCAGTTGAAGTTTTGACTGTAATCATGTTGTTTGCTAGTTAGTTGGGACGTTTTTCTGAAAGTTAATACGGCGCTTGCGGTTGTGTTGTGTTGTGAAGACTGGACGCGGTTGTGGGGGGCTTTTAATTCGCGTTTTGCTCTATTTGATCGGATTGAACATTAGCCTGTGCAGAAGGTTGGCTCGTTTATCAGCGGTTTGCTGGAGATTCTTCTGAGTCACAGTGTCAATAATTGGCGAAGGTCTAGTGTGTCCCTTCTGAGGTTCTTATTTATCACATTGCCTGGGGGTTTGTACAGAAATAAGGCCTACGTGCGTTCATACGATGTTTAGGCTAAACAGAGTGTTGTTCCATAGAGAAGAGAAAGCCTCCTTCTTCCATAAAGTCAGTCACTTTTAAGCCCAGCCAAGTGTTGCTTTGCGGAGAAGAGAGTACTGCGGTGCGGGTGTAACCGCGAAAGCCTCCTTCTTCCATAAAGTCAGTCACTTTTAAGCCCAGCCAAGTGTTGCTTTGCTGAGAAGAGAGTACGGCGGTGCGCGTGTAACCGCGAAAGCCTCCTTCTTCCATAAGGTAGCCTTTTTTAAGCCCACCAAAGTGCTGATTCATAGAGAAGAGAGTACGGCAGTGCAGGTGTAACCGCGAAAGCCTCCTTGTTCCATAAATTAGTCACGTTTAAGCCCACCAAAGTGTTGCTTCACGAAGAAGAGAGTACGGCGCTGCATGTGTAACCGCGAAAGCCTCCTTCTTCCATAAATTAGTCACGTTTAAGCCCACCAAAGTGTTGCTTCTCGAAGAATAGAGTACGGCAGTGCAGGTGTCCGCGAAAGTCTCCACGGTCCACAAATAAGTCCAACGGCCAGTCGTAGTCTTCTGAACTGATATCGAGCTCAACATGAGATCCCAGTGAGCCACTGTAGAAGCTTCCACGTCGATTGAAGCTCAATTCTTCGCGCCCTAGTTGCCTAGTGTCCGTTTTCCAATCGATCACGACTGTCAATGGCTGCAGCTAGCCTTAGCTCAAGCTTATATGATCCATGACCTCTTAGATGGAAGACTCCCCGTCTTGCTTCCCTTTGCCAACTAGTTCACAAAGTCATGCCCCCCAATTGTTGCTGTCTCGTCAAACATCCATCAACCGTCCATCTCCATAACAGGCTAATTCCCTCGCCCAAGATGTGTCATTCCCAGTCACCCCTTCGCTATAAACCTCCCCCCAAACCAGGCAATACCAACTAAACCCTCTTAAAGACCAACTCATAAACCATAAAGGTCACACTCGTTCTCTTCTCTCAAACTCCTCGCAGGACCCCAGCACACAAAAGTAAATCAAATAAGCGTTCAAATTCAATAATCTCCAGTCTCGCCCGAGATTTTTACTGTCGCAGCGGCATGCCTCTGTGTGCGTGTGTGCGCGGCAAATTCAGTTAGCAACAACTTGGAACAATCGTTCAAACATAATTTAATCTCGGCGACCACATGACAAAAATAAAAAAAAAGGATAACACTTAGGCAAAATTAAATTCCCTCATACGAGGCCCATACGAAGTGGTTCTGCCACGGCACGAGGCCCCCCACGCCTATGCGGGAGCACCGTACGTGATCGGAATGCCATCGACGACAAGGACTCCGTATCGCCGGATCACCCTTAGCCGGCCAAGCCCAGATTTTAGTGCCAAACAATGGAGGGGGGGGGCACTTATTAATTTTTCAAGACGTCCTTAAGGCGATGTCAACGACACGCAATCTTCGGCTTGCTTATGAATTAAACACCATCGAGTGCGCCCTTCTGCTGCCACCTGATTCAGTTAAATCATAATCAATTGGTTTTGCTCGTCGATAAATTGAGGAAAACGGAGCGTTTTGTCAGTCGTTTTTCACCGTCGATCTCTAACGGTGTTTGCCATCGCTGCATTAACAACATTTCACTCGGTGATTTCCTTTGAAGGAATTTCATCGCATTTCATTTTAAGTCCTTGCTCATCCAGCATCAGCAAGAGCGATGAGGTGGAAATCGAGAGGGGGGAGGGAGGGAGCACACAAGAAGAAAATGTAGTGGCGACAGGTGATTGCCGGGAATGAAGTGACGGGTAGTCTGTGTGAACAGACATAACCGCTCATCAAATAAAATGACTGATGTCGAAGAGGAGGAAGTCGTTGCTTCACGGGGGGGGGGGGGGGGGGGAGGTTGTCGTGATGATGGCGATGTCAAATGAAATAAAGTTGTTAAAACTGATTGTCGTGAGCAACGGTGAGTGGTGACTGATGGTCGTCGGCAGTCAATTTGTGCGATGGAGGCATTGTCGTTAACTCACTCTGACTGGGGGTTGATTTGCGGAATTGGATTTGGTTTGCGCGACTTAAGTGAATTGTGCGTCCTATCGGGGTTGGGAATTATGCAAGATTCGAGGGGGGGGGGGGGGGGGGAACGCATAACCCACTTCAAGGCTTCGGTCCTTAGTTCCCCTCTCAAAATTTGCAAGCACTTCTGGTTGAATAGGTTCCATGATTCTCGTGGGGCTCCTGGAGATCCGGGTCGCTCCCACTGCTCAGGGGTACCCCCTCCCCCCCCCCCCATCAGACCAGGCAACCGCTCTGCCAGCTTATCAGAATCACTCCCTCCTGACGGAGACGACACACCTCTCCCATCACAGCCTCGACACAAATCTTTCGTTTTCTTGGAATTCACCTCATTCTCCCGTTCGGTTTCCTTGACACCAAAATTCCCTCAATCTCTAGGCTGTGGCGCGTCAGACCGTATTTCAAATCATCGCAATTTGCCTCGGCTATCCATTCCACGATCACTTGATATTACAAACCTCAGAGACGTAAGCTCACCGCTCCAGTGCCGCCTCCAAGTAATTCCCGAAAGCAATTTGCTTAATGGAACCTTAACCATGCGAAACTAATTCGTACAGATGCATCTCCACGCGTTGACTTGACAAATTCCTTCCCCAAAACATAACCACATCTCGCAGCTCCTCCTCGCGCCCGTCTCTCGTGTCAGACATGAACCGCAGCAGCAGCAAGTATCTGTCGCGACAAACGCGTGGGCGTGTGTGTGAGAGCACAGTTTCCAGATGATTTACAATAATCACCGTTTCCACTCACTTAACAGCCCTCAGTTGAGGCGTCGCCGCGCAAAATATGAGTAGGACATCAGATGTGCTGCGGGAGCTGTTCACCTACCCTTCACTGGCAGCAGCAGAGCAGATCCTTCTGCTCGCAAGTCGAATCATATGGAAATGAATCTGTGCGCAGCAGCTAAATCTAAATCACTTCCCGATGTGTGTGGCAGCATATGCGCGAGCCCCCGCCGAACTGGGTTAATTGCTTCCTAATTGAGGAGCACAAGACTCTGCGCCAGCCGCACAAGGATCGTTTGAAAGTTCCCTTCTTCCTGTTCATCTTCTGTTGTTTTTTTTTTTTTCTTCCAAGATATTCACAATTTTATTTTTTTCTTTTCTTTAATTACAAATGTATATAGTTTCGTTGAGAGTATAATAAAAAACTTATGGGGTTGCGAAAAGTTAAGGACACACTTGGGGTGTCTCACAGGTCTGCGAGAGGCTACACCATGAGTGAGTCCTTTAAGTGGTTTCTAATAGAGTGTGTGTGTGTGTGTGTTTGTGTGTAAATGATAAATGAACACAAGAGCATGCAAACTTACGAACTAAGAAAGAGAAAGATGGTGGGTGATAGAGTGAGAGAGAGAGGGGTGGGGGGAAAAAAATGTATAGAAAAGAAGGGAGGGGGGGGAGGGTAGAAATAAGAACGCGAACTGAGCCGACTGAGGGACCGTATTTCATGCATGGCCCCACAAGCCGGCCGGCCAGTCCCGCGACACAATACGACAGGTCCCGCCCGCCTGTCTACCATCCGTTCGAGGTGCGCCTCTCGGCACCGGGCGCTGCTGAGCCCGAGAAGCGAGGCGACGAGTTCGACGAGGACGGCATGCAGAGTGCGGCCACCTCGTTCGCCTGCATCGTATGAATGGCGACGAGCAGCTTCTTGCGGGCGCCAAACGCCGTGATGCCCATCTGAATAAGGTCGTCTTCGGTTAGTGTCGTGAACATTTCCAAGTCGATTTCGTTCAAAACGAATGTTTCTGCAAAAAAAAAAAAAAATAAAATAAGAACAGAAACGAACGCACATGAGTCTGGGTCCCCCAGCAGAGTGTCCTTGCTTACTTATGTAATGTTCCAATCCAAGGGTTGTGAATAGGGAATGAATGTCCTTATGCTGGGACATCGCTATGCGGCGATTCAACGGTGTCGAGTCAACGATACCGGTCGTGGCGCCCAGGCAGTACGGTGAGATTGCTATTCCGCTGGTGGCAGCTGCACCGCCGCCGCCACCACCACCACCACCCGCACCACCAGCACCGGCACCACCTGCTGCTGCGGCACCATTGTTCGGATTGCTTGCGTTCGCATCTCCTCCTCCGCCGGCGTTGGCAACGCCGCCGCCGCCGCCACCACTGCCGCCTCCACCCGCAGCTGCACCACATCCACTATTGCGATTCCATGCAATGTCGTCAACCGTTTCTAATGGTGCCGGTGAAGTGCGGCTCAGCGCTAGGCCAATCCAGTTGGCGTTCGGTGTGCGTAGCTCGCCGCTAATTGGCGCACGTTCCATGGCCTTAAAACCAATGACACGCTTCATGTCAAAGTCAAAAGCACGTTGCTGCTGGAAAAAAGGAACGCTTTGCCAATCTGATGCAAATCTGTACGGATGGCCATCTTACCCTTAAGTCAAAGTGTTGATTGCGATAACTATCGCCTGCGGCTCCAAGTCCTGCTGCGGCTCCTCCGGCGCCGCCAAGTCCCAACAGAACCCCGTCGCTAGAACGTCGTCCGACACGGCAACCGGCCTCGCTGCTGTACGTCGAGTCCGGTGAGTACTGAGAGTGCCCTTGGCCACCCTGGCCGCCACTATACGGCGGATAGGCCTGCTCCAATGAAGTAGTACTGCTACTAAAGCTCTGATATCCGCTCGTATTGTGACTGTTCGCATTGTTGCTGGCCACATTGTTTGCGGCGGTGACGTTTGCATTGCCGTTGCCTCGTGCATTGCCACTCCGCGGTGAGATATTTGTCAATGGTGTAGATGGCGCCACTTGTAAGTAGTTAGTGTTGTTCGGTTGATTGCGATGGAAGCTATTGTTGTGTGCCTTGAGGAGCCGTTGCGTGGGGGCACACATCCCCGGTGGAGTGGTTTGGAATTTACTCGCGTAAGCGTTCAAATTTTGTGTATGAGCGTTGTTATTGTTGTTGTTGTTGTTGTTTGTGTTGAAAGCATTCGCATTCGTCGGCGATAGAGTCGATGTTGCCTTGGCGATAGTCGGTGTCAACGGGCTGTCCGGATAGCTGGCCAAGAGTGACGTCAATGTCCGGCGGTAGGCCGTCTCAAGTTCCTGGTCCTTGGGCGAGAAGTAGAGCGACGGGATCTCCGGCTTGATGAGCACGGTCTTCAAACGAAGGATATGATGACGAGCTTCGTAGATTTTATCTGCAAACAATTTTAGGTGGTTTGAGCAAAAGGATGGGGCTGGGGTGGATGGGGGTTGACATACCGATGAACTTTTCAACGCCCTTAATGACGACAGCCATTGAGCTTTGTCGCTGCTTCTGCCGCAGAGAGATGAAGACTCCGTACTTGGTGCTGAGGCTCATGATCTCCGTGGCATCGCTTTGATTGTCGGGAAAGTCAAAAATGAGTGCGATTGGTAGATTACCCTGAGAGAGAACGGGTGTGCGTGAGTGGAGTGAGCGCGTGTGTCACAGTTGGACAGACTTACCACCAATTGCTGTCTGGCCCGGTAAACACCGGCAATCGTTCCAGTGATGACCACTTGGGAGCGCCTGATCGGCTTCACATTTGCGTCACACAATTCGGGGAACCTTATCTGGGGAGAGGGAATGCGTTAGAGTGGAGTGGGGAGCTCAGACGAACGGACTTTGATAGACACTGACGGACGCTGATGGACACTGACGGACGCTGATGGACAGCGATGGACACTGATGGACACTGACGAACAATGACGCACGCTGATGGACTCTGACAGACACTGATGGACGCTGATGGACTCTGATGGACTCTGACGGATGCTGATGGACCCCGATGGACACTGATGGACACTGACGAACAATGACGCACGCTGATGGACTCTGACGGACACTGATGGACGCTGATGGACTCTGACGGACTCTGACGGATGCTGATGGACCCCGATGGACAATGACGGACTCTGACGAACGCGACGAACGCTGATGGACGCTGATGGACCCCGATGGACACTGACAAACACACACACGAACGCACGACAAACTCATTGCAGACAAACCTCGGTCTTGGTGCGTTCCATGATCGTCACCAGGTTGGCGTTGTTCTTGCCCTTAACGATCTCGTGGTGCTGCGGCGAGATCTCCAGCTGCATCTGGACCAGCATGTCGGCCTAAAACGAGGACAAAAATGGGCCAGGATTACCGATTGTGGTTGCATTTCGCACCTTCTTAACACTTACCGCATGCTTGCCACATGTGCAGTTGATCAGGAGCTGCGTAGCCTCCTGTACCTTCTCGGCGTCCTTCTCAGAGCCCTTCACCAGGACCAGGGATGAGTGCAGCTTCGGTCGAGACGAGAAGATGACCTGCGAATCAGGTCCATTCAGTTATGAGAGAGATGGAGAGAGAGAGAATGCAAAGCTCACCTGAACATTAAACTTAATCTCGACTTCCTTGATGTAGGGTGTGTCCCTATCTGGAATCGGCTCACCCTCAGCCCGGATTGGCAACTCAAATGACATCAAGAGTGGCGTTGACAAACGCACCAGAGCCCGAGCCCGCTCGACCCCCTCCAGGCTGCCACACAGCGATACCTGATTACTTTTCTCCGTCGGATTCGATCGATTCGAATCGGGAAAGTGTATATGGGTGGCAGTGTCCTCCATAATATGCTTGATATTGTTGCCACCCCGTCCAATGATGTACGAGTGATCGGTATACGAGACGTCCATTTTCATGATGACCCGGGAGCCCTGAATGGGGAAAAAAAAAAAACGAAACGAAAACCAAGTGAGTCCAACTCAAATGAAGTCCTGCGAGTGCATTAAGATGTCTGTGGCGTACCCGAGAATCGAGGCTGGCAAGGATGCGCTCCTTTGCCTGGGATACATCGTCCGGCTTGCCAACTATGCGCACATGGGGATCTGAAAAAGAGAAAAAAAAAAACGGCATAAATTCGGAGAGACTCGGTTGGTATGCAGAATGGCCAGCGGTTGTTGCAGCTAATTACGAGCGTCCGCAGGGACTGCAGACGGCCACCTACCCTTCTTGCTCTTGGCTCCGATTTTCAGTCTGCACGGCCAGCTGATGTACGTATCGGTGGTCTTCATAACCTACGAGAGAGAATCATGAGTACTGTGGGTGGTGGGTGGTGGGGGGCGGGGGCATGGCTTGACTTACGCTCTCAAAAAAATACTCGGCGCTATTCATTCCGTCAACACTGCTCTCCACTGAAATGCGAATGAAATGGGGCTGAGTCCAGTGATTTACCAGCTGGAGGGGCGGCTACCTACCTTTAATCATGTTCTCCAGCTTGTGCCGGTCAACCTTGAAGCGTTCCGTATGCAAGTCCTCTGGATTGGAGACGCCTAGCTTGACGGCAATCGCCCGTATGTCACTCCAGTCACTGTCCGCCGATGATATCTCGCTGGGCGTCTCGCTGGGTGCGGCTATCGACGCTGCTGATGCATACAGCAGCTTGTTGAATTGCGAACATGATGCCATCATCTTGAGCTGAGGATGTGTCCTGTATGTTTGTCTCTCCTGATTGATCCTTGTTCGAGTGCGAATTCTTCTTCTTCTGCCGCCTATGCGAGTGCGTGTGTATGCGTCGAAGGTGTTATCGTGTGTAGTTTGTGTTCGGTTGAGGTTAGGTGATGGGTCTGTTTGGTTGATTGGTGGTTTTGATTCGTTTATGTCTTGAGGGAAAGCAATAATTAATGAGAAGTGAACGTGATTGATGGTCGGTGGTTGTTTGTGGGTGGTCGGTGCTTGTCCCAGCATAACCCGACCTTTCATCGGGCTTTGACGGCGAGACGTTGCCGCCGTGCGGTGTGAGCGAAGGGGAATGGGAGGCACAAGGATTTGGCATGGTTTGCTGTGTCTTGTCTTCAGCGACTCGAGGGGAAAGAGTTGAACTCGAGAGGAAAACCCGGCACTCTCAGAGGGAAACAAAAAAAAAAAAAATCACTCAAAAAAGACTTAAAAAAAAAAAAAAAAACTGAATCGTTGAGCTGCGGAAACTCATGTCGATTCCGTTTGAATTGCAAAACAAATGCGCCCCACAAGTGAACAGAGCTCTAGAGGGAGATGGCTATACACGGCACCCATAAACCACACCATTTTGCCTGAGTTCCACATCGAATCTAAACATGTCCCGAGGCAAAGTCCGCCCCCGGAGTTCCTTGCTCCCGACAAGGTGAACTACCAACTCACTGACCTGTTCCTCTTTTGCTATTCGCTCGTATAATTTCAATCCCTCAGGCGGTGAGTCGTCCTCCGCCTCGTTCTCTGCGGGTTTGGGTTCGGGTTCGGTTGCGCGAACGGAAGCGAACCAAAATAAATAAAAAAATAAATAAATTCCAATCACTTTCAATGCGAAAGAATGCGATTTGATTGCAGCAGGATGCACTGGAAAACTCGCTTAAGGAATGCTCGAAAAAAATATCTAGACCCGTGGTCAATTATACTAGATAATCTCCGTCCGTCTTGTTTAACACTTGAAAAGCAACTGAAACGCCTCGATCTGACGTCGAACTGTATCGGCGCGGTAACGGCGCGCCCGAGATCAATGACCCCCACATTTAGCGGGCACCAGCCAATGGCTAGACAATGCACAAATTACGTGCAGATTTCCTCAGAACTCTTTCATCAGTCAAAACAGGTCAGTGACCAGTTGTCTGTTTGTGTTGCCAGCAACATTGTTGCCAAACGCCCGACAATCACAGACAAGGACAACCAGCTGACGGGCGATGACGAAGTGGCCGAGCAAATAGACAATTCGCAACCGCAGAGGTTAGGTTATGCCGCCGAAAAAAAAACATGTGATCGCACAGAATAACGTACAAAAACCAACACACATACCTTCAGAGTCCGTCCGTGTGCGTCAATTCCACTCAAAGTCGTTTCTCGTGCAAAAAAAAAGAAATAATAAATAAATCAGAAAAAGCTCCGTAAAAGAGGGCTGAGGCGCCACCAGAAGTTTTGAGTTACAAAATTTTTGATAAACAAAAATTATTCCGTCATGTACAGTCGTTTACAGAAAACACACGCGACAAACAAAATATTGAATGGTTAGAGTTTGGATAAAATCTTTTGGGGGGATTGGGATCAAGAGAACACCGCCGACGAGTTGGTTTCTCTTTTTTTTTTTTTTCAGAAAAAAAATAATATATGCGCACGAAGTTAAGTCAAAAAAAAAAAAAAATATGTAGGAAAAGACACAAGAATGAATTTACGAGCAAGAAGTAGTCGATGAGGGGGGAGAAATAGGAGAAGAAAGAAGAAATAGAAAATGTTAAGTAACCACACGATAAAATAGTAGATGTTTGTTTGTTGTTGCGCTTCTCAAAGATCTTGCAGTTACGGACGAGAGAGAGAGAGTGACCTGGGTTCTGCACTGGAACTTAGCTTGACTATCACTGCGTGCGACGAACGGGCACCGGGTTGCCGTGAGGTGGGTGTGCGATCGTGCACACATAACGGGCACGAGTTGTTTTGTCAAAATAGCCGCGGGCAGTCGGTGGTGCTGAGATTTGATGGGAATTTAGACCAGTTTTTTAGACCAATTGCTTGATGGTGGCTTGGGTGATGCAAGTCAAACGTGTTTGAATGGCGATTGGGTTACAGTTCCGATCCGTTTGTGAAGGGACTTGGTTTTCACTCAGGTTCGACGAGGGAATTTTGACGACATCTGCCTTTGAAGTCATTCTCCTTGTGAGACGGCAGACGAGCGCCTCTAATTTGACATTGCGGGTGGTCTGCCACAATTCAGTTTATGTTCTCATTGACTCCCATCGACCCAGAAGGCATTCTCATTCTAATTTGCTTGAAGGAGAGCCGATATAGATTACAGATTGGTTCCACATTCGGTAGGTTTTCAGACGAAAACGATTCGGTTTGAAGGCCAAATGGGTCACATCTAACACGCCGCTTTATGCGATCAGTTCTCAGTTTCCATTGCATGTCCCCGTCTTCTTTTTTTATTTTCCTCATATAATTCATATTTTTTATGTATTTTCTCAGCCATACGCTCCTATTTCGAAGCAGCGTTCAACAGGGCATCTGCCAACGCAACAGTCCCCCCAACTGCATCCAAATCCAACAGCACACTCCATCAAGATCAAAAAGGAAACTCTGTCCACTTCCAGCCCCAACCTAATCCACTCAACCCGCCGCAGCCTCTCTGCGCTCAGCGACCATTCCCTCTCAATTAATTCATAAACTCATTTGTGGCCCTAATTTCAAATCACCGACATGCAACAAGGCCTACACAAGCACCTTACATGAAACACTTTCCGTCGCCGCAAAGTCGACCGTAATTAGAAATAATGAAGTAATGAGCTCTTCAGGTATTTGCCAACAACACAACACAACTGTGGCCGTGTCATTTTCCCTCTCGTCAGTCTTTCAGCCCCACCACTGGTGTGTCACCGTGTTTGCTCTCACTAATTACACCCTCGTGCAGCACACAAAAGTGCTACACATACGACGACCCCTCTGCCATTCAATAAATTTCCACTTCATCCTTTCAATTAAAAGCATAAAACACCCGTCGAAAAGGACCCTCCACACACCAACTATTCATCTCATCCTCTCCTACCACACCCCCACCACAGCCGAGCAGTGTGTGCGAATGAAAAATTCTTTTCAAATCCACTCAACGAATGGCTGCTTTTTTTTCCAGCTTTCTGAACTCAACGATGACGGATTAGCAGAGCAGGCGAGGGTCTGTAAAAAAGCAGGCGTTAACCACCATAAACCAGTTAAAAGACTAAGGAACTCAAGTCATAAATAAAAAAAAGGATTCACCAAACCCACCTCCCCAGCTGCAACGCCCATAGCCGGCGACACCCCACCGGAAACTTAAGTGCTAATGCGTATACGAGATTAGGATAATAAAGTTGTTGGCTACGGCTACAGTTTCTCAGCTCCAGCGTCTTTGGGCGATTCGTCATTTTTTATTTATGGCCGACCACCACAAGGGATGGAGAAGCGATGCGAAATGACGACGACGGCGAACGGTAGCCGTCTGTAATTTATCTCAGGGATAGTCCATTTGCACCTCATTAACCGTCGGTTCACCGCCGTCTCGCCCCAAGATTGAGGGTTTCTTCTTGTGGTTGCACCACACTCACACACACACACACACACAGCCCCACCTCATCGGCCAGAGACAAAGCAAACACCCAGAAACAATAGCTAAAAGTCTTTAACACTTCATTTAGTTTATATTCATGGGTCTGCGGCGGAGGCTCCTGCGGACTCGACAGCAGCCGCCGCATCCGTGTGTTGAGTTGAGATAAATGGACGCAGAAAAGAGTTCGTCTTGTTCTCGAATTAAGCCCTTTTCAAACCTCGAACTCCTCATTCGGGAGTCGAAAATCTTTGAGAAAATAAAAACCGGGGAACAAGGATCACAAGGACTTGCAACTACACTTGGGCGAAAGTTTCCGTGCCAAATTACGAAACATAAATCAGATATCAAAAGTTTTCGAAACGTCCGCATGGGCTGTGGATCGTGGCGGATGGGGGGGAGGCGGATGGGGTTACGGCGGTTGGGGTTGGAAAAGTTTTTCAAATACAATTTTTGGGATTTTTATGAGCGTAAAGTAGTTTTGCAAACGTTATTGTTCGAAAGTATTGGCTTGACATCGAGTGGGGTACACCCTTCCGAGTTGGATGTACAAAATTTTAAAGTCCCTCCCGGGGGTGGCGAGAGGAACATTTATTGCAGTGCTAAAAACGTAATTTGCTTTCTTTGGCGTCATCGGTTTTGGATTATTGTTTTCTTTCTTCTCATTTTTCCTGCTCACTCGCGCGAGGAGAGACGAATCGGGTGGGCGATGGGAAATAACGATCGATCGGCGGCAAGTTTTATTGGTTTGACGTTATTAAGGGCGACTAAGAAGTGGATTCGCATAAAATCAGGTCTACCCTTGGATTCGAAATGAAAATCGTTGTTGAGGAGGAAGCGACGTGGTTTGGTTTGCCCATAAACCACTGGTTTCGGTTCGGAGGATCGATGGAAGAATGGCCAGACGCCGATAGGGCCGCCGTGGCAGCTGTAAGATGAACTTGGAACAATTTCGATGTCGACAAATGGCATGCCAGAGTATCAGACATCACCAACGGTGTACAGAAGTCATATGTACCTTTATTCGGTCATCCTCAAGAACAAGTCTTCACGTCTTCAATGCTCTCTCTGCCTCTCTTAAACTCACTTGACCACTTTTGCACAGTTGATAATGAAGGAACCCTGGTAAACAGCCACCATCTCTTCATGAATAGTTTTTTGACTTTTCCTTGCTTAGTGAGAAATTTAATTACAGCGCGATGCTCAATTCACCATCACACCATCATCGTCTCAGTTGCCATTATGATTCTGTTTAACTAGAGATAAAACGCGAATTAATATTCACATTTATATGAAATTTTACATGAATGCACTAAATTAATAGTATTACTTGATAAATAAGTCAATTTATATATACAACCACAGCTTCACCCCGATACCGAGAATATATTGAACGCCCCTCGTAGTTCTAAAATGGCCGCTGTGGCAGTTGGAAGATTTGTTTTCACCTACTAACCACTGTTTCCACATCTGTCTGCTAGCGCGAGTACCAATGAACTACAAAATTGATTCTTTAACAAGCACGATCCATGAGCGAAGTCAAGTTGCACCACGTTCGAGTGTCTACGGCCCGATTAGAGTGCCTCGTTTTGTGAGTTAGCAGACTTTTTTGCCAAACACAGACCAGATACGTGACGCTAATCAACATCTTCGAGGATATTGCTTAGCCTCCTTGTACCTGATGCAACTCAGTTGCCGCCACTGGTGACATGTAAGGACCGTGAGACGTCTAAGCATCTCTAGCATGTCTCAGTACAAGAGACTTCTCAGCGACCTCTAGCATGTCCAACCAGCCTTGCCATCACATTGCTCTACTTGCCCCAACTGAGTTCCATCATCTAGGAACGGACTTATAAGCAGAACCCAAGTTCACCATCGCAAGTTACTTAAGCCAACAACTCTGTCGTCGCATGTGATTTGCCAACTCGTGCAAAAACTGAATGAATCAGCAAAGGGTGATTTTTTAGCTATTATCTTTTTGGCAACACTGGTTTAAACAGCTGACGCACGTTTCGTGTTTTGTTTCACTGTCAAACATCTTCAGTTTGGTCTATAATTTAACCATGAATCGTCTGACAAACGAACAACGCTTGCAAATTATTGAATTTTATTATCAAAATGCGTGCTCTGTTCAGAAAGTTCATCGCGCGCTTCTTCCATTTTATGGTCGGTTCAGTTTGGGTACGTAAATAAGCAGAATTGTCGATTTTGGAGTGAATATCAGTCAGAAGCATTGCAAGAGCAACCAATGCATCCAGAAAAAAGTCACAGTTTGGTGCGGTTTATGGGCTGGTGGCATCATTGGACCGTACTTCTTCAAAGATGATGCGAATCGTAACGTAACTGTGAATGGTGAGCGCTACCGTGAGATGATATCCAACTTTTCTTTGCTCAAAATGCAAGAGCTTGACTTGCATGACATGTGGTTTCAACAAGATGGTGCCACATGCCACACAGGAGCGAGTTCGGTGAACATTTTATTTCACGTTCGGGACCGGTCAATTGGCCGCCTAGATCGTGCGATTTAACACCTTTAGACTATTTTTTGTGGAGCTATGTTAAAGCTCATGTCTATACAGACAAGCCCGCTCCAATTGACGCATTGGAAGACAACATTGAAACATATATTCGTGAGATACCGGCCGAAATGTTGGAAAGAGTATGCCAAAATTGGAGTAAGCGGATGGACCATTTGACGTGATTTTCGGTCCCGTCTGCATAGACGGTGAGTGGAGGAGGAGATATAATGACGAACTATACGGGCTGTTCAGCGACATCGACTTAGCCAGAAGAGTGAAGATCCAAAGACTGAGATGGCTAGGTCATGTAGAGCGAATGGAAACCAATACTCCGGCCCGAAAAGTCTTCGAATCCACCCCCGAGGGACGGCGCAGTAGAGGAAGACCGCGACTCAGGTGGCGCACGCAAGTGGAAAGGGACCTCAACCAACTATGCGTGCGAAACTGGAGACAGCTAGCTAAAGATCGAGCTGGCTGGAGACGCTTGTTGGTTGAGGCCCAGGTCCACCCCGGACTGTAGCGCCACCTTAAGTAAGTAAGTAAGGATGGACCATTTGAGGCGCAGTCAAGGTCAACATTTGCATGAAATAATCTTCAAACATTAAATTATATGAACCGTACTATCGATTCAAAAAAAGATTTCATACATTTTTCTGAATTTTATGTGTTTTTTTTTGAAAAACTTTCCTATAACTTTTACAAAATCAATTCGAAATGACAATTGATTCACCAGGTACACAACATCAGCAAAAGAAAACCATCAACAAATCGAAACGATTAAATAATTGCAGTCCATCGGAGAAGAAAACGAAAAAAGTCGGCAAGACAGGCAAAAGGTTTCAAACTAATTCAAAATTTGTATCAATTTTTCCCAATAACCACAAACTCACCACACCTACTTACAACCGTGCTGCACATGGAGCATGTGTCCATGTCCATCGCAAGATCAAAACTCCACGTCTTCCTAGACGAATTCACCAACCGCCTCCGTCTCCGACTACATCACACTGTGAACTCGCGGCGAGATTGAACATGTTCTGCCCAGCCACCGATTCACCGAGAGCTCTCCCACCAAATGCAAGCCCTCTCTCGCTCGGCCCACTGTGCAGCAGACAAGACTGAGCATGCTTTCCTCGGGCGAGCGATGGCGCGAGAGCTTCTCACACAGTCGATCGAAAATTGTGCGTTAGCGTGGGTGTGTGCCCGTGCTAAATTCTGTGCATGTTCAGTCCGGTCGTCCGGTGGCAAGGGCATTTGACGTGTGAGTGCATGGCGGATCGGGCGTTTTTGGAGGAATTTTGGTAAGTGGTTGGTAAGTTTTGCATTTTGCTTGCTGATTGATATTTTTTCAATTGATTTTTTTGTCTATTACCTGTCTTGAATATATTTTCATTCGTTTTTGTGCAATTTGCAATTTTTTTGCTGACATTTTTGGTGTGATGTGTGTGGTAAGTGGTTGGTAAGATGTTTGATCGTACTTCGAAGTGTTGCAGACAATTTCTTTTCTATTTCCATTCGTTATTTGCACTGTTTGCATACTTTTCTTGAATATTTCTTGCTGCTGATCATCGGTGTCATGAGGTGAGTGTTTTTTGGTAAGTTTTCAAAAACGAAACGATTGCTGCGTGGTATGTGCTTATGTGGAATATGCCTGGATTTTGTTGATTGGATGGTGATTTGCTTATAATCCGTCTTGAATTTGTCGTACAATTCGTCTTTAATTTCTTTTTATTCGTCGTTGGGACATATTCTCCTTGAAGCAGGCTAGATGAAGCTGCTATTTCTTTGCGTCTCCTGGTGTCTGGGATTGTTCTCCCCCTCAATCAATGCATCTTCAGAAACTGATCATGATTCTTCAGTCGAATAAATTCTGGGAAAGGGGACACGTTCGATTTTCAAAATTATCATGATTCTTCAGTTGAATAGTTTTTGGTAAAAGGGGCATGTTTGATCGTCAAAAATTATGCCTCTTTCACGGCACACGTACGGCTCTTTGCAACAGATCAGCTATATCTTAGATGTCTCTCGAATTTGCAAGTACACATGCTGCACTTGTTGAAGGTAACATGTGCCTTTCTGACCTCGTCGCATTTACACACATTACATGCATCGAATGTGGATCTCTTGTACGTACTCCAGATGCTAAAGAAGTGGACTTATCTAAACTCTTGTTCATCTTATCGTATGTAGCCTAGCTCCATATTCTATGCGAGTGCCGTGTGCAATTGAGACAAGGTCTGAAGGCTGCGTGATGTACCCAAAACCAGAATTCAAGTGCAGCTTGTATGTTTGCGACTTAGAGAGCTCAGCCGCTAGATGATGATGTGTTACAAAGAAGCCTGATTGATTGTCGAATTAGACGAACGTTTCGGTATCAGTCCTCCTCCGCAGAAAATATTCAATTGAACATTGGCTTTGCCTATTCAGCTGGACAGGGTTACATGAGCGCTTCCGTGATGTGGAACGATGGTCTATGTACTTTGCCTGTGGATCTAAAAGTCCCAGATTACATGACGTTTGTCAGAACATTGTGGACTCGATCGTACGTCCCCCGCTGGTTATACATTGGTACCCTCGATCGTAGCTTTCCCATGTCGCTTCTTTCCCTCTGTCGTTAGCACAGTCAAGAACCACCAATCCTTGTGTCGCCTGTCACTGTCCTCTTTTACGGAAATTTCCCGAAGACCTGTTCTGTTCTGCATCTTCTAAATTGTTCATGTGAACCTGTCGCACCGTGTTCTCGCGCTGAACACTTTACTTACTTATCAGGCCGGCTACCCATGGAGGGTCCGGGCCTGAGCAAATACTGCCGTCCATCGTTGACGGTCCTGGGCACGATGCTTCCAGTCATCGAGACCAAGCTGTCTTGCATCCGCGATTCACCGGAGATTCGGTCTTCCTCTCCTTCTCGAACCAGTAGGCTCGGATTCAAAGACCCTCTTTGCTGGAGCATTGTTGTCCATGCGCCAAATGTGGCCGAGCCAGTGCAGTCGACGGATTTTTGCCTTCCGGTCTACATCCACATCGAGGTACAGCTCGTAGAGTTCGCGGTTATGTCTTCTCCTCCATTGGCCTTCCTCGCGGACGGGACCATATATCCGACGTAGAACTTTCCTTTCGAAGGCACCAAGAATCAGCTCTGCAGTTTTGCTTAGCGTCCAGCTTTCGTCTCCATAGAGCAGGCAACTGGCAAAATAAGATTTTTGTAGAGCATGATTTTGGTCCTTCGAGTCCGGAGTTTTGAGCCCAGTTGTTTTGATAAACCGAAGTAGCACCGGTTGCCAAGGGCGATTCTACGACAGATCTCCACTGTGATGTCGTTTGTGGAGTTCACGTTTGCCCCGAGGTAGACAAACTCCTTTACTACCTCGAAATTGTAGCTGTCGCGCTGAACACACATGTGATTAGTCATATCCTGGTCCGCAAATGGACATGTTCCTACTTGTAGCCCTGTCTGACTAATTATACGTGTGTTTAGGGCGACGGTGACATCCCATATGTCACAGGTTCAAGTGAATGATCAAACCGTAGTTCTAGGGCTCCCGTCAATTGAGGGACTTAGTTCAAGCTGCTAACACCACTCGTACACTTCGTGCACTCCTTCTATCATCATCTCTTGTATGTTCAGCCTAATATGCTATGCACCCTTGTCTCTATCATTTCACATCCTTCTGGCTATCATTTGAAAGGCCGAACAGATGTCTAATCTAGCCTCATCTCGCACTCCTTTATAGCAACGGCTTACGAGTAGTTTTCCTCATTCTTTTGACGGCGCTCGGAATGGACCTGAGGCTGTTCAGCTGCATGATCTTAAGCCAGGTGCCTCCACGCCAAGCCAAGGTGTGATACCAATGTCGCAAAAAAAATTATGGCCGTATGACCCTTAAGCAAAGTGACAAAAGGCCATATGCTTAAATAAGATCTTTTATCTCGAATCTGCTCAAATACGGCCTTATGTCTCATTGTGAAAGTGTCATAAGACCAACTTTCGAAATGTGGCCTTAAATCATGGCACCCTTCCACACTTGTGTGCGCCATCGATTCCGTGGACGTCCTCTATCGCCTCGCCTGGCCTACCAAGATCCGTCAAGTCGAGCAGAAAGCCTGTCAATCATTTAGTTCGCGTCTGCCTTCGCCTATCAGTCTGCCAGACTCGAATTTCCCCATCCTCTCCCCACCAACCTTTGCAAGAAAAGAACCGCCACAGCTCAGGTCCTCCGTCTACTAACTCTCCCATCGAAGTGAATGACTCGTGGCCAGCTCGTGTCTGTTCCCACGAAGATTTCTCTGCCCAATCAACGAGAACACCTCGTCGCCACCGTCCCACAATTATTTAATTGCTTCCAAAGCCTCATCTCAGACAATCTGTCCACCTAAAGAGCAAATGTTTACACAGCCACCCCCCTCCCCCTCAGACATTGTTGTGCCGAAATTGTCTCGAGGATTAACTAATGGCTGGGTCAAGAAACTTTTTCGTAATCCTTTTCGGCCTTCAAACACATCGTCACCCCATTGTTCAGGCAAACTTTTCCCACGCGAACTCTGTCCCCTCCTGTCCCTCCGTCAGCCCATTTAAATGATTGACTGGACTAACCAGAGTCACTGCAATGTTTGACAGATAAATATTTTATTTTGTATCGACCGACGATTTCGTTCCAAATCACTACCTTAAGCCCATTGTCCGTCGACTGCTCCGCAAAGACGTCCATCTTCAATTCACAAAAGAGCCGACCTTCAAGCTGAGGCGGCGGCGGCGACGGCGGCAGCGGCCGCAGACACCGGCCGGGGACTGTGTCCAGGCGTGTGGACACACAAAAGAGTGCCCTTTCAATTTTTCAACGACCTGAACTGACGATGCGGTCGAAAACTATTATAATCGGCCAATAGGCCGAAGGAGAAGTAATAAAATGAGATGAGGTCCGTTTCCTTTTGCGTCCGCGGAGGCGGGGCCGACTTCTTTTGTTGAACTTTTAATGTGTTTGGATAGACAATGCCGCCGGCGGGTGGGGGGGCGGAGGGAGGTATGTGGGTTCAATTAGGGGTATTTGAGGAGATTAAGTCCCACTTTGCGGTCGGGTGTGTATCGTTTTCACGGCGGATAAGTATCTGGTTTGGACTGCAAAGAGTGCTCCATGGAAACCGAAGGGATGTGGTCATGTTCTCGAGGACACACATGCTATTTAAGTGTTTCACGAGGAGGATGTGTCGTTGTCGATGTTGAGGTGAGATTTGTATGGACTCCTCGAAGCGAAGTTGGGGACTTAGGTGACCCGGTTGCCAAGGGAACGCATTTGAAGTGGGCGGCAATGGGGGTACTTATGGTGTCTTTGGGGGCAAGTGCCGGACTGGGTGATGGGGGCCGCTCTTCTTTTTTTAAAGACTTAAATTTTGTGAGTGATTATTTGTGCTCCTGAGAGGGCTGTCACTGAGCGATGGTTCGTAGGGGAGTCTGTGTGTGACGTCCGGTGACGAAGACATGGTCTGGATTGAGTCCTGTTGACAGGGGGCGGGGTTAGTTGTGACACGGGCCATGCGAGGGCGTTTAAGAATTTAAGATACGAGACATGTGCGATTGCAGATGTATTTAGTTGGGCCATGGGGCGAGTAGGGCCGCGCAGCGGTTTGGTTAAAGAGTGAGTTGGGACATTGGGCGAGTTGGACTTCGGAGCTACTTGAGCCATGTGACCAATTGGGTTATGAAGCAAGTTAGGAATCGGAGTATTTGGAGCACGGGGTGAGTTGGAGCAGTTTGGTGCACGGGGCGTATTGGGGCACGGGCTGAGTTGGGGCATGGGGAATGGGGCATGGGGCAAGTTGTGTCCACAGTTGGCCCTCGGACCAAATTGGGTCATTGGGACATGGAGCTACTAGTTGGTCCTTGGACAGGTTGGGATTCCGGGCAATTTGGTTTTCGGGGCTTGTTGGTCTACGGGGCTTGTTGGGATGCGGGGCTTGTTGAGCTACGGGGCTTGTTGGGCTGCGGGGCTTGTTGGGCTATGGGGCTTGTTGGGCTGCGGGGCTTGTTGGGCTACGGGGCTTGTTGGGCTATGGGGCTTGATGGGCTACGGGACTTGTTAGGCTACGGGGCTTGTTGGTCTACGGGGCTTGTTGGGTTACGGGGCTTGTTGGTGTACGGGGCTTGATGGGCTACGGGACTTGTTAGGCTACGGGGCTTGTTGGTCTACGGGGCTTGTTGGGTTACGGGGCTTGTTGGGTTACGGGGCTTGTTGAGCTACGGGGCTTGTTGGTCTACGGGGCTTGTTGGGTTGCGGGACTCCTTGGACTACGGGACTTCTTGGGCTACGGGGCTTGTTGGGCTACGGGACTTGTTGGGCTGCGGGGCTTGTTGGGCTACGAGGCTTGTTGGGCTACGAGGCTTGTTGGGCTGCGAGGCTTGTTGGGCTGCGGGGCTTATTGGGCTATGAGGCTTGTTGGGGTACTGGGCTTGATGGGCTACGGAGCTTATTAGGCTGCGGGGCTTGTTAGGCTACGGAGCTTGTTGGTCTACGGGGCTTGTTGGGGTACGGGGCTTGTTGGTCTACGGGGCTTGTTGGGTTGCGGGACTCCTTGGACTACGGGACTTCTTGGGCTACGGGGCTTGTTGGGCTGCGGGGCTTGTTGGGCTACGGGGCTTGTTGGGTTACGGGGCAAGTTGGACTACGCGGTTTGTTGGGGCAGTGCGCAAATTTGACCACGATGCATATTGGGCTACGGGGCATGCTGTGACACGGTGCAGACTGAGTCAGCTTCGATTTATCTAAAAGAAGTGATTTGAGTTATTTTTTCACTCAATTGTGTGCCAAATTCCGAGGATCTTGCTAAGCTGAGCCCACTTGCCCAGTGCCCCACACATGTTCCCTACAAATCTAATCCCGCGCTAATTGCCTATTCATTGGTCCGCAAATGACCAAGTGACCATTAGTTCATCGACTCTTTGATCCCAGCATACTTTATTCGTCCAAATCTCTAATTCGACCACGAAACTAAGCCAAAACATAGCATTCACCTTTAATCCGCCTGCAATGAAAGCCGCCGCATTATATCGCTAATTAACCAGGACGAAACAAAAAAATCACGTCCCCTTGCACAAAATATTCGCAATCCCTGAATAGATTTCCGATTATTAAATGCAATCCGGGAACCTTTTTAATTAATCACTTCATCATGTATGATTTTAAAAAGCCATTAAATATGAATTCTCATCCGTCCGCCCTGGTCCGTGCCCAGCGCCACGGATCGAATGCAATTTGTGGACGGGGACCCCATGCCGCACGCACCACACGGTGGCTAATCAAATAAAACAAATGTCGGACATGTAACATTAGTGTTTCGGGTTTTTTGATGCGTTTTTTCTCTCTCTCTCTCCCTCTCGTTTTTTGTGTGTGTTTTTCAATTTGTTTCAAATTATTTATTTGCCCGGCGGGGGGGGGGTGCGGTGTGTTTGTCTATTTTTGTTTGTCCATATTGCGAATGAACATGAATGCTTATTAAATAATTACACGTGAAAGGCGAGTAATTATTGAGTTTATTTTTTGTATGTGTCTTCTTGTCTCCGTCGTTAAACAACAATTTGAATTTTATTTACACTTTCGAGCTGGGAAATGAATTCCAATTCGATTTTCATGAAATATTGGTTTTGGTTACTCTTATGATCTATTTGCGGGTAGAAATACATTTGTTTTTTTTTCGAATCATTTGTCATGTCTTGTGGAAGTGGATTTCCAGCAGGAGGTGTGGATGTGTGGTTACGGAGAGATTTCTTGGAATGGACGTGTTTGAATGGTTTATTTGGAGAGAGGGTGACTTTATTCACAAGCAAAGCCGCTTTGAAGAGAGGCGTTGAACGCTTCAAGTAAGCACATCTCGGAAGGGAATCGATTTCTGAATAGAATTCTCTCGAACAGGGGCTCGGAAATATAGTTAATCGTGCGTTTAGCTTCACAATGTCTAAAGCAACATCCGATTTCAGTCGATTGTTGGTTACTTTGACACGTTTTTCACATCTATTCTGCTCTCATGGCTGCGAATGTTTCAATGACGGAACTCTGGGCAATGACGGGATCGCATAAACTCACTAAAAAGCTAGAGCTGCTGTCACATAGCACACACCCTAAACCTCTGAGGCAGAGCCTTGTTCAATTTTGAACAGGAGTTCATTTTACAACAAAATGGTGAACTTTGAAAGGATTTTTCGACATTCGATGTCTTTGTGGGGGAAGGTGAGGGACAGGCTTCACCTTCAATTCGAGATCTCGAGGTGCTGGCCTTGAGAAATGCCATCAGGGACAAGGTCTCGGGGTACCAGTTGAGCTTCTCTGTTGTTGCCTAGACTCCTCAGCAAAACTGTGTCAGAGTACAGGCACCTAGTAGAGACATTGACGTCGTAATATACGTTCGAAAAATCGCCCAGAAGTCTAAATGATTGCAGTATTCACGACCGAAGTCGACTCTAGTGGTAGCACAAGGGACATCTTGGTCTCGAATGTAAGGGTCTACGTCGATTCTAGTGCCGTGGGGGTGGACCGTCCGGGACTAAGTGTGAAACAGTAACAATCCACGTCGACCCTAGCGTGGGGGGCGATGGACCGTCGGGCTCTAAGTGCGATAGTAACGATCTACGTCGCCTCTAGCGTGGGGGGTATGGACCGTCGGGCTCTAAGTGCGATAGTAACGATCTACGTCGCCTCTAGCGTGGGGGGCTATGGACCGTCGGGGTCTAAGTGCGAGAGCTCGATCTACGTGGACTCTGATGACAGCATAGAGGACCTTTGAGTCTCAATGATTGCTACCACCCTCTCTGTAGTCAGATATCCACTTCACCATACATCTTGAGAGATGCAGGAGCAGATGTATTCAGTTGTCTTTGAATCCAAGACACGATGTGACAATGACACTTACAGCGTGGCATGTCCAACTATGAGACTGTGCGGCAAAGCATCATGTCCTGACCATTTACTCTCTTCTTTTTGCATTCAATGCGAAGGAGACCTCCTAAAACTAAAGTGTTTAGCAGTCTTTTAGTCATGCTTTTGGAATTTTGATCTGCTACGGCTGAGGCCATGGCACTGAAGAGTTCTGCAGACGTGTAGGTAGGCGCCCATTTTTCGTCTTCAAATTCAATCTGCTAAAGCTAAGGCCACGCATGGACTGACTAGCGGCTGACGAGATCTAGCGACGAGTATGAACGACGGGATAGATGTGGCATCATCGCTTGAGCGAACATATCATTTTCAGGACAAAATGTATTTCTGAAGACCGTATAGACGTGCGTTCAGAGTTGCTGTACAATTAAGACAAAATTGAGTTCAAAAGAACCTTCCACCCTCGTCGCCTGGCAACATCCTTCAACGTTCAATTCCTATGAGGCCACAACGTCGCTTAATCGTTTGTTCAAGTGCTCATTCGCCGGATTGTGGTTTAAATGGAACATCGACTGGAGATGTTCGAATTGTATTGCAATAGTTCATGACTTTAGCTGACTTTTCTGAATAATCCCGCATGTCCTTGCTAATTTGAACGATCATTCAGTGGAAGTAAAAAAAATGCGACACAGGAAATGAGACAAAGGAACCTGGGTGCTGAGACATTGCGTGTTCTTCGTAAAGGGAGGTATGCGGTGGCTAAAGGAAGGACTCCCTTGGTCACGACTAGATCTGCGTGGTAACTCAATGGCCCGACGGTGGCTTAGCTGTGGCTGCTGTATGTTGGCAGCCAGGCACCTTCATTTAGCAGCGAAGAGACTCATCGTTAGATGATGATGGTCCTCTGAAAAGTTGCGGCCATTCCAAGAGTGTAGTCCATCTGAAGGGATTTTCGTTGCGTCGTTTTTGTTTAGAAATTGACTGATAAGCGATTGTTGGATCGGACGGGTAGAATAGCCTCCGTTTTCATATGAAGCCATGATCACAATTCTTTGCAATTGCATCCCCTTTGTTAAGAGAGACGCTGTGGAGGAAGCGAATATGCTCGTGGTGGCCCAGCGGCTGTGGGATGAAATGAGACCAGGGCCATGATGTGGACTCCCTGGTCTCACGTGCTGTCATTCGACTGATACTGAGAGAATGTAAAGCTTCCACTGATCACTCTCTCAACAGAAATCCACTCGCACTGCATGGCAAATCATTCGGCACAACATCAAGTATGTCCTAATTATTTATTTATTTCTCATATTTCATATCCCAATCTATTCTTATCTACTCTATCCGTTGTTCGGTGTGAACATTCTTATCGTTAACCGCAACTATCTTACATTGTTCGCTACGTTCTATCATGTATAAGTATCGTTTAAGAAGCATTTGTATTTTTTTTTTCTCATTTTTCTATTCAATTACATTTTTTTTTTTTTTTGCTTACGTATCTAAACTTAAGGAAGACAGCTTGCACAACACTAATCATAGATTAGAAATACATCTATTCATTTCGACATCTATATATAAATATATGTTTTTTTTATTATTTATTTTATTCTCTTATATTTTTTTTTTTTTTTTGTTATAAATATTTTATGACACATTTTGATTCTTGGTTTTTGTTTTGTTTTTTTTTCATGAAAGCGAAACACAGCAGCTGAAGAATAGTTAAATAGATACAAATACATAATGTCCTTGGAAGACATTCATTTCTTTCTTCTTTTGATTTTATTTGTTTTTTTTTTTTGCTGAAAAAAAAGAAAAGAAAGAAATATGTCCCATTGTTAATTAACAGTGTCCTTATGACCTAGTTTACTCTCATCTCCTTCGAAATGTCCTTAATTGCTAATAACAGATAACAGTTTCATAATCCTCTTGCCTTGGCTGCGCGCATTCATTTCGATTCTGCCATCGTTCTGGTTTCAGTTGCTTTTTTGTCATCCGTTTTTTTTTTTTTTTTTTACATTTACAACAGGATCAGACTGAACGCTGCTAATTATTATCCCCTACACACAGTCGCTGTGTGCGGCCATGGGCGTGCTGGCGCATCTAACATCAGCAGAAAGAGGTGAATTCCACGTGGCCGGGATGGTTAATCCGGGCCGCGTCCAGCAGCCGCCTTGCCATCGGTAATAATAATAATAATCGATGGCTGTCCGTGGCGGTGGCGGCTGGCGCTGGCGATTTGGCTTGCCGCTGTTGCTCCATCGTCTGGGGCGTCTGCTGCTCCTGATGCTGATGGCGATGGTGGCATTGATGTAGATGTTCATGTCGTTGTCGTTGTCGCTGTCGTTGTTGTTGTCGTTGTCCTGGCGAAGACAACACTCCTCCTCGATTTGTATCGATTTCATTGTCTGAATAATGATGATGGCGATGTCGCCGCGGAGAATGATAATATCCTTTCTCTGTTGACAGGAAATCATTAAATCGCCATCGCACAAAGAAAATTACAACGACAACTATGGCAACGATTGCGACGATGGCGACTGTGAACATTATCATTGCTGCATAAGCTCCAATGACAATGGCATTGTGCTCCTCTCGTTCGGCTGGTGTTGATGCCGTAACGATGACAGGTTGTGCTGTCGTTGTTGCTGTTGCTGCTGCCGCTACAGATATCGCAATAAAATAGCAGATCTTTGCTGGCATATCCGCATTTTCAATTTGACCCCTTAGCAGTCGACGGCTGACATTTGTTATTGATGACAATGATGCGGACGATGTGGACACAACAAGTCGCTGGAGTGTCGATGCTAGACGTCCAATTGTTAGTCCTAATCCCCATCTAGTCGACTGTATCGAAGTGGCCGACGATGAGACATCGGCTGCTGCTTGAGGAGAAAGAAGAGAAACATGTGAGAATTCATATGAGTGGGGAATGGTGGGTGGGTGGCATTCGATTGGGAATTCAGATTGTTTTTCCATTTGAATTTGAAAGGATTGAGGGCGAGTGTGAACTCCTTGACGAGGTGCATTCTTTCCCGTTATATTGTCACGTTCAGGCGTCAGCTGGATGGAGAAGATTCATGGTCCTTGCTTTGATGTGACAAGACAATGCGTCCTTTTTGATGTTGGGTCACCATACACTCACTCCAGTCTAGCAGGGAGACGAGTGTTTCTCAATGGTGTCCCACACGGATACCAACTTTGACCTGATCTTGTTTTTTTTTTTTTCTTTTGGAAATTTTGAAACTTGACCTTGATAAGGACTTTTGCAAGCTCTCCCATGATACGACTGGTAAATATGTGACTAATCTGTGTATCACCCTTGTCAGATTACCCTTTCCGTACGTCCCCCATGAAGGAGAAACACTCAATCACAGATGTCACGTATTTCACACGTTTTCTGGGGAATCCAAGTCGTCCCCTTCGAATTACAACCAAGAATCGAGAACAGAAACCGAGTGTATCCTTGTCACCAAGGTTCTTTCACTGCCCCGCTCTGGCTGTCTATCTCGTGACTGGCTCACAACCCTTTTGGGGGTGGGGGTGGAGGTGGGAGAGTTGTGCTTTTCTTACGTGTTCATCTGAGATGAGCTGAGTCGGTGGTGGTGCTCATAGTTTGTTGCCACTTAAAGTGGTATTATTCCTTCCGAAGGACATAAGTTAATTTCATTTTCCACTGCTCCCACTAATCCCCTTCGGATGAGGCAACAGTTACCCTGGCAACAGTGCACAAACTACAGCATTGCGAGCGCGAAAGACGAGAAGATTTTCATGATGAGTGCCTTATTGTGTCCTTCCATTCATTGCACTCGGACGAGAAAAGACAGATTTGCTGCTTATATCGTTTTGGCTCATTTCGTTTCGTTTCTTTTTCCGCTCGCTCGAGCTACGTGCAACTTCAGCGAAATGGTCTGCTTCTGAGTGAGTGGGCGGAGCGCCGTAGTAACGTCCTCATCCTCGTCCACGTCCATCTCAAGCTTTGCAGTTATACGAGCACATTTTATTGTGTGGACAGATCAACTCATAATTTTAAATTAAATTTATTAGGGCTGACATGGCTGAATAGTGACAGTGACTGTGTCAGTGTCAGTGTCTGCTCTGACTTGGATACCCGCGCAACGAGATCTGAATCTGGGAGCGTTTCGAGAAGCGGATGAGCGATGACGTTCTGTGCGCTATGCACGCAAGCATGTGGTCATTTTTCTTTCCCACACTGTTGTGTCGTCTTCTTGTGGAAAAGTCAGGGACAACTTTTGCGTTCAGTCCACCTAATGTTGTTTTGAGTAAGAATTATGAGATGGTTTATGACTCGGACTAGAGTAGGGGGGGAGGGTGGACGCCCTTTTTGGGGTGCATGCACTCCTACCGGACGGGACGAGACTTATTCTTCAGTCCAGATGGAGAATTATTATCTGCTTTTTGTGGTTCTTGATTGCAGCAGATTGTTGAGTTTTGTTGGTAAGAAATGCATGTGTTTGAGCTGCTTTTTTTGTTTGTGCCGACTAAGACAGATTGGATGACGGAGGGGAAATGGTTTGGCTTGTCGTTGAAGGATTACCCTGCCATGATGGGGTCTATTTTGTTGGGTGAGCATCTACCAGATGCTGCGGACGGAGTACGTCATTACCGATCCTTTTTGGGGCAAAGAAATTCTTTAAAGAGATTTGAATTTACAAAGGAACTTGGCTCCTTTCGACTTCAGTGAGCGGAACGACTCAAGTTTACATGTCTATGCCCATCTTTTATATATTTTACCACAATTTAGTGCAAAAATTGTCTGAAATTTAAAGGCAAACAGCCAGACCTTGTCGACACATAGCATCTCCTGATTAAATTAAGAAAAGCCCCTTCATTCTTGCCCAACACCACTTCCCAGAGGCAACAAAACAGAATCTTATCAAAACAATATATCCCCAGCTGCCTCCAGTTAAGTCTTAAACCGCCTCTGCCACGACCACAGTGTCTCTCCATCTCTCACTCTATTAGGCGTAGTAAATTCAAAAGAGACACACACACACAGACGCACACAATCACTTGTATAGACAACAGTCCTTCATCATCCTTTCATCGACCGGATAAAGTGTTAAGCGTACATCAATGCTTTCGTCCTGTCGGAGTGTCTCATTTTGGCCCAACAATTCTCATTCTCACACTCCACAGGGATATCTGTCTCGTTTTGTGTTTCTCTCTCTCTGTGTGTGTGTGTGTGCGTGTGTTTGTGTGTCAGCCCCAAGAGGCAATTAGAACTCTGTCCGGACTCGGTGAACGACTAAAACTTTTCGTCAAGTGGCGGAAACATGAAAAATGGACATTTCCTTGCATTTCCTCCATCGCTGGCGACGACAACGACGACGACTCCATCTTTCATTCTTGTTGTCTTTCAAAAAGCTCAAACAAGTACAACAACAATGACACAAAGCCGCTGCTCGGCGACGACGACGTCGACGATGACAAGGAGACGACGACGATGATGATGACGATGACGACCGCTGAGGAGGGCGGCAAGAAGCGATATAATGGCAGTGGCGCCCTCTCGGGTTGTAAAACTTTCCTTGGAGATTTTTGAATTGGGAATCACCCGCCCGGGTTGCCTAACACATCTCCCGAGGATGTAGCAGATGTGTGTAAGGACGAAGCTGTTTCAACAGCACACAGCGCCAGTCGCCGAGCTGACGGAGTGACGAACGAAAACCTGGTCAAAATAAAGAAGACGGATTCTGCAACCACTATCGAGCCGAGCCTCCCCCCTCCGCCCCCACCGGCCGGCAACGGGGAATTGAATGAAATTAATTTGAAAATTCCTCGACTGTTCCAGGGGACAGGGTAGCGCTCTTGAAACTATGTCGAGAATGTGGTTTTTCAGATTTTTTCTTTGCGGGGCGGGGTGGAGGCAGAGGGGTTGCCATCTCTTACCAGCGAATGTGCGTCAATCCAAGGTTTCTGCAACCAAATAAAAGGACTCTTGAGCACTTAAATGTATGTAAACACTTGAGTACATTTCTCACTTTTCCCTGTCCGATGGCGGGCGCGCTGGCTTCTGGCTCTGTTAGCTGCACACGAAGGACATCGCCTTGCACATGCACAGCGGAAGCCACAAGGAAAGAAGAGAAGAAAAAAAAAAAAAAAAAACACAAACCCGAATGAGACTAGCAATTCAAATTGTGTTACAGAAATGATATCCTTTCTCACACAAATGGTCTCCTAATGGAATGACGCATGACAAGGACCACACAGGCGGATGGCGGACAGGAAATGGGAAATGTGGATAAGTGTTCGCATACCAACCTGAATAGTATGTTAAATATGACTCATTGTGGTCCTCAAAGTCACCACTGGACTGCTGATCGTATGGGTATGCATTCATGTCGAATGACCGACCGGATGCCATTATCCTTGGACGATCCTCCTCGATGACTTTCTCCACTTCCTCCTTGTAGATGTTAAATATGGAGGCGGTACATTTCAGCTTTTATGCAAATAGACAGAACAGAACAGAGGGTGTCAGTTGGTGTGCTGTGCAAATGGTCTCCATTGTGAATGCGATGGACTTACCTTCATTTGGCCCTTGATGAAGTGCTGCGTGGTGACCATGAAACCGATTTCACTGTAAACAGACTCGAGATTGTGCTCGGCATACCGTTCAATCTGATGCATCTTGATGTGATGTGGTGGCACCTGAAAGAGGCAAAAATTTAAGTCTTGTCTGTGTTTTCAGATCTTTTTCCCCCAAAAAAAACCCTTCTTCACTTCAAAGAGCCCAGTTCGCATGGAATGCCGCCCCCTGGTGGCCGCGTACCCGGTTGAAGGTCACTCGGTGTAACCGCCGTGGGCTGGCCTTTGAAACTTTTGGCTTTTCACTTGATCCCGACACCGGCGGCTCTTTTGTCGTCAAGACCACGTCAGCCTTTTACTTGATCTCACACCCGAGGCTCTTCTACTCTTCAGTGGATAAAATTTCCTCAGCTCAGCCCACTTTGAAATCCCACGGAAAAGCAAAGTTCTTTCAAGATTTCAAATTCGACGCGCACATCGCCCCCGCAGGCGGGGGGAGGAGGGGAGAGGCTATGCCTATTGGAATCTATGCATGTCCACGAAAGGTTAGCAGTTGCTCGCAATCCTTTCACAGCTTCGGAGAGGCGGTGATTTCGTGAATTCCTTTGGGTGGTTGTTGTTTTTAACCAGAAACCCCACGAGAATGTTTGGGAGGAGACAAAAAAGGATTGAATTCCTGCCAGAATATGAGTCAGTTCATTCCACGTGTCTCTCCATCTCTCACCAGAGCGATTGTGTGCGATTCCTCGTTGCGTTTTTGAATACCGCACAAAGCTTACCCCAGCGTGCGATATCATCGCCCACCGGAGTGCGGTGCGGCGCCTCTCCGGAACCCGCCCACTTGGTGTGCTGAACCGAAAGTATGCGACCAAAGTCATTCATCATGTCGAAGATATTTTTGCCAGCCAACAGTGGAAATTTATGGAATTTCTTGTTGTGTCCTGGTTGTCGATTTAGAAGCGGTGCGGCGGCGGCGGCGGCGGTGGCGCGGCACTGGCATGGTGCTGGCGGTTGCGGTAGCGATGGCGGTAGCTGTGGTGATTATTTTGGGATGTTATGTCGTTGCGATGATGTTGTGCTTTTTTTTTGCCGTTTTGTCTTTGTTCGAGGGGACGCGCATTGCTCGAAGATATGGCAGAGAGGTAGAGTTGCGTTAAGCGCTGTTATCCGCACGCACGGCCGGAGGGGGGTCATGAGTGTGCACGAGTCTAAGCTAGGACACAGTGTGCGGCGAAAATGAATTATTTCCTTATGCAGCGACTGTCTGTGGGAGGGATGCGTTTTGAATTAAATTCCTCCTCGTCCTGCTTGGAAAGGTGGTTTGCATGGAGCTGGTCCGGAAGGCGATTTGGACAGAAATGCGCGCCGTCGACGGCGATGTGGAACCGATGAGGTGTGAGGGTTTTAATTGATGACGAATGGGTTGCGTTTTGAGTGCGGACGTGGAACTCGGTTCGAACTACGACATCGGCGTTGTCACCTGACAAGAGGCGGAATGTGCTCTAAATGTGGATGCAAAATGGACGAGATTTGGAAGGTAATCGATGAGTCTGAGGTTGCCTCTTCTGAACTTCGGAAGGCCTTTGAAGAATCGCGCTAATGACGACAAAAAATCTCACATCTGTCGACGAGCTCCGGGAGGTTATCACTCTTGAGCTTAACAAGCACTGCGGCCGATGCTGTGAAGCGACCTATGCGCGGAAGTTAGTCTCTTTGTAGCTGACGACGAGATGCCGAAGTTAGTCTCATTGTAGCTGACGACGAGACACGGAAGTTAGTCTCATTGTAGCTGACGACGAGACGCCGAAGTTAGTCTCATTGTAGCTGACGACGAGACACGGAAGTTAGTCTCATTGTAGCTGACGACGAGACACGGAAGTTCCTCAACTTTGAGCTCCAAAAGGTCTTCGCTCCAAATTCCTCTTTAATCTTAAGGAATTCCGCAACTTTCTGTTCGGCAACCCTTTTGTTTCATCGACGTCGCCAAAGCATATCCTACTCCAACCGCCCCTTCCCCGCATACTCAAATTGAATAGACAAAATTAAATTCCCATCCATCTCAGGATAGCAATTTTAAAGTCCTTAAATTGCAATAAAACTCCTCAAGCATCCTCCGAAGACCACAATGAACCGACCACGATGTGTTCAATTTTCTCATTTAAATTACTAACCTCACCCTAGCCCACATGATAATTTATTATTTATATTTCATTAATTGCAATTCAACAGACATTCCTTCTGGTTAACCCTTCAGGATGCCCGCATACTCTATTCTCAACCGTTGCCTGTCGGGCCCTGCCTCCGCCAAGCCTCCGGAGAAAATCAAAATTCCACTGACCTTGGTGAACCGCCACCGGAGAGCCACTCTCTGTCCAGCCCCCGCCTCCCAATCCCTCCCCTCTCCACCCACGAACAACTATAACTCAAATGTTTGTTTAAATACCACACACACAACATGTGGGGGGGGGAGAGGGTGTGGGGACTCTCCCCCAAGAAACCAAACTGAAGACTGACTCGCCTTTATCTGTGTTAATAAATTGTCACTTCGCTTCACTGGTCACCGGTCCTTTTGTTCCCCTAAACACACGCAGACACACACACACACACATGATGTTCATTAATTTTCTTCTGCTCTCTTCAACGACCCGGGGGGGGGGGAGGGGGGCACTCCTGGAAACCCATTTAAATGGTTAGCCCAGCTGTAAATACCTCAGGGTTACCCGATCCTTAATTAATAAAATTTTAACAGAATACACATATGTATCCAGCCCCGGGTGTGGCTAGGGTGCCGAGATCTCCCACAGGGGGCGAACGTGTGCGCGCCCAAAGGGCCATAAACATCACCAGAGATTCAACCGTGAAATGATTTATATTTGAGGTTGCGCCCCTCCTGACATACACACGTCCACACACCCCGCTCAGAGCTGAGCTGGAAAAATTTGCACTCCCAATTTAATAATTTCTCACTCAGTCACTCTCACTCGGTCTCACACGCGCTCACACACATCCGCCATCAGCATCCACATCCACATGCCTGAAGGTCAATTAAAGCGAGGTCCTGATACTCACCACAACACCATTAATCGTCCACGTCAAATTGGCTGCCGGTTTTGAGAATTTAATTGAGCAATTCCCGTCGACTAAGTCGCCCAGTCGATATCTTGAATGGATTCCTGTCACTATGGGTCGCTGCTCGGGTAGCTCTACAATGGGTTCGGATGCAGGGGAGGAGCAGGAGTAGGAGGGACAGAAAGAAAATGAGAAAGTTTTTCAAAAATCGTTTTTTTTTTTTTTAATGTCCTTTCATTTCTGCAGCGAACGCGTTGCTAATTTTTTTTTCTTTTGTGTTCGCTTTTCGAAGTTAATTAATTTGCGGGTTTTTTTTTTGTCCGCCATTCACTGGCGGAGGGTGTCGGTACTTACCCACAACTTCCATTTCACCAGAGACCATGGCGGTGAGAAATGAGGGTGCTTCGACAGAGATCTCGCATGTGAATTTCCCAGATATGTTAAGCGGGACGGCCAGCAGGACAACGTGACTTTGATTGGATAGATTTCGCTGTTGGAAGAGAGACATAGAGAGAGAGAGAGAGAGAGAGGACGTAATGAAATGAAAATTGTTTAATTTTCTGTGGAAATTACAAAAATTGCTGGTTCATTATTGATTCATGGTGATTAGGTTTGACATCACTGGCGAGTCGGAGGGGTGGTGGGAGGGAGGGTTGTGGATGGACAGGAGATTCGACAAAATGAGGTAAAGACGTGGAAGCAATAAAAATGGTTGAGAGCGTGTCGTGGAAGGTCGCTGTTGTGGTTTCACTCTGGTTTTGATGGTCGATCGGAAGGGAAGGTTTTGATGGTCGATCGGAAGGCTTGGGACAGCCTGCAAAGATCAGTCATTTTCGTCGAAAATTGAAGCGAGTTTCTGTAAAATTGAAAACAGTCTGTTGCCTTGTAGTAGCTTGGGACACTATTTCGTGGTCTCCTTGTTGTAGTTCATTTAGATCAATGACCAGAGGGGATTTCATTTAAGATTCCTGAAGGAAAATCCGTTGATTTCCTGAAGGAAAGGTCGTCGAAAGTCTGTCTGTTAACAGATCAGTGACCAGAGGGGCTTTCCTTTAAGATTTCCTAAAGGAAAGGCCGTCGAAAGTCTGTCTGTTAACAGATCAGTGACCAGAGGGGCTTTCCTTTAAGATTTCCTAAAGGAAAGGCCGTCGAAAGTCTGTCTGTTAACAGATCAGTGACCAGAGCGGCTTTCCTTTAAGATTCCTGACGGAAAAGTCATCGAAAGTCTGTCTGTTAGCAGTTGCGTCCCTTTAACCGAGAACTGGAGCATGTTTCCTTGACTTTTTCGCAACAAAAGCCTTCGAGAGACCCTACCAAATTCAGTTTCCATGAAATATTCACTCTTTAGTCAAGTCCCAAGGACATCCATGTGTCCATCGGCCACCTTGTAGTCCCTCAGTCCTCATCACTCATTTCAAGATTCCTGGTCATCCCTGTCAACAGTAAATAATTTATCCCCTCCTCCCCCCCACTCGTTTCATTGAAAATCCAGTCAGTGTCCTCCTCGAGCGGTTGTTAATAATTATTTACTCCTCATCGGATACGGGGTTTTAATATCGCTCTTTGTATCGCATTAAGCCCTCCCGAATTAATCCCGTCATCGACGACACTCATCGCCAACTCGTTGCCGCCCCAGCTACGCCCTCTCTTACAAGGGCTCCTCTGCCAATAGACCTGCGGCCGATATTTTCTTTCGCTTGCCATGACCCTCCTCCCGTTCCCCCACCCACATCGGTGTGGGGCCTGAATACGACGCGACGACGACGAGAAAAACGAAATCTGGCTGTTTACATTTAATTTTTATGTTATGACGACTGAAAATGAAAATAAAATGAAAGCAAACGAACGGGGGAAAAAAAAGAAATACAGAAGAAAAAAAAATGACGAATCGTGCAAAAGGGAGAATCGAATAATAACAGGAAAATGAGAACACATCCCCGAATCATATCACAGTGGATGAGGAGCGTGGTGAGGCGTGTATCATCGCGGGACAACAGCAAAAAGAGAAAAAAAAAAAACGATGAAATTAAAAAAAATAAAAATTAATTGAATTTCTGTTTCATTGAATGTGTCCGGGAAGGTGGGTCCCTTCCATCCCGCCGTGATGTGAAATATACTCGCATTTAAGACGGCGAAATGTGCTGGAGGGTGCTCCTCTCCGAGCAATCAGTGCTCTGATTGCGTCCAATAGGCTGCGAGGAGTCATAAAACCGATTCGTAGCGATTTTATCGTTTTACAATTTTTTTTCTTTTATTTGACCAGTGTGACGTAAGACGGGTTATAAATAGGTTCACGTCTGGGTGCCACTGACGTAAGTCGCTATTGTCTTTCGAGGCACCAGGGTGCCGCAGAGGCCGAGGAGATTGATTTCAGGTCGAGGGATGGTCCGGTTGGGTCGGTTGGTCTCTTGGTCCCTTTGGCAGACAATTGCGTCAATTTTTGCTTTTCCATTGTGGCCTTCTAATGGCTGGTGTTGGGCGTGGAAAGAAAGGGATTTTTCATTAAGTCTTGTCATCATAGCCAATCATTCTGCCGCAAAAGAGGGTACTGATGGCGGGGGGCTTCTAGGTTTACTCCGTGATGTGATATTTAGGCTCAGCCATCAACCCTGATTGAGCCTTTTTCATGATGAGGGGGACGGCAGAGTTTCTTCTTTTTGTAAAAGAAGTGGACTGAGATGCGAACCTAGTGGGATTCCATCGTAAACTCGGAGACCGTTGATTTTTTTTTGTAAGAGAAGTGGACTGAGAAGCGAACCTAGTGGGTTTCCATCGTAAACTTGGAGACTTTCTGTTTTATTTTTCTAAAAGTGACGTGAGGTGTGCACCTAGTGGGATTCTATCTTAAACTCAAGGGATTGCCCATCGGAGTGAAGTTTGAACAAGTTTAAGACTTTGTCTTTGTAACCTTCTCAGCTGCTTGGTCAGTTTTCTAGAATGTCCTGTCTTCTTATTCGGGTTCCATTCAAATGACTCCTTCCTCTCTGTGGCCTTCCATTACCTGGACACACTTGTGTTCATCCCAGTCGGCCATCTGTCCACTTCGAGCTTCCAGGTCGCATATTCTCCATCTCCATTGAGGCTTCCTTATTCGTCGCCTGGTATTTTTTTAAACACCTCCAATTTCACACAGTTGCTCCTTCCTTCGAATAGTCCATTTCGACCTTCTCCCGCAAACTCTATTCCTAACACATTTCTCGGAACTCTCCCGCTGGTTGAGGATGTTATCCAATTCAATCAAACTGTGCCCCCAAGGCTCACTTCCCACTGGCCACTGACCCTTACATCATCTTGTCACAGATTATCCCCCCATCAGGCGACCACGCACAGCCACCCACTCCTGTTGATCATTATCCAGCCCTAGTCACTGCGCTTATCCCGGCAGCAAAAGTACTCCATCAAGTGAGCCTCGAGAGCTCTTGCACAAATCCATTTCAAATCTCATCCAACACCACCCCCACTTCAACGGACAAGCGATGACGACACACAACAAAAAAAAAATCGAGAAACAAAAAATTAATAACTCATCGAGTGTCGTTAACCTTCATTTCCGGATCCTTGTTGCTGTGTCAGTATGACACAAACAACAAATTGAATGACCACTTCACCGTCACCACAAAGTACCTACTCCCAGTCTCGTCCCCTCCACACAGTCCCTCATCCACATGCTCGTCGTCTCTGGTCACTGGAGTCGTCAGTAGTTGTCGGTGTCCGAGTGGTCGGTAGGTTGAGTCAACTGCCCAAAGCGCCATCACTCGCTTATTACGACTATTATTTATTTTTTTTTGCACACTGAAACTGCATCTGTATCTGTATCTGGATCTGTGTCGCAGATGAGTGCTGCGAGTGACTCTTAAAATGAATAAAAATTAATATTAAAATTAAAATTAAAACCGGTGCATAACATGGATAATGTCCTGTCGATGTCCTGTTAAGTGTTATCCATTCAGTCGCGCAGTATCGAAGCGAATTAACATAAATTTCGGTATATGCGTGTATCGGCGGGTGGCGTGTGGAGGCTGACGTGCGTCCGCGTGCGCATCGAATGTGGGTAGTTCGTAAATTTGTTGCTGTGCTGCGATGGCATTACAAATATGGTTATTAAATAATTTCTCTTTTTTCCTTCTTGTTGTTGTTGTTGATGGTATTTTAGTTTTTTTTTTCACGAGGTGAACTCTTGCATAATTTTCACGCGTGATCGAGGGCGGACCGGCGGATGGCGGTTTATTTAGAGTTACGCTGGAGTAATTAAAGGATGATGGTCGTTTAATGAAATAATTGTCAATGACGTCGAGAGGTGGGTTGCATAAGTTGGCGGGGGGCTGAGTGCTGGTGTTCGTTTATCTGGTTGACCTAGTCCGCAAGGTATTCGAGATCGAAGCAATTAGCATCGTTAAACAGATCAAAAATTCAATTGAAATCTGATTAACACGCACAAATGGCGGTGGGCTGGCGGGTGCCAGTCGCTGAAAAGAAAACAAATTTTCGGATGCGTTGTGGCGTAAATTTATGCATTTATCTTGTTGTTTTCTGAGCGATTTCCGGTGGAATTTTTATTCAATTTGGGGTCCAATTTTTGATGGCCGTCAGGTCTAGTCGCGCTGAAGGATGCAGGATAGTGCTTTAAAAATTTGTTCAAATTTAAATGGTCGTGATGAGGTGAGATTAAGGGTGGCAGCTGAGCTTAAATGAGACCATCCTGGTTCGTGGATGTACCACAGCACAGACTGCCATCCTCAGGAATGTGCTAGATGATCTGAAGAAGTTTCGGTGCCCTTACGTCTGCTGTCTAATTCTGGCCAGGCGCGGACTTCGCAGAGTTCCAGAGTTTCGGTAACCGTAGCTTTGTTTGCTGTTCGTGCGCGTGTCACTTCTGTAGACTGGACTCATGTCGTTGAACAGCCCATTTCGTGGTTGAATCAACGTCGCCAATGTAAACAGGATCAAAAATCGCACGCAGATGCCCTTCAAAACACAGGCACACGTCCGCCAAGGACAGCTCCAAAGAAGCTGCAAAATTGACTTCAAATGTTGGCCATCTCACTGTCATTTCCTGTCCGGCCTCCATAGACCACTAGGTCGCGAGTCCACCACCGCCTCCACGCCGTGCGTCGGTCCAGTGGTCAACGCTCTTAAAACTCCATCAGCTTCCACACCGCCAATTATTGAAAGAATAATCTCGCATTTATGCCCTGTTTAATTGCAAACAAATTACCAATCAATCGATACGCAATTTCCGCCTGAATACCGCAGCCATGCCCATCGCGTTAATGTTTGCCATGCAGTTGCGTAATGCAGCCGCCGTCAGCAACCGCCCCCCCCCGGCCAGTGGATGGGGATGGGGAAAGTCCATCTGAGCTGCTGCGATAGCCTGCAGAGCTTTTGCCGAAAATCACAATCTTTCAGTCGGGGTATCTCGAAGTCGAATCGACCGACGTACACACGTGCACAAGTAAGTTCAGATTAGGAGCACACCACCCAAAGGACAGCCCCTGGATCTGGATCAACGATGAGCTATGGCCATGACTGCAAAGGTGAACTATAAAACCGAGATAAGCCAAAAGTGTTCAATGGAATCACTGGGTGTTATATTTTATGAAACTAATTGCGATGGCCATTAGGAAACTCCGGCGCTCACTGGCTGCACTGCAATATTATTATCATCCGCAAGGATATGTGCAACTTCTGCACACACCCACACACACACATATGCAGATTATTTGGGATTCTTTTTCGCCTCTCTTTTTCCTCTGACGAGGGGGAGGGGGAGGGGGGGGAGGATAAGGGCTTGGTACGGAAGAATATTCGATTTGGGATCGGTGCTGCTCCGTGCGGATACATACCTCAACATCTATTCCGGCAGATAGAAAAGTTTTCATAGCCGGATTTTCCTTTGGGGTGTATCGATAAAATTCCCTTCGTCCCTTGTACCACTTCACCGAGTACAGGGTGTCGTTTTCCATGTCGTAATTGCATATGAATAGTGCATTGCCGCCACGTCGAACTGCTTGTGGGATGGTCACGGATACGTCCTTTAGTGCGGCTATGAATTCTGAGAATGAAAAACGAGAGAAAGAGAAATGAGAAACATTTAAGTTGGTTTCGGTGCTTTTTTTTTGTGCATTTTTTTGCGGATTATAGCGGATAATTATGAAGTTGAGAGTGGGCGAGTGAAATGGACGTTCGCCTGAAATATGAGTGCATTTAGGAAATTGAAAAAAAAAAAAGTGAATTGAATTGAGGGGGACTCCACGATGATGGAAGGATGAGACTTAGCTGATGACGGATGGGGGATTCTTTGACGAATTTGATGGTGAGCGTCAAAAACAAGGCTTCTTTTGGGAATCAAGGACTTTTTGTGACACTGATTTCGATCAAGGATAAGAGATAGACGGAATCACGATAAATCAACAGCGTCTAGTGTTTTCTAGAGACCCGGGCCGGGAGGTTGTGAGCCCTATCTAGCCTTGACGGCAATTGGAGGAGTCACGACGGATCTGGATTGACAGCGTGCAGGTACACCTCCAAGACCTATGGTGGCCACGTCCGATACAATAGATATATCTTGGTCGCGGTGTCGTTGCCGTCATGCCATGGGTTGTAAAGGGTGGTCAAACTTTAAGGGCCGATGTTGAATGTGAACCGCACTTAAACGTCAAGTTTTTTTCTGCATTTCATTTGACATTTCTCAATTTCAGACTAATTCAATTGCAACCATGCAAAGATACACAATCGAGCAACGCGTTCAAGTTATTCAGGCTTATTATGAAAATGGGCGTTCAAATCGAAATGCACTTCGTGACTTTTTCTGTCAATTTAATCGTCCAAATGTGCGTACAATCGGATAAATCTGTGCAAAAATTTGAGCAAACCGGGTCTGTAGATGTGAAGACACCAGTGCATACTCGTACAGCTCGTACTGCAGAAAATATTGCTGCTGTTCGCGATAGTGTGGCTGAAGGCTTAAGAGCCGTCCACCTCAACTCGTCGTCGTGCCCAACAATTGCACCTCTCACGCTCGTCGTTGATGAACATTATGCATATAGACTCGCATTTACACGCTTACAAGGTGCAATTGACTCAAGAACTAAAGCCTCTTGACCATTTCAAGCGTCGTCAATGGTCAGAATGGTGGCAGGAAATGGCAACAGTGGATGATCAATCATCTTCAGTGATGAGGCCCATTTGTACCTCAGTGGCTTCGTCAATAAGCAGAATTTCCGCATTTGGGTGAATGATAATCCAAGAGTGATTGTCGAAAAACCAATGCACCCACAAGGAGAGTGACTGTTTGGTGCGGTTTATGGGCTGGCGGCATCATCGGGCCGTATTTTTTGTCCAAAATGAGGCCGGTCAGCCAGTCACTGTGAATGGTGTTCGCTATCGCTGAAATGATAACGAACTTTTTATGGCCCGAATTGGAAGATGCGAATGTGGACGATATGTGGTTTCAACAGGACGGTGCCACTTGCCACACAGCTAACGAAACAATGGCTCTTTTGCGCGACAAATTCAATGGCCGTGTTATCTCACGTGGTGGCGATGTTAATTTGCCGCCAAGATCATGTGATTTGACACCGTTGGCTATTTTTCGTTATGGTTATTTGAAAGAAAACGTGTACGTCGATAAGCCGGCAACAATTCAAGAGCTGAAGGATGAGATAATTCGGCACATTAACGGCATAGAACCTCAATTATGCTTCAGCGTCATCGGAAATTCGGACCATCGGATGGCGGCCAGTGTGCCGCCGAGGTCGCGGTGGCCATTTGGCCGATATTTACTTCCATACATAATTGAATCATACCAATATTATCATAATAAAAAGAAATGACAATAATTTCCTAAACAATTTGTGTTTTATTCAAAATCAACATCGGCCCTTAAAATTTAACCACCCTTTACAAGAGGAAGGAACAAAATGCTGGCCACGTAGAGCGCGTGTTCAAGTTGGCTCAGTTCGAAAGTGTCTTTGTCCACGAGTCTAAAGGCGTCTGATTAAGCAGAACGCTCACGTTTAACATGGCACAAGTGGGTGAAGGTGGTTGTGTTCCTTTGTGTGAAAAACTGGTGACAGAAGTGGTGGGGCACTGAACTGTCTTGTAATTCGTCCCGAGTGTCGTGTAGCAACGGTGGCAATGGAGTGCATTCGTCACGAGTGCAGGCTTGGCAGCGTGATCAGTGGACTGGCTGGAATGGGTATCCTTCGAGGAGTTAAGAGCGTAATTTTGTTCGTCCCGAGTGCCTTCGATATGGAGTGTGGGGGGTGTTACTTAAATAATAGCTTGTTTCGTTGTAAACCGCCTTATTGGCCACCCTACCCACGAACTAGGACTCGTCTCGTAAAACTGCATCGGAGCCATCGGAGAAATCGAATCACGGGAGCATCTTCTATGCAACTACCCAGTTCTGGCCAAAAGAAGAAAACAGACACTTGGCTGTTTCTAAGGCATTCCGAAGCCAAGTAAGCCGGGCTTAATGCTTGAGACCCCGATCCACCCATGTAGTGTCTGAAGCGCCGTACAAAGAAGAAGCTCTTTGCCCCAAGTTCTCTGATTTTTCTGGAATTGGCTAGCTCCTGGTCAAAGTTGCTTCATAAACTCCTCCTCGTCGTTCGTAAAAAAAGGATTGCTACTACAGAGTGATCAATTTGATGCCTTTTTGCCTCAGCGAATGAGTAGCTAAACAGAGGACATATTGAGAGGAAACTTCTATTTTTCTCATATGACCTTGCCACCGCACTGGAGTTTCCAGACCTCTTCTCCCCACAAAGGTGAAACATACTTTGATCTCGTCGACTCAATCCAAATCCATGTTGCAACAACGACTCCATATGGAAGGACATTTCCTCTCTCCCCCCCTCCCCCCCCCCCCCCCCCCCCCCCCCGTCTCCCCGCACATCAGAGTAGCTCACCATAAACGTTTATTATTGCAATACACAATTTCAATTGCAATGCGACTGCGACTGTGATTCCCAGGACAAGTAATCCTCCTCTCTCGTGAATACACTCTTGTTTGTTGTTACCCACCTCTTATCTGGACGTGCTCTGTGCAAATGATGGGATAAATTGCCAGAAAACATTTTTCGGTCAATTCTCTTCGTCGAGTTACTACACCCGGGCCAGGCTATCCACCACCAGCTAGGCCAGACCACAGAAACGAAACCACTGGCCGCTCGGTGAGTCTCGGACCGAAGAAAAAAGCATGGATGGACCAACCACAGATTCTCTGAGTCCTTGGCAGAAGGAGAAGGAAAAATTTCATAAATAGACTCGTTTCGTGGTGGTCAACATAATCATCCTGATGTGAGCGTTCTCAATGCTTTGCGGTGCGGAGTTTTCAAATTTACATTCGCTCGCACGTACCACCCGAAGCCGGGGCTTATAAGCATATCCATTCACCACAGGATGACCAGGCCACAGACGATGACTATGGTACTTCTGCTGCAGCTTCTGATGATGATGACGATGATTACGTGGACATTAGCTGGATGCACCGCGGAGGAAAATGATTGCGTACAACTCAATTTTTGCAGAAAATAAGCTTAAGCGATAATAGCGGACACCAGTGGTGGTAACTACTGTCATCGCATTTGCATCTAATCATGTCGCGGACAGCGCGCTGCAATTCCCATTCAAATTCAAACTGAAATCCATTCCGTGATGGACACAGACCAGACACACAATTTGTCACAATTCCTTTGCCTCGTCCGGGGAGCGTTTTTTTTTCCGCTTGTCTGAGCAAACAGATTCGCTCATCTTTTTCTTTTTCAATTTTCCGTCAGCCAATATTGCCCATTCGCCACATGTGCCAAACGACATTGATTAAAGGGGAACTGTGGGGGGGGAGGAGGAAGGGGGCGAGACATCGCGCCGATGATTTGGTTTGGCTTCATTCTCTCTCGTTCTTTTTTGGAGATTTCCTTCGAAGCGAGTGTGTCCTTTGTGCTCTTCGTCGCCGCATAGGATGCTGAACAATTGGTACTTTGGATTCATGTCGAATGGCGCTTTTTCTTTTTCTCCCTTTGCCTCCCTCCGGCAATCCTTTTGTGTGAACGACGAGGAGGACGAGGAGGAGGAGGAGGGGTGACCAATTTTCCCATTTGAGTGGACATTATGCGACCAATTATGATTATTGGCTCTTGTGTGTGCACTAATGCGTCCATTTGTCGGGCGTGCATTGATTGAGCCTTCAATTGAATTCCAGGATTGATGACATATTTGTATTCCGAAGGATGTCCGTAATCTGTCTCTTCGTGAGGGATCAAATGTAATTGACTTTAGCACTTCTTGTCTTGTCGAATGAATTTCAAATTGCCACCCACAATCGGATTAGCTTAAGAAAATCGCCCCCCCCCCCATTAGGCAGTCCCATTAATAAGTCAGCTAATCCAAGTGAGAGCGAGAGTGTCGTCACTCATTTAAGTGTGACCGCTTGAATATTTTTCAAAGTCACGGGAAAACTCTGGAAGCTGAGGTGCCAGCCAGAGCCAGCGAGCATCATTAGGTATTCCCCAGACGGGGCAATATCCTCGGCCAGCTCGCTGTTGCCGAGTGCCCGATCCATTTCTAATCAATTTCCCTGATTAATGCATAAATAAACATTTACCTCCCAACAGTCGACCCCACCACCGGCCACAGAAACCCAAAATACTAGCATCATCATCATTATCAAGGATAATAACAGCGCCCGTGTCCCGACGGTACGGTGGTGGTGGTGTCGGCGTCGACGACGTCGGCGACGTTGGCGATATTGGCAGTAGCGTAGCGGCATCCTGCAAGAGGGCGTCAGTCGGAAGGACGAAAGGAAAATATCCCCCTAGAGAAACAAATCAAATTATCACGCCAAGTTCTATCAATCAATTTCGGATTCGGATTCGGATTCAGCTTCGTTTTCATTTTCGCCGAAAAACACTACATCCCCGCCGGAGGGGGGTTGGGTGGCGCCGTAATCCAGGAGATGCCCTATATGTATGGCACTTCGGATTTGCGCTCATTAATTTGTTTGTGCTGCTGGCTAATTCTTTGGACAAAGTCGAATTGGATCTGGCACCAATACCATCCGGCACCGTCAACACCGGCTCTGTGGGTGGCGGCGAGGGTGGCAGGTGACAGATGTTCTCGTGAAGTTGATCGGATGTCCTGAGGGCACGAAGCTGGGTTTTTTTTTCTTCTTGTTGTTTGTCTCTTGTTTTCTGGGATTGACTTGTTGTCGGTGACTGGAGGGAGGTGTGAGGTTGGCTACGGAGACTTTTTCGTATTCGCTTGGGGGCCACTCGAGGGGGCCGCGAGCTGGTGTTGATGCAACAAAGCTTATTACCTGGTTGAGTGGTTTTGACCTTTTCCTCTGACATGCGGGACGGAAATTTGAATTGTGATTTGGTCTGACTGTGGCTTGGGAGGTCAGACGAATGCTTTTTTTTTTTTTCTTGAAACTGGCTGGATGAACTTCTACTAAAACTGACTTCTTCTTTCTTTTCAGGTCTCACAAGAAGAGAGAAGCTTCAAGACTTCAAGATAACGTCACCGTTGCAGAGCCAAGTCAAGCCAACAATCAAGTTATGTCTGTAAGTGGTCCTTGAGACGCAAGTTCTTCTTTCTTTTTTGTGAAGGCTTGGGAGGTTAAGGGGGCTTAGAATAAGCAAAGAGAAGTGGGGCTTCTGATGGAGTTTTCAGAACTTCTCGGGCAACAGCCTCGTCTGTTGGCACTAATTGACGGTCTCCTTGCCAGGTTTCAGCCTCTTCTGTAGACGCTTCTAGCCGGTCTCCCTCTCTAGTACCAGCCTCTTCTGTTGGCACTACTTGACGGCCTACTTCTCTGGTTCCAGCCTCTTCTGTTGACGCTTCTAGCCGGTCTCCCTCTCTAGTACCAGCCTCTTTTGTTGGTCCTGCGTGACCGCCTACTTCTCTGGTTCCAGCCTCTTCTGTAGACGCTTCTAGCCGGTCTACCTCTCTAGCACCAGCCTCTTTTGTTGGCACTACTTGACGGCCTATTTTTCTGGTTCCAGCCTCTTCTGTTGACGCTTCTAGCCGGTCTCCCTCTCTAGTACCAGCCTCTTTTGTTGGCCCTGCTTGACGGCCTACTTTTCTGGTTCCAGCCTCTTCTGCTGACGCTTCTAGCCGGTCTCCTTCTCTAGTTCCAGCCCCTTTTGTTGGCCCGGCTTGACGGCCTACTTCTCTGGTTTCAGCCTCTTCTGTAGACGCTTCTAGCCGGTCTACCTCTCTAGCACCAGCCTCTTTTGTTGGCACTACTTGACGGCCTATTTTTCTGGTTCCAGCCTCTTTTGTTGGCCCTGCTTGACGGCCTACTTCTCGGGTTCCAGCCTCTTCTGTAGACTCTTCTAGCCGGCCTACCTCTCTAGCACCAGCCTCTTCTGTTGGCACTACATGACGGCCTACTTCTCTGGTTCCAGCCTCTTCTGTTGACGCTTCTAGCCGGTCTCCCTCTCTAGTACCAGCCTCTTTTGTTGGTCCTGCGTGACCGCCTACTTCTCTGGTTCCAGCCTCTTCTGTAGACGCTTCTAGCCGGTCTACCTCTCTAGCACCAGCCTCTTTTGTTGGCACTACTTGACGGCCTATTTTTCTGGTTCCAGCCTCTTCTGTTGACGCTTCTAGCCGGTCTCCCTCTCTAGTACCAGCCTCTTTTGTTGGCCCTGCTTGACGGCCTACTTTTCTGGTTCCAGCCTCTTCTGCTGACGCTTCTAGCCGGTCTCCTTCTCTAGTTCCAGCCCCTTTTGTTGGCCCGGCTTGACGGCCTACTTCTCTGGTTTCAGCCTCTTCTGTAGACGCTTCTAGCCGGTCTACCTCTCTAGCACCAGCCTCTTTTGTTGGCACTACTTGACGGCCTATTTTTCTGGTTCCAGCCTCTTTTGTTGGCCCTGCTTGACGGCCTACTTCTCTGGTTCCAGCCTCTTCTGTAGACGCTTCTAGCCGGCCTACCTCTCTAGTACCAGCATCTTTTGTTGGCCCTGCTTGACGGCCTATTTTTCTGGTTCCAGCCTCTTCTGTTGACGCTTCTAGCCGGTCTCCCTCTCTAGTACCAGCCTCTTTTGTTGGCCCTGCTTGACGGCCTACTTCTCGGGTTCCAGCCTCTTCTGTAGACGCTTCTAGCCGGTCTCCCTCTCTAGTACCAGCCTCTTTTGTTGGCCCTGCTTGACGGCCTACTTCTCTGGTTCCAGCCTCTTTCGTAGACGCTTCTAGCCGATGTCCTTCGCTGCCTCTTCCAGTGATACCTCTTGACGAGGATCTCCTCGAAATGTGTCGATTTTGAGGACTTCTCTAGATCTGGCCTCGCCAGTCTAGAGTCAACAGTCTACATCTCCTTTACCCCTCAAATTTAGCAAACCCCTAGAACCTGTTCTCAACCATCACCTCTCAAGCTACTTCCTCTTCTCCTCCCTAGACACCCCCCACCCCTCCATCACTCCCCCGTCAACAAGCACACATCGCTTCAGTTAAAATCTTAATAAATTCCGCTCTTTACCGCGCATCCGTGAGTGCCGATGTAAACCTCGCCCGGCAACACCAAACATAAGCATATTTAATTTGACAACTCTTCTCCTCGGTAGCAGCAGCAAAACCGAACCTTAGAGACGTACCCAGTTGACAGGAAATTGTCATTTCCTTCTCAGTGTCTCCCCAGCACACCTCGCTCGTCCCCACACCCGGTCCCACCTTCTCGCGCCCATTACAGAGCCACTCAGTCTCAGTCGTCCTGTCAGATGGAAATTTGCAAGCAGAAAACTTTATAATGAGCCTTTCGCGCTGAGAAACCTTTTGCGTATTGTTCCACGGCAACTGACGAGCAGTCGGCGTTATCAGAGCCGGAGTCGTCAACGCGTCATCGTTGTCAGTCATAGTTGAGAGTCGAATTGAGTGCGTTGAGTCCTTTTTCTCAGGAAGAGGATAATTTTGTATATTCCTTGACAACCACCTTGTGTGTGCGGGGGGGTGAAGGGGGTGGTTGGTAAAAGTTTGAAATTTATTATCTCAACCTTGGGTGCTTTTTTGATATTTGAACACGTGAGCAATGCGCGCCTCTTCGATTTCCGCCGCCCTCCCCGCCATCACACTGACTGAAAAATATGAGATTTTATTTCAAAAATTTGTATTTTCTTCTTTTCCTTTTGGCGCCCGCGAATGAGGGGGGGGGGATGAGGTTACTTTCGAAGGATTGATTGGCTGGCATCCACTTCTTTTCTTTTCCTTTATTGTTGTGCTCATGATGGGTTGACGATGTTGGCGCTCCGAAGTTGGGCACAAGAATGAGCGAGTTTATTTGCGAATTTTATTAGGGGCGACACGCGACGCGTGATGGGGGGGAGTATGACATATTCAAAGAGGAAGTTAATTTCATTCAATTTCGTTCAGAGATGTTGGCAGTATTTGTTTGGTTTGACGGTGTAAATAGGAGCACATGCGAGCAAGAGCGGTGGTATCCGGTTTATTGTTGAGAAGGCAACATGACGAGACATGATGATGATGATGACGTGTGTGTGGGTGTGTGTGTCTGTCAGAGAGGGTGAGGGTGTTTATCTTCTGTAGGCATGAGTGAGTTTATTCGCTGACGGGTGCTGGTGGGGTGGGCAACATCTCGTTTAGAAGGGATTTGAAATTGAAAAATCGCTTCGATGGATGGCCGTGGAAGGGGGGGTGCAGGGTGCAGAGAATTGTGTTCAAAGGGAAATTGGTTGTCAACTTGAATGGAAATTAAAAACTCTACATCCGGGAAGAGACTCTTATTGAAGAAGTCTCGCAACTTTAGCCGTTTCTAGCAACTGTTTGCTTTTGGCTGTGGGCTCTGTTGGTGGACGCTGAGAAAGGCTTTTGGTCTAGAGCTCTGTGGCTCCCCCGTCAAAGAAGACGTTCAATGTCAGAATTCTGTTGCTTCCTGTCAAAGAAGACGTTCTTGACGATTTTTGGTCCAAACCTCTGCTGCCGTCCACTAACGAAGTCACTCTCGCCCTCATGCTCACCACCTTCCGATAATTCCCTAACGCTCCGCAGGTGCTGTTGATGGGGATACACACGCCGTGCCACTCGCCCACACAATTAGACCCTTAACATAAAAAAATAAAACGCACGAAACACCGCTAATATCGAAAAGTTTGCAGTTTTCTTCTTCTTCTTTCAAATCCACTTAACAGCGCCAACAAAAAACCCAGGCAGGCGGCAGTCAATTCACCCCAAGGACTCGTTACGGAATTATAATAATTTCTTATTTTGAAACTAATTTTGGGCCTAATTCAATATTTATGAAAACAGCACACAAGGCTGGTGCTTTTGTTGAATTAAGTGGCTTTTTGCGAATCTTGACGAGTCATCTCCCCCTTCCGAGCAGAAGGTGGCACTTAATCGAATAAATGACGACACAACATCACCGAATCATAAATCTCCAGTTGTCTCCGCCTTCGTCTTCTTCACTCGCATCATCCGTGACAGGGAATTCGATTAGATTGGTCAGTTTTTCCTTTTTTGAATAGTCAAACATGTAACCTTGTCGATGTCCCGGCAACGGGGCGGGCGTGATGAACAACAAAAACCGGCACTGAACTGACATGAATTTTGGCAAGTTAACACTGTTGGCACGACGAGAGGGGCACAAGGAGGAACGGATACACGGGGAACGCACAAAGCGAAAATAAATTAAACTATGGGCACCCCTCCAAAAATTTCTTAGAAATGTGAAGGCTCTTGGAAAAAGTAGCTACGCCCTTAAGGAACCATCTGCTGTTAATGTGTTGTAAGTCAGGACTCAGGAGAGGTTGTTTTGCCTGGAAACCCCTCCCGCTGTGCTGTGAAAAGGATGCCAATACACTTTCAGTACTTAGTGGCTGGGCGGAGGGGGGGGAGCACATTCTCATTACATCCACCTCCGCACACCACCATTCTGTGAAAAGAAAGGAAATAGAAATCCCAGGCATCCATTTATCTTCTTCTCTTCGCAAGCAAAAATGGGATTCTCTTCAAAAATATGAACGCAACGCAACGGAACGATTGCAAGTCTCGAGAAGACGAGAGAAGGACTCAAATTGAAATTGAATATTTTCTCTCACACACACACACACACACAGATGCAGACAAAGAGATGGAGAAAATATAAAAATGATAATTCACTTATACATGTCATGGCTGAGACATTTATCAATGATGATGCTCTCCGACGACTCCGAATGAGAACAAGTGAACGTGGAACGAAAGGTTGCACCATGTCCCATTGAATATTTTCAATTCCATATTCCATGTGCATGCATCTCTCGATCTCTGGCCGTATGGCATCTCTTCTTCTTCACTTGAGGTGATTCTTTTTCATCATAATTCATTGTCTTTCCGATCCGGGGCGAGGTGGGAGGGGAAGCTGAAACGGAGCTTCATTCTGGGAAGAAAAATGAGAATGAGAGGAAATCACTATTTTTTTTCCCCTCAAAGGGTGGAGCTAGTCAATAATTATTTAGTGCTTCTATGCATATGGACAAAGTTGAGCGTGACTGGCGATTAGTATGCATTCACATGAGGATGATGATGGAGATGCAGCTTGTCTGCCACGACGTGGGTTTCCCCGGACAATTGCACAGAGTTGTGGAGTCACAAGTGGAGACGGACTTCAATCACCTTGGTGCGCTGTAGATGTCGAATTTGGGGTCCACATCCCTCTCGAATTGTAGCTCCACACAGAGAAGAAGAAGAAGTACACGTATCTGATCAGGGCCCTCCATTTTCTTGATAAAATGCGACACAAATGTGGTCTAGAAAGTCACTATATTCCCCCCGGAAGTACATTCATCACAAAACCTGTTTACATCTTACCCGCAGAGGTCCCGCCAAAGAGACACATTACCCCCGGCCAATATATTTCGAATTCGGTCGCCATCAACTCAGCATTGTCATGACAAATAGCTACGCAGAAATCACCTCACCAAGGCGATGCCTATCTCTCATCCAATTTGCGCCCAATTTGCGCCCACTCGCCGAATAGTTGTAGGCAAAGCACGTGTCCCGAGCCAATCAATTCCCAAATAGTTACATTACAGAGAGCAAGGAAAAAAAAGTGCGTCAATTGTGTTTTCCCCCCCATTTACCCACCCCGCCCTAGTCGAGCAGAACAACATCGCTCGAGACATTCCTTGGCGGGAGGCTCTCCCTTCGCATATATCACCATCATCCATCTACACGTCCAATAAAGCTGACTAATTGTGGCGCCAACATTCAAAGGCCGCCTCCTCCCAGTACCACAGTCTCGATCGCCATCAGTGACAATTTCACTGGAACTCGCACCCTCCGCCCGGCTGTCCAATCACATGGCTGCATGACAGGGAATTATTTTCGCAGCAGAAATTACGGTTAATTCAATAAAAATTATTTCTTATCCATCCCATTAGCCCCCACCCACCCCTCCACCCATCCATCCACCCCCTCCAGGCATTCTCTTACTCACTCCGGCTGTCAGGACTTTTCGGCTCGCACACGGTTATTTATGCCTCTAAGCGTTCCTTATTGATTTCGACTAGCATCCAATAGACTTACACAACCGGCGGACGATGGAGCGGGAGGACTGTCAAATACGAAAAAGCAACAACAAGAAAAAAAAAAAAAAAACATAAAGAAGAGGCGCAACTGTAAATAAATAACCGAAACAAATGTGCTTCCTTCAGCAGGGACCGCGACTTAAAGTCAGTGGGTGTTGAAGGGGGTGGTGAGGGGTTGGGGGGGGGGGGTAGCCCCCACGAAACATAGAAAATTCTTCAAACGTAAATCGGCGAAAAAAATTATCGGCAACGAAAACAAATTGAAGGGCGAACAAATTTTCCAATTTTGGATAGGATATCCTTCTACTGACACCCACCCGACCATTGGCGGCATTGAAAACGTTTTGGGGATGTTTCGCTTTGTATGTCGCCCACGTTTCGATTTACATTCAATCCCTGACACCCACCCATCGACGGGGCGATGTCTTTAATCTTCCTTTTGTCTTTAACTGAAATTTTCTAACTCAACCCTGCCCCCCAGCAGCGTCGTTTTCTGTTTTGTATTGTGTGCCGTCTCTCGCTCTCTCTCTCTCTCTCTCCCGCACTCTGTTGTTCATCTTATGACTTTTGGGCTTGTTCCGCCACCGGTCGTCGTGCTGTATGTGCAGTCAATATCCTTGACTCGGGCGGAAATGCTAATTTTCAGCACGAATGGTTGGATAGGCAAATTAAAATTCCGTTTCAGTCTCACTCAGTCATTCTCACGCTCGGTGTGCACCGTGCACACAGGATCTTCTGTTCCTTCCATTTTGGAGAGGACACAAATCAGGAATGAGGAATTCAATTATTTTGGTGACGATTGATAAATTTATCCCTGGCACCAGTGCTCAGCGATTTTTCCTTCACCCAACCGACTGCCGGCATCGTTGCCGTCGCCGAGTTTGTTCGATTTCAAGGATGTCCCTGGTCTTGCCATTGTTTCAAAATCGTAAATAAACGGAACGAGTGCGCAGAGTGAAGGAATTTTCAGTGTGTCCTCTGTGCTGTGCCTTTCCGTGCCGTGCCATGGCGTGCTCTGCACATCGGATTCAATTTCAATTACATTAGACGAGATGGCTGACACAAATAGCTAATCAAATAAATAACGGTAAGGAATCCGTTCCGTCGTACACCATCCGGGGCTTTGAAATCTCTTCTCGATCATCATCATTAATTTCAAGGATCAATAGCGCTAATCTCATGGATGTCATGTATGACTGTCTCTGTTGGTGGTGGCGGTGGGGTGCGACTTCGAGTGCGAGTACCAGAAGCGTATTCCATTCGTTTGTTTGACGGTTTTTTTTTTCAGCTTTTTGTCATCCATCACAAAGGCAAACCAACCGAGGCATGAAGTGAGGGAAAAATCCTCGTAGCCACCGTTCGCAGGGCTTGATCAACTGTCAAGCAATTAATTCCCCATGTCAACGTAATTAACTAATGTGAACACCGGATATCGCCAACAAGAGAGGGCGCGTCCGGTGAGTGGGAGGTGAGAGATAAATTTTCTGACACACGGGACGCTACAGATGCTGCTTGGATAGATGATTAAAGCAGTTCGTCCACTGATGCCATATCTCTGCTTGTACATTAGCCACCAGCACCACCGCCACCCTCCAAAACTCCTCCTCCCCACGGGTAGTAGCAGCAGCAGTAGCATCAGAAGCACACCAGTTGGTGAGCTTAATGCGAAACAATTGGCTTGTGTCTATCGAGGTTGTGTATCTATTTCCTTGAATCTCCACTCGCTCTCGCTGTGGCTGTTTGCTTGATAGAGGTTAGATGCAGTGAATAACCAAGTCATTTGTATCGGTTGTGCTTGCCCCCCCCCCATGTGCTGTGAGGGTGGCAGATCGCCCAATGAAATCGAGAAGGACGAACGGTGGCATATCGTCTCTCGTCGTCGTCCATATCACACAAGTTATCAATTATCATGTGGATGCGGTGAGGTGGCGGCGTGGAAGAACTTGGTCTTCAGTTTGAAGTGATTTAAGCTCTTAGCGGGATAGATTGAATCGAAATTAATGAAGTGGAATCGAAAGTTAAATGGAGCTTAATGGCAACGCCATTGTGTGTGTGTTTTGACAAAATTCCACTGGTCACGATGCGAGGGGTTCGGGTGAGGGTGGAATTTGTATGCAAAAATTCATCTGTCATGCCATGAATTTTTTGCGAAAGATTTGTTAAAGGAGCTCTCCTCGTTGGAGCAGTATTTTGATGCAAAATTAGTGAGTTTAGGTGGAAAATTTATTTATTTTTTTTTTTTTTTCAAATCAAATTGTCCTCAATTCATTGATCACCCCGTTCCCCTGTTCCCATTGCGCATGTCTGCAAACATAAACCTGATGTTGAGTGAATTTTGGTAAAAAATTTGTATAAATTAATATATTTTTGTTTTTTAATTTTATTGAAAAGTCACTATAAATTTCATCTCATCAATTAGCCCACATTCACTGAGCCATGCACTCCCCCATGCACTTCATAAAAAATCATTCCGAGCTTCGCCAAGGCAAAAAATATATATAAAATAAATTTAATACGAAAAAAAGAAAAAAATATATATAAATATGTACCTCACATAACCTACTCACAATCAGCCATCATAAATGTACGTCTGTCCTTGTTCTCTCCCTCTCTCTCTCTCTCTCTCACACCCCATCCGACACTGGTTATTATGTTCACAACGCGAATATCCTTTTAGTGTCATATTCCGTGACATTTTCAAACTCATTCTCAACTCGCTTATCGCTCCTATAATTCACACACAAAAAAAAAAATGAAATAAAATCCACGTCCGTCAGGTGCGCAGATACCTAACGATTTTCAACCCCCTCCCCCCTCCCCCCACCCCATCCAGTGCAAGCCTTCAATAGCCCCATCATTGTCAGGTTATCTTAATTAATGCCATTGTGCACAGGTCCACCCCGCGCGATATTTCCGAAGGAAATCTCTCCAAACAGTGATTGTACAGCTCGAAATCTCGTCTCGAAATGTCCCATTAGCCAGCGCCACACCACGACCCCCCGGCTGGCAGGAATGAACACAAAAAAGTGAAAAAACCAGCCCCGAACACATCCAGAATGACGAGCGAGGTAAAAAAACAAAAAAACAAAAAAAAATGAATATCCTCTCGTCCGATCGTCTCATTCCCCTGTAATCCTTTTTGTTTCCATTTGGCCGGAGTGTTATTGTCCTCGACCGGGCGCTGCTCTCGTGAAATGAAATTGTCACGAGATATCCTGGAGGCTGCCGGCGTGCCCCCAATGAAGGGGTTCTCCGGCTGCACTCCCCGCACCTCATCGCCGCCCAGCCCATTCAGATGTCAAAAACACGAAATCCAATCGAAAAATTTTGTCTTTTTGCGTCTGTTTTTATTTTATTTTATTTTTTTTCCGCTTTTTTTTCACTTTTTTGGTGTTCATTTGCTTTGGCGGTTCTGGCGAGAACAAAAAAAAAAAAAAAAGGAGAATTTGCATTTTACAATTGCAATCAACAAGAGGACAATATCAGCGTGAGCCTGAACTGCGGCTGTGGCCTGTGGGCGGCGGCGGGCGCTTTTTATGCCGCCGACTAGATAAACACGTCCTGAAATCCGTGGTTCAAATATACTTTTATTTGAGCGTTATTACTGCTTTTTTTTTTTGTTTTTTGTGTCAGCCTCTCACATTCTGTGTTTTACAGGGGATGGGTCGTGTGGCGGTGTAGGGCAACCGAGGAGTGACGTGGTTTTGTGACGCTCTTGCTCTTCATTTGGGGTGATAAGCCCAAAAGGCTTTTGGCTTGCATGCATGCAGATGGGCGTGTGTTTCTGTTGGTTCGCCGTGGAATTGGAATTGTTTTGGTGACATGTATTATGTATGCACTGAGGTCAGCACGAGGTGATGGGCAAGTGGGGGGGGAGGAAATTGCTTTTCTGAGCGAACGACAGAGCCGTAGGTCGTCTTCCTTCGCTCATAATTCTTTTTTGTTTTTGTCCTGCCTAGTGTTTCGGCGACAGTCGCAGTTGCAATCGACGGAGGGCAGTAACCTGATGTGGCCCAACCCCCTTGTCCCCCTTGTCAAACAGAGACGGACACCGAGACGCATTGAAAGTCATCTTCGACCTCCGACAAGAACCAACAGACATCTCGGCTTTCTCGAAACCATCTCCTCTCCAATGCCATCACGTCATCCATTTGCTTTGACCAGATTCGAATTCTCCCCCTTCCGACGTCATTGGATCAAGGTTGAATACATCAACAACCCATTACGACCCTGCACCGTCAGCAAGCTCCCTTCAATTCGAAGTGAATTCCCATAGCCAAGCAGACCAGTCCCAACGCCACCCGGGCGGGCTCCCTCGCCCAGTTCACAGTTTAAGACTGTTAATTGCCACCCCAGAAAGATTTCGCAACCGCAGTTTGTTTCTTCACCCCCCCGTCCCGGTCCCTTGTCGGGCTCACACACACACACACACACACACACACACCAGCAAACAATGGCATTGCTGGCCCCTTGGCAGTCGTAAAACACATGCCATCGCATTAAATTAATTATTCCCCATTTGTTGTGCAATTAATTCGCCCGAACTTGAAGCGCGCGCGGAACTTTACTGTGCAATCATCAACAAAACCACATGTCACTTGGCTGTCATCACATTCCGCACATTTATTAGAGCCACCTCCTCGGTGCGCACTGCGGCGAGTATTCATCGGCGTCCCTCCTCGGTGCCAAGGAATTTCATTACAATCACAAAAACCAACTGCTGATTTAATGGAATCAGTCATTTGGATGAGGTATCCTCTCCGTCCGCAGCGTCTCTGCCCTCGATTGTGAGATTGAATTCCTAGAAACATTCCTCTGACTACGGTCGGGCGAGAGGTGCGCAAAACAAAAGGATATGACATGTGATAGGGGGTGGGGAAGGGAAGCGAGTGCATTCACGCTAACTGCAGTCGCGCGCTGAAGTGACACGCAGTCGAAGTGACTGAGAGAGAGAGAGAGTGTGTGTGATTCACTTTGATGAATGGTTTCTCATTCGTGGCGAGGGTTGTTTCAATGGAGTGCCGGGAACGAGGAGCTTGTCCACCCCCACCGAGGTACTAATGGGTAATTTCGTGTTTTTTTTTTTCGTTCTTCTTTCGCCTCCCCGTTCATTATGCACGTTGCCAATAAAAATGGTGATGAATAGACGAGCATCGCAGCGAAAGGGTTGACGCGCTCGACACGGATGCACGGGGGATGTAACATATTTACGTGCATTAAATTCGAATGCATGAGGGTGTACTCCCTGCCCGAGGAGACAGTTTCCATTTTTCAGTTTTCATTTCAAATTCATCTCTCTATTCTAGATTCGACAGTGGGGGGGCAGAAAAAATACATTACTGTGCACCGTGGGGTGGGAAAGAAAGGGGCATTGAGGCGCTAGGGAGCGGGAGTCTGTGGTTCAATTCAGTGATTTTTTTGCGGGGAGCTTCGCATCCTTAGGGTCGTTGACTGCATAAGGCACCTGTAGCCAGCAGATGGTACAGTCGGTGCCATAAACAGCGCTCAACTTATATTGCGACAGATCGCGTCTAAACATCATCTTGGCTTGCGACTGATCGCGCCTAGACATCATCTTGCCTGTCGACTGATCGCGCCTAGATCCCTAAAAGGAGCCCATTTTGCCTTGCGACTGATCGCGCCTAGACATCATCTTGCCTGTCGACTGATCGCGCCTAGATCCCATCTTGCCTTGCGACTGATCGCGCCTCGATCCCTAAAAGGAGCTCATCTTGCCTTGCCACTGATCGCGTCTATACCTCATCTTGCCTTGCGACTGATCGCGTCTATACCTCATCTTGTCTTTCGACTGATCGCGCCTAGATCCCATCTTGCCTCTCGACTGATCGCGCCTAGATCCCATCTTGCCTCTCGACTGATCGCGCCTAGACCTCATCTTGACTCTCGACTGATCGCGCCTAGATCCCATCTTGCCTTGCGACTGATCGCGCCTAGACCTCATCTTGCCTTGTGACTGATCGCGTCTATACCTCATCTTGTCTTTCGACTGATCGCGCCTATACCTCATCTTGCCTTTCGACTGATCGCGTCTATACCTCATCTTGCCTTGCCACTGATTGTGCCTAGATCTCATCTTGCCTCTCGACTGATCGCGCCTACATCCCATCTTGCCTTGCAACTGATCGAACTTAGATCTCATCTTGCCTCTCGACTGATCGCTCCTAGATCCCATCTTGCTTTTCGACTGATCGCGGCTGGACCGCTAATAGAAGCCCAACATTTCGCACAATACACCAACTCTTCGTTCCTTGTCACCCGACGACAACTTCTCCTCCCGACTGTCGCCGCCCACAACTGGTTACCAATATTTCCCGCCTGCCCTGCCACCCCCCACATCCCCACCCATCAAAAACAGAGCGAAAAGAGAAAGAAACAGATACAAGCTATCCATGCCAGGTCTTCCAACCACGGAGTGTGGGAAGAAAGCAAAAACGAAACGCATGACTCGTGATAACGTAGCAAACGCACGTACATCGTTGCCAACATACCCCTCCCCCCCCACTCCCACCCATCGACACTCATGTGAGCAAAATGCAATTCAAGTGTACCTCCGAATGCATGTCAGCCTCCGACCACCACCACAACGTGTCTGCACGGCCTGACGGTGTGCGCACCGTAGTATCCGATGCTGTGTGGCATGCATCCTGATGATTTATACGGGTTTCCAATTCGAAACTTAGCTCGTCTTTGTCGGGAGTTGGCTCGAATTGTTATTTTCTCTCATTTTTTTTTTTTTTTTTCACTGGCATCTCCTTCGCCCCCACCGCCCAAAATGAATGGGTTGCGCGCAGAGGATACCATCAGAGCCGACGGCAGAAACGGCAGTTTAGAGGGATGGATATCAAATTCACCAAACGCCGACACAAAGGGTCGTTCGTTCGGTTGGGACGGCGCGGCGGTGAGATGAAGTTCACATTGCACTGCACTGCCACTGAAACGAGATTCTTTTGTTGTTTTCCTTTCATTTCCACTGTTTCTCTTGGTCTGTTGGGGTGATGGGGCGATGGGGGGCAAGCACGTGCATCACGAGTCCACCGCCCACCTTCGGATGGCCGAACCGAGCAGCACCAGAACACATATTCCGCGCACGGCTTGATGCAGAATAAGTGAAACTATGTGTGTTCTCTTCTTGTTTCATATGTCCTGTCATACACACACACGCACAGATACACACACACACACACAGGGGCAAACATCTTGCCGGCCGACTCTGCATGGGATAGTGATCTATTATGGCGACCATCAAGGATATTCCCAGCTAACTTTAGAGCCTGATGGATTCTCTAATTTTGACCCTCTCTCTCTGGGGGGAGGGGGGGGGGGGGAGGGAAGGGGCATGAAAATACGCTTTCACATGGCATGTGTGCGGGATGTTGTCTTTTGGGCTTAGAGTTGGCTTCAGCTTACCCATTGTGATGCTGGCGGTTCACCTACACCGGCACCTGCATCTCTCTGGCAGCGCAGCGATTCTAACGGAATGAAAATTGAAAGGCAAAATTTACCTAGCGACCCGACAACGGCTCCATCCTTGCCGGATTGAGGATGGGTCGCTGGATGACGGGTGCCGGGTGACGATGGGGGCGGGTGTGTTAAATGTATAATCAAACGACGCAGTTGGGTGTTTTGTGTGTGCGGAGGGGGTGGGGAGGGGGGGGGGGGGAGGGGCGCAGATAGAAAAGAAAAAAATCATCCGCTTCAGGGTGTCGTATTCTCTAAAGCGAACGCAAGCAGCGCAACACGAACGTGGTGGCTGTTCGTCGTTTGAGAGGAACGAGCGTGGGGGCACGGGGATGGGGATTTTTAACCCAAATATTTCTTACCTTTCACAAGGCGGTGCCGCATCACACGGGCGACGGCAGGCAGGCAGGCAGGCAGGTAAGGGGAGGAACCTGTTTCTGGGAAACCTTCGTAAAGGGCATTGTTGCTCTTTGATGTTGTTGCCCCGGGGGCGGAGTGGGGCGGGGTTGGTTGGTTGGTTTTTGACCTACATTCGTGTTAACCGAAGAATGAAGCCGAGCGGCTGCTTTGAAGTTTGATACGGTATGCGCACAGTTTGTGCGATGAAATTTGAACGCGGAAGTCGTTGTAACGCGTTCGTTGTTTGAGGTCGAGGTGTGAGGTGAGTGAGTGTGAAATCCTTTTTTCCCGCGAAATCACCCCAATTCCCTCATCAATATCGAATTGTGAGTGTCACGTGAACAGCCAAGGACTTCGATTGAAGTCCAAATGCAGTGCAAGTATCGGGTATCCCATTCAGCGCTGACAAGCATACAAGATTTCAGACAGCTCCCCCTCGCATTCGTCCGCAAGAGCGGTCCCTTGTTAGATAAATCAAATCTCCGAGGAAATCGATACGTTTTTGTGTGGAGGACACATGTCCCAAACACCAGCGAACTCAGCCTCGTTCAATCAATTTCCGTATGCTCTCTTAATTTGGAAGTGGGTTGCTTTCTTTAAATTTTTTTCTGAAATTTCCCCCATCTTCCCCCCCCCCAACACACACACTGTCACGCACGCACCCACACAGATGCATTACATGTTAAAATGTTAAGTGATTATTGTTACGGAAGCCGTCTCCCCCCACACCACTCCAGTATGTGCGACCTCATTTCGCTCAGAGACAGACTTGCTTTATCCGTGCCGGCATTTTCAATGAAATTCAATTTCGGCGTTTATTCTCTCTCGGGCATGGCAATCGTAAAAATATCCTCCTTCTGGGCGGACATACGCCACGGAGTGTGTGTTCTCTGAGTGATGTATTTTTTTCCCCTCCCCACCACCCTCTCTCGCTTGATTCCCTTCCACTGAACGGAAATTTGATTTTGCCTTCTCTTCACTCTCAGTCCGTGTCGTTTTCATTAAAATTATGTTTATTTTGCTGCGTCCTATATTCGGAGGTGTGCATGTGAACTGACAAGGATTTGAGGTCTTTGTTGATGCATAATCTTTGCAAAAGAGGAGATGGAGGAGGGGAGGGGAACTCGTGTTTGTTTGAGCATGTGGATGCCATGGCATATTTAGGCGAAGTTCTCGAAATGAGAGGCGACATCGCTAGACGGGCTGTGTTGAGGAAGGTTACAGTTTGCAGCAGTCGAGGTCGGAGTTGTGTTTCGACTTGGGGCTAAGTCGGGCAATCTAACAAGTGGGGGGGGGGGGGGGGATGGATTTGAGGGCATCTCCGATTCGGTGCTGTGGCATGAAGCCGAGCATTTGAAAGTGAGTGCCTGGGAAACTCCACGTCTTTGCACATAAGCGACTGTCCGCCAGCGTCCGACTTGGTTGCCTGTCTTAAGTGCTTGGCCGATATTGACGCATGACTGCCAAAAGCTACTGCCGGACATAGGCGCCTATCTGACATAAGCGCCTGTCTGACATAGGCGCCTGACTGACTTAAGCGTCTGACTGACATAGGCGCCTGTCTGACATAGTTGCCTGGCTGACATAGGAGCCTGATTGATATAGGCGCCGGCCCGTCTCAAGCCCCTGCCTGACATAAGCGACTATACGATGTAGGCACCTAACTGACACAAGCCACTGTCTAACAAAAGCGAGGGCTGTTGTCAAGGCAGCTATAGCTCAGTCTCCAACTCTTCCTCGGTCGTCGGCTTGAGAAAAAAGTAAGCAAGTTGTCAGTTGGTGAGGCACTCAATTGCGGTGCGCGAGAAAAGAGGCGCATTCACCAGTACATCTCACCAGACTTCTGCCTTCTGCTTCTCTCTGAACTCCCACGTCCCTTCAAATCCACTGATTCCCTCCGACACATCTTGCTTCCGAATTCAATACGGCTTCCAATGGCATGGCTTAGTGACGACCGATAAGGATAATGTGTTGCCCACAGCTGTTCGGTGAAGATGCCGTGCCTTACTCCGTGCACCCTCGTCCACCCACTCTACCCTCAGTCGGCTTTTAACTGCCCCCATAGTAATCCTATCGCACCACTGGGCTCTGCACAATTGAATGCGACTCGTGCTTATTGCCTTGGGATTAATGACGTGAATTAGGCAAAGCGCACGCCACTTAAGGCTGCACCTGGGGCTTCTCGTGCGTCATTTTGAAGCCATACCTGACGGCTGCTGGCGATGCATTTAATTAAAGAAACAAAGCTTCTCATTGAAGTCGATGACTGCGCTGGATTTTTTCAAACAGTGACAACTGGAAGTGGCCATATTCGACGGAATCACAAGACGAGACAGACAAGCATGCAGTCAGACACAGGGAGACAACCACAGAGAGGCACAGGTAGACGGACAGGCAAAAGTGGTCAACCACAGCCAGGCAACCAGACTCAGGCACATAGTCCGACAGACACAGGCAGGCAGATCTTATAAAAAATTGATTAGCCAAGAAAGGATATAAACACAGCAATAGGTTCCACCTATCAGCGATTAGCTTCTTCGGCAGCAGCAGCGCCACTTTGGTTCTTCTTCATGTTCTTCCTCTTCACGCGTCCGGGGCGGCTACCACCGGAGGGCGACCTCAGAGAGATGTCAATGTGCGTCTGCGAGTCTAGACGAACCACAAAAGATGGAATATTCACCATCTAGGATATGTCTTTGACGGATCAACACACTTGCATGATGGCTGGACTTGGCCAATCCCAATTTGAAGACCTGAGCCTGAAGACGACGCTCCAAGAAATCTTCGATTTTCAAACCCAACTCGTACTCGAGCTCGAGTTTCATCAAAGACTCCAATATGGACCAAACGACGGACAAATCTCTTCTCGTCCTTCTCATCCAAAGTGAGGAGCTCACGAGCGGCTTTACGGATCTTAGAAAGAGCGTATTTCACCCTCCAGCCATCGCGCTTGTTACGGAGACCATACGCGCCTTTTCACAAGGACGACGTAGGCTCACATAGGTTTTTGAGAAGTCGGATGGGATACGTCCGTTCACCATTGTACGACTTTTTTAAACCGACTTGCTCGGTTCGACTGTTTGTCGATGAAAAAGGAGAACAAACACACACAGAGAGGCAGACAGAGCCTTAGACTAAGGCAGGCAGACAGACAAAATCCTGCAGACCTAGGCAGACACAGCCAGATTGGAGAACGTACAGATCCCTTAAATTCCTTCATAATTCCACGTGAAAATTGAAAAGAATCCCATCTTGAGACGACGTTGACAACCCACATCCTGGCTGCTCTCAATTATTTATCGCTCACGTCTTAATCCAAGAGAAGGCAATGAATTTCAACCGACCGTTCGACGAGGACAATTGGGCGAAGTTCCAATAGAGAATTTGATTGTCGCCAAAGCCATTTTCAATGTCGCTAATCAATCAAATTCCACCCCCCAAAAAAGCACATCCTCGCCCTCTCCCTCTCACGTAGTCTGTATGCATGTCTGTTTGTCTGTCTGCTTGGCTGTCAGTCGGTGATGAATTCAGGAGTGCAGAGCACCAGAGCAGACTACGTGCTTGTGTGATCTAAATGTGGACATCAATCAAACTCACCGTTGAATGCAAAGAATAGCAGCCGAGGCTGAAGATGAAAAACACTCGCACACAGAAATGGGGGCACACGCCAGGACAAGAGGAATTTTCTATTTTGCCATCAAAAGAAATCCTCGGAACATCGACGAGTGGCGGCTGAATGGAGCGGCACTAGTGGCGGGTCGGAGACACAGCACAGCGGGACTAAATGTGTAGTTGATATTCCCAATAACAACCAATCATCATTAATCATGATTTTGAATTGAATCCCAGGCGAAACCGAAACGGAGGAGGCACCCGGCTCTCGAACAAGCGGATGAAACACGAGAAAGGCCAAAGGATGTGTCTGGTTGGGTGGGTGTCTTTCTGTGTGTGTGTGTGATGCATTCAAACGACATTCAATAGATCCTGCACTTCCTTTATTCCCTCCATCCCTCCAGCAACGACAGCACCGCAGCAGCAACAACGACTGTCGAGCGTGTACACCACAAGTGATTCGTGAGGATGTGGCACATAACAAGATGTGATTGAACTGTATGAATGGAGATTCAATGGGCCCCCAGCACAGGTATCCTTTGAAACAGAACCTTTTAATTTGAATGCACTCTGAGAGACCGAGACACTGGGAGAGAGAGAGAGAGGGACGAGGAGTCTCGAGGAAGAAATAAAAATGAAGCCAAGGTAGCCGTAGCACACATTGATTTTCAATCAAACATTAATTCCTGTGAAATTAATGCCTCCCCCCCCCCCCACCACGGTGCGAGCGAGACTCAGTCAATGGGCAGAGCCTCACAGCGAGAGAGAGAGATTAAAGGATAATGTCAATTTTGCTGCTTTGTGCAAGGGACGTCCATAAATCAAATCCATATCAAAAATGATCAGCCATGCACCTCGGCCACAATCTTTGAGGCAACTCCTTGGAAGTTCTGCATCGCTCAGTGTCGGTCGTCGAAGAGGAGAGTGAGGAAGTGAGAGAGCATGAATATTTATGACGATGTGTCGTCCTTTGTCCGATCGATGGGCTGCGTGTGTGGAAGGGAGGTGATTATGAATTTGAAACCCCAACTTGGTGGCATTCCCTGTCTAATGAATTGTTTCGAATTTTCCTTGAGTACTCAATGAGTTTCGAGCGAGAACAAATTAGAGACTTCAAAGAATTCGAATATCCAAGACTAAATGGAGATGCAACTCTGTCCGCCTCCCCTGTGTGCTGATGGATGGATGGCATGGGAGTTCGTCTAAATGGCAAGCAATTCAATGACTACATTATAAATGAAACCCATGCATCTAGATGCGATGCAAAGGAAGTTGGGTCATTTTTCCAGCAACTCCAAGATGGACGTTATGGAGAATGTTTGAATTTCTCCTTAAAATTCAATTCTGTCGAAGGACATGATGGGGAATGCACGTAGGCGACAGGGTGAAGGGGTTCAGATTCGGATCTCAGGCGAGTGCAAAAGATCAAGTCATTGTCAACAGTTGCGTGGAGACTGAGTCAAGGTGTACTGGAATCACAAGCCACAGTACTTCTTCACTTTTCTCAACAAGTCAACGAGATCCTTCCCATCGAAGAAATACGATAGCCGACCACGTTTTGCTAAATCGACGGTGGTTAGTAAGGACATTTTTAAGCTTTTCACCAGTTCATCTTCCAACTGGCACAGCGGCCCAACTAGGCGTACCCACGACCTGTGCACACCTGTGGTTATATGTTAAGATGTGTATTACCGAAATCCAAAAACTGGAGTGGAACCGGCGACATCGAATTTTTCGCCTAAAAAAATTGACAGTGTATAGTAAGGATTTTGGAGCCTTTTCATGGCTCATCTTCCAACTGCCACAGCGGCCCAACTAGGCGTACCTACGACCTGTGCACACCTGTGGTCACATGTTTAGATGTGTATTATCGAAATCCAAAGGCTGGAGTGGATCCGGCGACATCGAATTTTTCGCCTAAAAAAATTGACAGTGTATAGTAAGGATTTTGGAGCCTTTTCATGGCTCATCTTCCAACTGCCACAGCGGCCCAACTAGGCGTACCTACGACCTGTGCACACCTGTGGTCACATGTTTAGATGTGTATTATCGAAATCCAAAGGCTGGAGTGGATCCGGCGACATCGAATTTTTCGCCTAAAAAAATTGACAGTGTATAGTAAGGATTTTGGAGCCTTTTCATGGCTCATCTTCCAACTGCCACAGCGGCCCAACTAGGCGTACCTACGACCTGTGCACACCTGTGGTCACATGTTTAGATGTGTATTATCGAAATCCAAAGGCTGGAGTGGATCCGACGACATCGAATTTTTCGCCTAAAAAAATTGACAGTGTATAGTAAGGATTTTGGAGCCTCTTCATGGCTCATCTTCCAACTGCCACAGCGGCCCTATTAGAGGTACATCTGACTTCTGTACACCTGTGGAAATGTACAGCGAACCTCTCTGAGCTCCCATTCACACCTAACTCCTCCACGTACTCTATTAATCGACCATCGGGCACTTTAAACCACGCAAGACCGCAAAATCCATTCGCACCAGCACCAGCACCAACATCTAGTGCAAAATAAATTAAATTCATAATCCGCCGTCAAAGGTGGACAGACACCCCCGTTCTCCCTCTCCGAAGAGACTGATCCCACACAACTGAGGTTGTCGCCGCTCCAAATACCTCGGCTTTCAGCGTCGCGTCTGACAATCAGCATATGTGTCACTATGAAATCCCATTAATTCCTGATACTGATTACATCCGGGCCCCATGAATACAGGCAAATACCCCGAGCCATGGCAAATGCCGATTACCTGGCCAGCGTTGGTCAGAGCAGGGGGGCCGGCACTTCATGTTGCTGGCGGCACGGTCCAACCGTCGACCCGGTGCATGGGCAGTGCACTCAGTTATGCAAAACATCATAATGCAAATATTTCACAGAACAGGTGGAAAATATCTTCCAAATGGTGTTTCATTATTTCACCCCTTCAATGGATGGTGGTTGGTTGGGAGGGAGGCGGAAAGGGCGATGCCATTCGATTCCGTTCAGTCACTTTCATTGGCGGTGGCTGTGACGGCAGCGTTCGGTCGAGATTGATTTCAAGCCTCACCCCTCACCATCCACTCCCCCCGCCCCTTCTAACCTGTTCACAAAGCGATCTGTGCCGGTCTGTTATTTATGCCGAATTCATTTATTCAGATTGTGCACCGAGCACATCCTGACATCGGACAACATCAGACAGCACCCGACGGGGGACTAATTAGTGAGACTCGAGTGGGTCTGAGGACGCGGGGGATGTCAATACGTGGAAAATATTAGTCAGCGTTGATGGGTTTTTTGAAAATTGAAAACTTATGCGATGATTACTGGCAATTGTCTGGCCGCGCGACACGGGCTCTGAGGGCTCTTGTAATGAGTTGTCGACTATTACGGTCGGTAATTGTTTCCACGGCGTGCTGGCTGAATTTGCATAAACATGACGTGGCGGATGAGGTGTCATGTCAAATGCATGGAATTGTTTTGAGTCATTACACTCGTCAGAGGTCTCTTCGGGGAAATGATTCGCTATTCGATTAAAAGAGAGCGCTTCTATTCGCTGGCTGCAGGTAATGGTGCTGCAATTTGGGTCGTGCGGGTGGATGTGGTGAATATATATGCTCGGTATGAACAGCAAATGATCGTGGACGCAAGGCAACTATGCCTTGAGGCCTGAAGGCAGCGTTGCCCAGTATGTTAGGCTGGCTCTGACGATCGGTATAGAGACGAAGTTATTGCACACGCAAGGTATTTTCGTCTCGAAAGCTGGAGGAGGCCTGTCCAGGGCGATCAAAGATGAAAGATTGCATCACCACTCCGACGCTACAGTGATCACTGGTTTAAGCAACAAGCTGTCGCACCGATTCCTCGACCGTTCATTCCTTGACCGACAATTCAACTTCGCCAAAGTATTCATTCAATGCTCGCGTTGAGAAACAAACGGAGAAACCCCTCAACATGACCATTAAATGGTTTCGCCGACAAGACTGCTTTGTCAGTCGAGAGACGAACTGAGCATGGTTTTGATGACTGGAGGCACCTTGACGGCTCTAGCCCTCAGACATAGGCCTCGCATAAGCCATTGGTTAGAGAAGCAAGAACGAGGGGGTGAACAAGGGCTAGGCCGAGGCCCATCCCGGACTGTAGCGCCATCAGAAGGAGGATAGGTTTACAAGTACATTTGCGGCTAAACTAGGACCAATGGGCTACGAAATGAAAGCCGGAAATCCTCCAACCGATTGCCTCCACCAGACCGGCCTCCGGACTTTGCTTTAAATGAGCAAAAAAAAACCATGCCGCTACGGGCAGTAAAAAGCAGGGGATAATGTCGGAGAAAGTCACCTTAAATGGCTCATTTTACAAAATGGTCGAGATACGGGCCAAAAACGGTATGTTTTTCGGCGATTTTGGCTTCTTTCTTCAAGGTTCCTTCCGCAGGATCGAAATACGCTTCTTCAGAGCCAGCAACCATGCTGCTGCGACCAGTAGGTCAGAAGTTAGTAAAAGTTAGTGTCGACAAAAGTGTCGAAAAAAGCGTCGGACAAGGAGACCTGTAGCAGTTTATTTTGGCAAATCGGCCGTATGTCGTCTGTTTTAGATGCGGTTAGTTGCGTTAGATTCAGCTCAAAAATATGCTTCTTTTGTACCCCCAAACATGCCGCTACGACTAGTAGAAAGTAGGGGAAAATGTCCGAGATTGTGACCGGAAATGGTTGACCGGACTTAGTTTATTTTTGTAAATCGACCATATCTCGGAGCCGGCTCGTTTGTTTTAGACGCGCTCTTAGATACGATCAGTGGGTCAGTAGTTAGTTGGAAAAGGACCTTTTCTCCGATCATCGAAAGATTCACCTCCTCCGTCAACCGCCACAAACACTTTTCACTTCATGCCACCGCCTCCCAAGTGGAGACGGCTCTCAATGGAAAACTGGTTTAAAATTTACTTAAAATTTGCTACTTACCGGGCACAAAGACGAACAAAGCAATTATCCAAATCGCCAGAGTTCCGAGTCCCCCCAGGCTGACGTTTACTTTCGCCGGCATTCTGCCTGTTTCTGTGCGCTTCTTCGATTGTTGCGGAAGAACAACAACGGGCAACCAAACGGGCAAAGAAATGTATTTCCTATTGTTGAATCTCAGCGATTTCCTTTGTCCTGATTGTTGTGCTTTTATTTAAATTCCTTCCCGTCGAATGGACAATCGAATGGCTTCGGAGTTCTTCGGTTCATTTGAATTCAAGAATTGTTTCATTGAGCACCCTCCATTGGGCGGGGAATTGCTGCTGCTGCTGCTGCATGCGAGGAGGAAGAATAAAAATCCAATAAACACACTGAATGCACTCTCTCTCTGAATGAATGCACATATGATGGTTTCGAGGGAAGCGGGAGAGAAATTCTCTCTCTCCTTTATTCGCACGAGTCCTTTTTTTTTTGGTGCTCTCAGCAGCCGGTATGTCGGTGTTCCTCCGTTTGAAGTGCAAAAAGAAGTGTCCCCTTTTGAGGGGCTTCAGTCAAGTGCGAAAGCAATTTACGACGAGTGGGTTGGCTGTCGAGCTCGGATGCACCACTGCTGTTGCCAGTTCTGCGGTGGGTCTGTTGTAATCTGGCTGGTGGAAGAGGACCTTCGAAATTCGCACCTGTGCTGTGCCTCGTGATTCAATTTTTTTTTTTTTTTTATTTATTTCCTTTTTTTCCCTTCTCTCTCTCTCTTTCTCTGTTGATCGCGTGCCAGATGTTCCCGGGCAACACAGTCAGTCAACTCAGACTTAAGTTCGTTGTCTGTTTTACAAAGCTCCTGAATAGGATATGCGAGATGCGAGATGCGAGATGTATGCGCGGCATCAATTCAATTTAACCATGGCTTCCAGTAGCTGACGTATGACGTGTGTTTGTGTGTGTGTGTGTGTCGGAGTACGCAGTAACAACAACAATAGCCAGGGCATTATCCTTCGTTCTGTCAAAGAAGGTTTTACTACACGACTGCACTTTGTTGTCTTCTATTCGGTTGCGAGTCTCGGTTTGTCTTTCTCCGGCAGGCACTCCTGTTCGCCGGTGTTCGGCTCTCTGGTGCTCTGCTTCTGATGCTGATGCTGATGCTCCGCTCTGGATCCTTGTGCAGTGGGAAAGTTTCCACTTTTTTTTATTTTAATTACTTTAATGAAAGTTTTAATTGCGTAATAGGATGTTTTAATGGGATTTCATGGAAACCTTTGTTGTTATCCTGGAAGAGAGAAGAGAAAAAAAAAGAAAACAAAAAGAAAAATGTTAGACGGGTGAATGATATGGGGGCGTGGGCAGGTTACGTAGATGTTCCCCACCAGCCGCAGTACAGGGGCCACAGAGACCTGCGTCTCTGCACTGTGCTGTGTGGAACTTTGGCGGTTTCATTTATTTTCTTTTTCTTCTCCGCATTTGTCTCCTCTCTTCTCTGTGTCACCTTTAAAGGACTCTGTCGCTCCTCTGGCAAATCATCAGGACAACGTTAATTTAATTTGTTGTGAATGCGAAAAATGATGGTACGAGAGAGAGAGAGGGAACTGGCGTGCAAAAAAAATAAAATAAAATAAACAAGAAGTACATAGTTGTGATGGATTTGTAAATTGAAAAATACCACATTCCCCATTGAATGTGGAAGTGGGTGGTTGGGGGGAAGTTGAAAAAAAAAATCCCAGCAAAGAACGACAGGACAAACACACGGACGACTAAGGACACTTTGCAATTGAATTCGATTAACTGTGATTTAAATGGAAATTAGTGGTGAAATTATTTTCTATTTGATTTGGGGGAGAGAGAGCGATAGATAGAGAGAGAGAGAGAGCCGCAGGGACTTTGGTTTGTTGTGTGTCCTTTATGCAATTGAGGTTAATTTGTTGCAAAGTAAATAAAGTTAGACAGTGGAATGGTTGATTACGTTGACAGAGGATTCCCTCAGAGAGCAGCTCACCGGATGCAGATTGCGCATAGTTGTGTGGACGAAAGACGTTGTCAGAGTTGTCGTTTGGCTATTTTTTCTGCATTTGACGCGGATCTTTGATTAGATTTCCACACTTGTCGGTCGAGATTGTCTGCGATGTGTTACAGTCGCGTTGCGAGTCCACTCACGAGTGTTAGTAGCAAATGTGAAAACTATGCTTGTGTAGATTACCTGTCGGTTAAGGGGTCTTTCGCAAATGAAGCTGCCAATAACCTAATGAAGCGTATTCCAAACAAGGTCACATCCCACACAGGTCTGTCCACATCTGCACAGTTCATCTTTTTTTTTTCTTCATTTTTCACCTAAAAAAATTGACAGTGTATAGTAAGGTTTTTGGAGCCTTTTCATGGCTCATCTTCCAACTGCCACAGCGGCCCAACTAGGCGTACCTACGACCTGTGCACACCTGTGGTTATATGTTAAGATGTGTATTACCGAAATCCAAAGACTGGAGTGGATCCGGCGACATCGAATTTTTCGCCTAAAAAAATTGACAGTGTATAGTAAGGATTTTGGAGCCTTTTCATGGCTCATCTTCCAACTGCCACAGCGGCCCAACTAGGCGTACCAACGACCTGTGCACACCTGTGGTTATATGTTAAGATGTGTATTACCGAAATCCAAAGACTGGAGTGGATCCGGCGACATCGAATTTTTCGCCTGAAAAAGTTGACAGTGTATAGTAAGGATTTTGGAGCCTTTTCATGGCTCATTTTCCAACTGCCACAGCGGCCCAACTAGGCGTACCTACGACCTGTGCACACCTGTGGTTATATGTTAAGATGTGTATTACCGAAATCCAAAGACTGGAGTGGATCCGGCGACATCGAATTTTTCGCCTAAAAAAATTGACAGTGTATAGTAAGGATTTTGGAGCCTTTTCATGGCTCATCTTCCAACTGCCACAGCGGCGCTATTATAGCAAAACTTAATGTGGATTGTGCTGCATTTTGTCAGATACTTGAAACTCTGGAGTGTTTGCAAGGAGCTCATGCCACTACATTCGATGGCGGACTTGGGCCCAGTCTCACCAGCAACCACTGCCGTTGCGAGTGCTATTGTCGTGTTATGCCGCCACTGCCTTGAACGTCGAATTACGGGACATCCTTTGTAGACAGACACACCCTCTGAACATTGTCAGTGACTTGAGAGAGGTGGACGAGTGAAGTTCATGTCGGGAATCGAACTTAGACATCGACTATACCTCGCACCCACCAACTACACCTCAGTCTCGTCATTTCGTGTCTTGAGCAAATCTAAACACTGTGACTTCTCCTTCAATTTAGGGTCATTTTCTTCCCCCTCGCAGACTTCATCCCGTGGCAAACCTTGCATTTTCACACTCGTCTCGAAAGTTGGCACCACCACAACAGAACACAAAAAACCACTTAGACGCCATTCAAAATGCTGAAGCGATCATTCCAAGTGACATCAGCAAATGGCCCCAAGTCAGTCCTCCCTCCCAGGCCCTAATCAAAACAAAATGGCAAATCCAAAGCCGTTAAGCTTAAAGACAAATGATGGCCCCGTCAAAGGAGCAGGAACCATTCAATTTTGATTAGCCAATTCCGATGTGTAATGTCCTTTTTGGCATCACATTTAATTGCAATACAATATAAAAGGCCATTCATTATCAATCGGCCAGAGAGACTGGCAGACGTCGCTGGCATAGGGCATGCAACTGTCATTGCAATAGAAAGCCACCCCCGACGAAAATGAGCAGAAACAGGACACGAAAGGAGAGAAGCATCATCTGACAAAGACTTTTGCAAACTTGGCAAACTATCGTGAGCACAAATTGCAAGCGGAAGCGATTAGAAAAAGAACCGAACAAGAACACAAGTGTTAAGCAGAAGAAAATTGAGACTGACCAACAGCCCACCGCACACAAAATGGCTTCAGTCTCGTAGCACGAGGACGGTGTCAGCGCCTCTGAGGGCCGGGCATAAAGGTTAACAATATGCTTAGCCCGATTAAATTGGACACACGGAGATGAAAGAACAACGAACGGACACTGTCCGGTTCCGAGGCGATAAAAGGGCCACTCCAATACGAGGTGGAACTTGAAAGCATAGAAAAAAAAACAGCAGCCCAGCACAACGAGCAAAGGGAAACTTCATGCACAACATGGAGGAGTGTTGGTGTTGTTTTTTTTTTTCTGCAGCACCAGCAGCAATTATTCTTTTATTGCATCCTGAAGCGATACTGCATATTAAAATGAATCCACCATCAGCATGCGCTGGCGTCGTCAGCAGCGGCTTCGGAGGCAAGTTAATGTGCAGAGCGGATGCGATAAAAGATTCGAAGCGACACAAGCACACATGCCAGTTAGTGTGTGTGTGTGTGGCCAGGATGGCAGGAAGAAATAAAGCTAAACTTAGCAATAACACAATATCAACATCGCACACAAGTGCATTCGCAAAACACCAACCCCCGAGGGGGTGGGCGTTGGAGACGAGTGAGGTTATGTAAGGATATCTTTGTGAGGGACTATTTTGAATTGCAAATACAGTTCAGTTCAGGATCAGCACCACACACACACACACACAGCAGCAGAGTCTCTGTCCATTAGACACACATACAGTGGATGACACCCCCACTGAGTGTGTGGAAATGGAAGACGGACATTTCTCTCATATCCCCCGACAAGGATCTAGCTGAAGCCGACAGTGGTGCATGTTGCTCCCCAGTTCATCCTCTGCTCTTGGTTCACTTTCAGTCTGCTTCAGTGTTCTCGGCTATTTGCGAATATTTTTGCAAACCCCTGCCCTGGGACAGCACCGAATGTGGGGCCAACGATATTTTCACCATCCCTCCATTTTTTTTTGGTTATTTTTGTCCATTCGTTCACGTCCGCCCGCTGGGAATCGCCCGATAGTCGACCAAAAGTGAATGGTAATTTGACCAGAAACGATTTCCAATTTATTTACCTTTCACAGACTGACAGGGGGAGGGGGGTAGAGGATGCTCTGACCATAGCTCATTATGATTAGAATTGTTTCAAGCCACCTACAATCATCCTCTGATGCGACAAAACTACGTCAATGACGACGAAGATGACGTAGGATTGCATAGGTGATGTCCTACCATGAGAGAGGAGGGCACAGAGAGAGAGAGAGAGAGAGCGTTAGAGAGGTTTATGGTCCTAAAGTGATTTTCTCTTGAAATCTCGAGAAGAACTGTGAGCTTTTTCGTATCCGGTTTGCATTAAGGATGCCATCCACTAGATGAGCTAGATCCGAGTCTACAGCTGAGCTGACACAGATGACTCGGTAAAGGATCACATCCTGAATTCCTTTGAGAATTGAATTGTTTTCTTATTTATCACGGAAGCAACTCCATTTTGGGGGTTCCCAGTCGCACTAGAATCCTAGCTACGTGTACTTAACCTAAATCGAAGAGAAATTCATGAGCTCCAAGGGTTCATCCACCTCCACCTCCAAACAAACACACCCACGGCTTGACTTAACAAATTTTCTGCAGAAAATTATCATAAAAACTGTGCCCTAACAACCGGAAAATGGACTGCATGGAGTTTTTCGAAATAAAATCTAAATGCCATGCCGTAGTAGGCGGGGTGCAGCACCGCGCACATCCATTGGATACACTAATAGTGAAATCAAAATGCATGCACTCAACTGGATGCAACCACCACGTAGAGCGACCCCGTCGTCTCGCTCGCCATCTACGTGCGAACAAAGTTTCCAGGCGGTTGGTTTTTTTCTGCATTTTGTTTCATTTTATTTATCCTGCTCGCTGCGGTGTGCGACGAGGTGGAGGCTGACGTGGGAGGCATCCTTTAAGCGCGCGTCATTATCGCCGAATACATGTGAACGAGGGACTCGCGTGTGAATGAACCCATGATCTCGTTTTCAGTTTCCACCGACGTCGCACATCAGAAAGAAAAGGGAGGCGAGCTACACTTTCTATTTTTTTTTTTTTTTTTTCTCTCTTCATTCTTTCGTCATTATTTCAGCGGAGCGACATTCAATGAGGCGTAGCGTATGCGATGAATTTTAATGTTTGCACCACAGTCCACAGCGGTTTGGTGGCGTATCATCCCTCTTATCGCGTGTCATTAGCGATGGGATCAAAGACGATGATGCGGCTCGAAGGATCAACAAAATTGAATACTCGTCTGGGGCTGCCTTCGAAAGGGACCTCTATCAATTATAATCGTGCAAAAAAGGGAAGATCTTCCTCAGTTCACATGCAAATCACTTGTCATCGTTGTGCTTAAGACTGTTGTTCCGGGGGAGGGGGGATGGCCGAGGTGGGGACTGAAGGCGGTATGTTCAGTCAGTGATTGGAAAATCCAACGCTCTAAATGGAATGACACCTATAAAAACCTATCGATCCTTGTTCACTAGTTAAACATAAATTACACGCTTGACTTGGTGCTACTGAGCCGTGCACATACTCCCGCCGCCTTTGTACCCCCCCCCCCGTGTGTATGTGTGTGTATGAGAGGGACAGACGCTTTCGAAGAGGCCCCGTCGATGTCATACTTTTCAGTGTTTTGGCATTTCATGGATGTGACGGCGCGCTGGGGGCCAGGAGTCGCTTCATGGTCTAGAGATGTGCTTTCTTGAATAATCTCACTCCACCTAGATGACTGAGTATGTTCTTTGGCCTCTTCAACTCTCTCCCTTAATCCCCCCTCCTCCCCCATCATCCCCATCGTGTGTGTGTTGTCGAGTTGAGTCGATTTTTGGCAAAGAGTCCTCCTCTCGAGAATGTCTTGAAAGGAATATCCTCGCTCTGTTTATGACTATAATTTTGTAACCCCTTTTTGTGCAGACCTACTAGCTATGTGTGCTCTCAGTTATGACACTGATTCTTGCTTGAAAACGGTTCGTGTGAGAAACCGTAGTATTAATCGAAAGCGGTCGTGTGTGAACGAAAGAGAATGTTTGAGATTTTATGGTTGAAGACAGTTTCTCTGTGTGGGCATGGAACGGGAGGGGGGGGATGTATCCTGTCAGGTCTGTGTAATTATGAGTGAAGTACGTAGTTGTTTTGACGTTTGCACTGAATTTCCTATTGATTGGGGGGAGGGACGGATCATGAAATCGAATGGTGGACGTGATTGGTTCTTCACGTCCAGTGGGTCCACTGCCTGCAGATGACAGATTGTTTTGTGTGAATGGGAGTATTTGTCTTTGTCCAGCGATCGGAAGAAAATGCTTACTCACTCCCTTGTCCCACCAGCGACCGATGGTGGTTGTGAGACTGAGCTGCCTTCGATCCATGATGGGGCCGTGCACTCGATCTAAAGTTGCTCTGTTCGGTCCATGTCGGTGTCGTGGACCCTACTTCCAGTCTTTGGGACTACCCCTTCGGGTACGGGGTTAGAATATACCCGAGGTAAGGCATGCCTGTCGTAAGAGGCGACTAAAATCCATTCTTCGCAACAACGCAACAAAACTAGCGAAATGCAGCCGAATTGGGGAGTCAGACTTACTTAGCACGTATGCAAGCTCACCGTCTCCCATATTCGATCAGCGAAAAACAAGGACCCCCAAAAAAGACATATAATCCACTGGTCGGGCATGCTAACATGCACCCTTCTTCCCGCTAGAACATCGCCACCAGCTTTAAAGAGCTCTGATGGCAGCCCATCGGAACCCTGCTTGCTGTCCTGACTTCTGAAGAAGACCGCTTCATCGGTTGGAGTTGGGATTCGTTGCCTCCTGGTCATGGTCGTTAGGCGGCTGATAGAAGGACTCCATTTTGGTATGAATCGTCGGCTGCACGTTTTGGTGCTGCTCCCACTCGCCATCGTATCGCGGCCAAATGGCGTTGAGTGGCAATGCAACCACATGCCTTTGACCGAAGAGTCTCACGGTTTGGTGGAAGGTTCGGTATCGTCATTGCCTTCTTCGTCGGATGTGCATGCACAGCCATTCTGTGGACGACCCAAGACGGAGGTATGTCCAGTCTCCGGTCAAGAGTAGCATGACGTAAATACAGACCCTGCATCATCGACCTTAGGAAAAAATGTTAAATTTCTGGTGTAAGTGTCATTCTGTAAGGACCTTCATCCTTTTCAAATTACCTTGACACGTGCATCTCTGCAAAAAGGGCCAAAATCCTTGAGAACACTGACACTTGACACATCTTGGCATTTCAAGGGTTTCCAAAACCCGTTTAAAAAGAAGTCATTTCGCATTAATTGGAGAAAACGATACCCAAACAGCATCAGCCACACCACCACCACCATCACCAACCAACTGCTGATGCGAAGCCATCACTTTCATCCATCACAGGCACGTGAATCGGTTCCGTAATTCCAAAAATACCTGAAGTATCACCCATTCAAACAAGTACTGACAGATCTCACCGCCTACGCATTCAGAAGACACGCATTCATCGTGTCGTGCCATCATCGTGAACCAAGCCAAGGGAGAGGGGGGAAGGAACACATTGAAACGTCTTGTCGTATCATCGAATAAAATGTCAATTTCCCAGGACACGTGTATCAGTGTCTCAGTCAATTTCATAATCTTTCGAACTAAAAGTACGCTGCGTCCCAATAAAGTGATCCGACCCCAAACCAGGAGAATCCCCCCCCCACCTCCCTCCCCACCCCAAGCGGAGCCAACACACAGCCAAGACATCGAAGAAGAGGAAAAAAAAATTGGAAAGTTTTCTTCTCAAGAACTTGTCCAATTCAAAAACTTGTTCCACTTCCAAAATCATCCTTATTTCCCGCAAGGATAATTCCGACACACACAAAAACAAGCTGAAACAAAACTTTTTGTGTAATTCACCACCCCGCCCGATCCAACCTCCCCCCGCCCCCTCCCATACACACCGCACAGCACACACAGAGGCAAGTGTGATATCATCACCTAAAACAGAGGACAATTCCATTTAATTTGTCCCACATTGTCCCGATCTAATTCGAATGCGCCCCTCTCCGGTGTGTCGCTGCCCCGTGGGGTCTCATACTGTGCGCCTCGCGGCTCCTCGCCCCTCGTCATTCGAGCAGTACGAGTATCAGCGCGCAGATAAAAACAACAAACATAATCTAAACAAATTTAAATATAAATAACCTAACAAATCCATAAATTTTGAATACTGCCGCTCGGCAAGGATCCTCCAAGGGTCCCTTGACGCCACCGCTGCCGCCGCCGCCGAGGAGAACAAGCTGAGGATCCACAGCAAGTCGAAGCTGAAGAAGAAGCGAAATGAAATGAAAAATAGTCGCACAACACTCGGGCGTCCTTAGTGGCGTTGGCGGCGGCGGCCGCGTGCCGTATAGCATTTCTTCTTCTTCGCAGCAATCTCTCGGAGATTTCAAGTGTAGTGTCTTCTCAATATTTTTATTGCCTCCACTTGGAATGAAAGAAATCTCGACACACAGGGCAAGTCTTCATCTTGCCTCAGCCAACCGGCCGACAGCACCACTGTCACGGACAATGTGCCAGAGCGGACCTTTAAATCCGCACAAGTGCCCACTTTTCTTTCTTTCTTTTGTTTTTTTTTTTTTTTAGAGAAACCGACCAACGCACATCCCACTGAATCGCCCACGGATGGGGGACGAGAGAGAGAGAGAGAGAGGGAGACGGGGAAAAAAAATCATATTTAACTTTTCCTCTCCCGCAGGAGCTGGAAGGAGCCGTGTCCCCCGAGTTTAGATTACATAATAACAAATAGGGCGGAGGGCCCAAGCGGATAAACAACAACACAGTACACACAGCCAAACAGCAAACTGTGACAGAGCCACCCAGCAGCACAGAGGAAGAGACGCAGAAAAAAAGAAAAAGAAAAAAAAAAACAACGAAAAAGGACACGAAAGAAATCAAAACATTTGAGGGTGTTTAACGAAATTTAAAGAAAAAAAAAAAAAAAAAACGAAAGAAGAAAGTTTTCCTTCTCATTCTCTGCAGCGACCGCCTGTCAAACAATTACAGAAGAACAAGAAGACGTTGGCACACTCGGCAGCACTGGACAGTCGAGGATGGGCGGACGAGGCCGAGGAGCAAAATATTGAAACATCATTGTTGGAGATGATTTTCTTCTTCGGCCGCTTCGGCCGCTGCTGTGTCCCTCTAGTTTTCATTTAATAAAAAGAAAATAGCCCTAACGGCACGCTCGACGGCAGTGACATCATCAGGACAACGAAGAAGATGTCATGCTGCTCCTGCAGCACCACGCCCTCCCCACCCCCGTCATATTTTGTCTCGCGACCAAACACTGAAGAAGAAGAAGGACTATTAGCTGCCTGCCACTACTTTGCTACTTTGGCCAAGTTTTTCTTTTGACGTGTTTTGTGATGGAAAATATTCTTCAAACTGCTCCCAAATGACTGTGTGTGTGTGTGTGGTGGAGAGTCTCTGGATAGGACACAGGACATTCATTTTAAAAACGAACCAAAGGGACGAACACTGCCACTGGTCGTGCATTGCTGAAACAATAATACACAACTCAAGTGGAGTGGAGATGTGATGAGAAATTCTGTGCCGCATTGTTGTTGGTGTCCTGCTGGCGTTGGTTTTCGGTTTTTCGGCAAGGTTTTTTGTCATTTTATACCGGCGCTGTCATAAAGATTGTGTGAATGGAGGGGATGCAACATTGTCGCATGTGTTCGGTCTGTGGGGTGGGTGGGGTGGGTTTTTGTTGTTTATCGTTTATGGTGTTGATTGTGGTGCTCCCGAAAAGGGGGAGGAGATGCTGCTGGTCGAGAAAGGATAATTAACGATTGTTTGGAGGAGTTTTGGGTTTTTTTTTGTCTGTTTTCTGTGTTATTTGTTTGTCTGGGACCGTATGCTGTTAGGTGGGGTGTGCTGCTGAATGGTCAGGGATCATCGAGATCATCTGTGTGTTAAGTTGGGTTTAATGTTTTCACCGAGGAACTTGTGGGGTGGTTTTTCGAGTTGGTTTATATGGTCTGAGAGGTGGAGACTCTGGGGGGTCAATGATGGATTGAGAGGCTCCTTTTCAGTGTCAGGTATCTGGTCAACAGATTCGGGAATTACTTCAATTGAGGAACATCATCTACTCCATCTGTGCTCGCACCAGATTTTCATATTTGGCCCTATTTTCCTTTGAATCAGTACCTGGACTTCGAAATAACGCTGAATATTGGGAAGTTGATGAAAGAATTGACGCGCGTTTTTATCTATTGATGATTTTGTTTTTCTGGTGTGATGTGGTGTGGTGGCCCGTGGCGTTGTGGGTATGTGCGTCGACTCCTACGCACCTGTCTAGGTTCGATTCCTGGTACGAAAAGAAATACTTTTCACGACCCCATCTCTTTCGAGTCACTGACAAAGCTCAAAGAGTATAACTGTCTAGAAAAAGCTTCTCAAAATTGGCCGTTCGGAGTCGGCATAAAACCACTCGTAATAGAACAAAAGCACGCACAACACAAGTGGTTGCTGAGAAGCTAGGCCCTGGCCCTCTACGGGCTGTAGCGCCACCTATATTATTATTATTATCTATTGATGATGGACTTAGCTCGCTGGGCGACGTTCAGCAATAGTGGCCCTTTCTTAAGTTCGCTTCCGCTTACCGGGGTGAAAGGCGGACTAGAGAATCTCGCTATTACTTGGCACTTGGCCAATATAGGGAAGTTTTTCAAAAAAAAAATGAAAAATGCATGAAATCTTTATTTGAATCGATAGTACATATAATTTAATGTTTGACGATTATTTCATGCAAATGTTGACCTTGACTGCGCCTAAAATGGTCCATCCGCTTAGTCCAATTTTGGCATACTCTTTCCAACATTTCGGCCGGTATCTCACGAATAAATGCTTCAATGTTGTCTTCCACTGCGTCAATTGAAGCGGGCTTGTCTGTATAGACATGAGCTTTAACATAGCCCCACAAAAAATAGTCTAAAGGTGTTAAATCGCACGATCTAGGCGGCCAATTGACCGGTCCCGAACGTGAAATAAAATGTTCACCGAACTCGCTCCATCTTGTTGAAACCACATGTCATGCAAGAAAAGCTCTTGCATTTTGGGCAAAAAAAAGTTGGATATCATCTCACGGTAACGCTCAGAAGTACGGTCCAATGATGCCACCAGTTCATAAACAGCACCAAACTGTGACTGGATGCATTGGTTGCTCTTGCAATGCTTCTGACTGATATTCACTCCAAAATCGACAATTCTGCTTATTTACGTACCCATTGAGCCACTTCAGTGGGTCAATTAAACTGACCATAAAATGGAAGAAGCGCGCGATGAACTTTCTTAACAGAGCACGCATTTTGATAATAAAATTCAATAATTTGCAAGTGTTGTTCGTTTGTCAGACGATTCATGGTTAAATTATAGACCAAACTGAAGATGTTTGACCGTGATACAAAACACGAAACGTGCGTCAGCTGTTTGAACCAGTGTTGCCAAAAAGATAATAGCTAAAAAATCACCCTTTATGACAATTCTGCATTATTTCTCGGCACCTACTAAAGAGCAGGAGTCAGACAAAAGTCAGAAATGTCATCCGAAGTAACACCAGACAGAAGTAAAGAAATCTTCTTCGCTTGTCTACCTTCAGCTGCCTCACTGCATTTAAGCCAGCGAGAGCTCATTCTACAACTAAGCCGATTAGCTCAAGAAACCGTGTTGTTCTCGTAATGAAGCCACTGACTATCGCTCACATTACTTAGCTCGACTTGTCCACAGGTGGGTTTTCAATGAAGCCACTGACTGTCGCTCACATTACTTAGCTCGACAGTGGATTTTCAGTTGAGTAGAGGGAGCTGCATGATCAGACAAGGAGCACTATGGTCTGATCTTCATCCACCCCTCTGCTCTGCAGCTTTTGCCGAAGTCTTTGTAAGCGAGCGATACTCTTGATCGTCATATTAGTATGATTAGTCTAAGATAAGAGGTTACTCAAGCATTTTGGAAGAAGCCCAGAAGTGGTCGACAAGATAAAAATCTGTGAGCTGTTCTGGGTCGGCCACATCGACCTTCCTTTCCCTCTCGACCGATGTCTTCAAAGCCGAGGTCCGAGAGGGAAAGGAAGGACTGAATCTCCGGTATAAAGTCATTGCCGTCGCAGGACAGCCTGGTTTTGATGACTGAAAGCAGAGTGCCGAGGATCGTCAACAGTGGACAGCAGCTATTGCGGAGACTCAGATTACTCATGCCTCCCAGGCGTGATAAGTAAGGAAGTACTACTTCCAACCGTGGCATTATGGTGCTTTTGAAATCTCAAACAACTCGAAATCGATATTGGGACGGAACTCCAGCACAGGACAGGCTTGATATGAACTTCGTCCTTATTCTCAACTTCTGCAAAGTCTGAAGCACACATTTTTTTGTCATGGCAATTTAGCTTGTGAAACCTGAGCAGATGCTGCATTAGTAATGCTCACATTCCCTCTGGTGTCTTCTATCTATGTAGGCTCTAGTTTTGTCTGTGACGTGCCTCAAGTTTCCATTCTCAGTCCCGTACTATTCATAATGTGAAACTCAGTCAGGGTATGGTGGCCATGGCTCACTTAGCCTAACGTGTTGGCTCCATTCTGCCCAGTCAGGGTATAGTCGTGGATGAAAATGAAATGTGGTTAGGAGTTCCAGATCACCGAAAGAAAGGGGGCACTGTTTGGTGTGCAGATCTGTTTTCATGTCCGTTGGCGAAGGCTGTCAAGCACTCTTGGAGCAGCTTTGTTGTCGCCGAAATGTCAGACATCATCATTTGTGTGGTATTTCGTCTTTTTTGGAGCATGGGTGGTAGCTGATCATCAAATAGACCTATTGGCCCACAGTGCACCACACAACTCCGTCGTATTCCAATGGAATTTTAACCAACAATCCCTCTCAGCAGCAATTCTCCTATCCCCCTCTGCCTGAACGAACATACCTCGCATGCAACAATTTCCCAAAAAAAAAGAGTTTTTTTTTTTTCTTAGCTTCCAACTCATGACTAATTATATACACAAATGAGAAAACGAACACCAGCGACTGAAGTTAGTAACCGACACAAGCACTATCACGAGTTGATCCCATTAAAAGTCAATAAACCCAACAAAACGCTTAGGTGCCTGCAGCAGTTCTATATCCCCCCCCCCTCCCCCCTCCACACTCTCTCTCTCTCCGTTAGCCCCCAAGTGAGCAAGGCGAACTGAAAATATTTTACTGCTTCTGTTGCTATTGCTGCGTTTAAACGCTTCAACTTCGTCTTCTTCCGTTCTTCTCTGTTTTATTGTTGCGATTAAAAACGAATTTCCTCGAAGAAAGTTTCTCCACAAAAACTACTTGCCCAAACTGTAGACACACGCATACGCCCTCGAGCATACACTCGCACTCGCCAATTCGAAACAGAGTCGATCCTTTAATTGTCGTTGCGCCGTCGACTTGATTCGTGGCAGAGCAGAGCCGAGCAGAGCCGAGCAGAACCAGTCGAAGGCACGCTGCTGTGATTATTCATTTATGGAAATTGCGAAAAAATGCTAAACGTCAGCCGCCCGCAGACCAGCACTACCACCCCCATCAGTGCCAGACATCATGATTCAAGGATCGAAAATTGATTTTTTATTAAAATCAAATCACATTCATCCTTCCACAGCGACAATGACAACGTCGTCTTCGAGACGACAACGGGGGGAAAGACGACGACGTCGACGACAACGACAGCGATAACACCTAACACACAAAGGGAAAATAAATCCTCAACTAATTGTATAACAGGATCAAGTGAGGAAACACAAAAAAGCACCCAAACAGGCTGGCGATGCCGCCGCGTCGCCACTCCTCATGCTGCCTTGAATAAAAATCCGTGAAAGCAGCGAGCGAAAGTGAATATTCTCGGTATCGCTGGCGGGGGAGGGACTGGGCTGGGTTCGGTTCGGTTTTCGCGAATGCCGCCGCCAACACGGGACGGCACTGAACTAAATCTGCATTATGATGGAGCGGATGAGCAGGCGGTGGGTGAAAGGCGGGGGGGTGGACAAGAAAAAAGAGGACGAAACTGAAAAGGATATAAAAACAGACGTTATTCTCCTAGCACGCTGTTTCTAGAGAATCTATCCATCTATCCATCCGGCACCGCATAGCAGGAATACGAGAGGAAGCGAAGGGAGTCCCTATTGTTATCCTTTTTTCATTTTTTTTTTTTGCCCGTCCGTTCCTCTCTCTCGCTGGTTGGTTTGGTGTGCCCCAATTAGAGCGACTCTCGGCACAAAGCGAGGTCTCCTCGCAAATTGAATAAACAAATTAGGGGGAAGAATCCTGTCAGTAATGGATACAGTTTCTATTTGCCATGTGGAACGAGCCTGGCTGGATAGACTGGCACCGACACAAAGGCACTGAGCGTGAGAGAAAGTGTGTGTAATAAAAAATTTACCGATTTATCTCCTCTTTAAAGGGCTGCCGCCTGCCGTCCCACGATGACGACGGTGTGGTGATCTGGTCCTCTAGCAGCGGCCTTTAATCCAAGTGTCGTCGTCGATGTTGAATGAAAATTCGCCGGCTTTTCAGCGAGCCAGCAAAACTCGAACGAACACACTCCCCCCTCTCACTTGCACTCGCAATTGGGACAGCACGACTAGAAGAAACGACACCGAAACTCCATCGGGAGGTCTCTAATCCTTTCGTACACTGCGATCCTTTATTTTATTTTATTTTAGCTTTTTTTTTTTTTTTGTATTTTTTCTGTTCGCCGCTGAGCGCTTCTCTTATTTTTCACTGTAACTGGGTCAAACTATTGCACTTCATGTCGAATGCCCGGAAAAAAAAAAACGACGACGAAGAAAAAATCACACACAACTTCGGCGAGCAGGACACACACCGCACACACTTTCCTTGTTGCCGTTCGAATCAGTGTCGTTCGTGCGAAAAAATGGAAAGAACTCTTCCTGAGCACCACGGGCGATGGGAGGAGAAAAAAAACGAACGCCAAACGAAACGAGGGAATTAGATATTAATTCTTAAGTTAACCATCTAAACTTTCAGCACCTTGCTGTGCACACTCCGGTTGGGGATTGTGGGGGTCGCCGCACCGCACACAGGACAGGAGCACGAAATGCAAAAACAACACAGAAAAAAAAAAATATCACCCAAGTGAATAGCTCTATACAGTCGTAGTTAACACGTTACGTATTCGCCACCGGCTATGGATTCCACCCAATCTATTTGACATTATCAACGGAACTAATTTGGTCGTCGACGTCGGGTGTTTTGTGTCGTTTTTCGTATCCTTCTCGGCGCAGCGAATGTAAGAGAGTATCCTTGCTGTTGCCCGTTGATGGTTGGTGAACGATTGGATTCGGGATTGGTGATTGCGCTGAGCACAAGCAGAGAGAGAGAGAGAGAGAGAGACTGTGACAAAGAGAGCGAGGGTGGATTGTGGAATGTATTCCATTCGGATGCTGCTCTTGTGACTCACTCAGGATTCGTGAGCAATGACTAGCGCCACTGAGTGCGACTGTGGGGTGGACGAGAAGGAAACCTCGGGCAGAGCTTGTTGGAAGATGGGAGCCGGATTCCAGTGAGTACAGTACGTACTCGTTGTGGAATGTGGAGGACTTTTCGAAGTCGAATTTTGGAGAGATTTCGCTTGTGAATACATTTTCTTGGGATGCAAGTTGCGCTCGGGAGTCAGTGCAAATGAATTTGAAGACAAGCCAGATGTGGAGTTGCACATGATTGGGGGGAGGGAGATTAGGGACCGGCTTGGAATGCAGCTTGAAGCTGGTGACATGCAATGATTGGCAGCTAGTTGATGATTGGGAGAGGTTACGTAAGAGACTGTGGATGGGTGCATGTGAGGAGGGGGGCGAATCAATTTTCGGGAGCAAGACTGAAATGCTCAGCTGAACTTGGGCTATTTTTTAGAGAATTTAGGGGAAGAAGGCAGACAAGTTGATAGACCAGAGGGAGGTCTTCATTCTGCATCGCTTGTCTTACAAGCCAGTCGTCGACTTTGATGGAGCAATAGGGGCTATTGTCTTCGAGAGTTCTCAATCGACTTTGATGGCGCAACAAGGCCAAGCACGTATGCATTTGGCCGGAATGCCAAGGCATGATGGTCTTCAGTCCCTCGCATTGTACGTGCTCCTGTCGACGCCCGAGTAATCGACTCTTATACATTTTCCATGAGTACCACAGGTGAGGACCCTCAGTCCAATTGTTTTCATCGCAAATTAAATTTCGCCCAAAAGTCACTTACCCCGTACACAGCTTCTCGCCATCACCATCCACCTTTGAACACAAACTTCTCATTCATCCAGGCACACCCCCCGCCACCGCCAGTGATGACAAGAGGACTTCGTAGTCTTGTCTTGAAAATACCCCATACCCCGGCAGTGAATCGAGAACGCTTTTAAGTTCCATCAAACTTTCAACTACCACGTACACCGAAACAAGCCCATCCATCCATCCATCCATTCGCCCACTTACATAGTAATCCTCGTCTCTCGCATTGTGAGTTGTTGCTGCCGAAATTCAAATTAAAATATCAAGGATCTGCACAATTTCCTGGACTCTCAAGTTATTTTCCTAGTTGTTATAACAATAACTTCGAAATACGGGCAGCTTTTCGGGTACTTTTGCCGCAAAAAAAAAAAAAAAACAACGACGAGCACCAGAAAACAAAAAAAAACGGATATCTTAAAGGAAATATTTGAAGAAACTCCATTTTGTTACCGACCCCAGCCATCTCGGGCCCGGCTCTCGCAGTTCTCCTGCGTGTATGGATGGGTTTGATGAAACTTTGTCCTTCAAACTTTAGATTCTCAGTATATGTTCGTACGTAATTGATGTTCAATTACTAGTACACTTTCTCACAGATCCACCCACGCGTCGGCTGAGAAGTACTTTTCGAACGCAATCACCTATCTGTGCGGTGGTGAGGGGTGGGGGTTGTGGGATTCTTTTGCGATTGAATATAACTACGAAAAATGAAAACTTTTCTCTGTCGTCGTGAGCTCCCCTTTTCGTAATAACAATATCAATTTGAAATATTTCAATATATATTTGAATTGTCTTGAAGGAAGGCAAGGACGACCTCTGCGCTCGGCTAGAGGGTGTGGCTGTGGATGAATTTAATCAAAACTTGGACAACAATCAATTTCGAAAACAAAGGTGGTCTCTCCAGTTGGACTGGGCAGGAATAACGCGGCCACAGGGGAGTCCAAGGTGTCACCTGTTTACTGGCAGTTGCAGGTCAGAATTGTTTTGAAAATTGTCCTATCTGTTGGGAATAATTGAATTTGGAGGGAGATTTGATGGGGTAGGTGATTCTGCAGCGAAATCTGAACGATTCGATGGAGTAGCACAAGGTTGCGATTTAGGACCTTAACTTTTAATTTCCCAAAAATGCTCGTTTTGTTCATGTTTCGATGTTCGACTTTGATGTAGGAGGTGGTTCCACAGCGAAATCTGGATGATTCGATGGAGTACCACAAGGTTGAGATTTAGGACCTTAACTTTTAATTTACCAAAAATGCTCGTTTTGTTCATGTTTCGATGTGCGACTTTGATGAGGGAGGTGATTCTGCAGCGAAATCTGAACGATTCGATGGAGTACCACAAGGTTGCGATTTAGGGCCTTCACTTTTAGTTTCCCAAAAATGCTCGTTTTGTTCATGTTTCGATGTGCGACTTTGATGAGGGAGGCGATTCTACAGCGAAATCTGGATGATTCGATGGACTGCCACAAGGTTGAGATTTAGGGCCTTAACTTTTAATTTCCCAAAAATGCTCGTTTTGTTCATGTTTCGATGTGCGACTTTGATGAGGGAGGTGATTCTGCAGCGAAATCTGAACGATTCGATGGAGTACCACAAGGTTGCGATTTAGGGCCTTCACTTTTAATTTCCCAAAAATGCTCGTTTTGTTCATGTTTCGATGTGCGACTTTGATGAGGGAGGTGATTATGCAGCGAAATCTGAACGATTCGATGGAGTACCACAAGGTTGCGATTTAGGGCCTTCACTTTTAATTTCCCAAAAATGCTCGTTTTGTTCATGTTTCGATGTGTGACTTTGAGTATCGTCTGGAATCATCAAAGAATAGACTTCTGGAGCCTATGGCAGATAAAATTTCAGGCGGCAGCCCGCAAAATGTTCATCAATACTAGAGCCTTATCGTTGCCACCACCTCGAATGCACCTCGACTCGCAGCTCATTCTCCAATATTGGACCCCTAACGCTGCCTTCTCCTTTATCGAACCTCGACTCGCAACTCATCATAGCTTCACCCCGAACACACACCTCGCCATTGTCCCCCAAACAAAAACCCAGCTTTCCTCCTCACCATGCACACTAATTGCATCATCCTTCTGCAAGTGCCATGAGTTTGACAAACGGTCGCCTTCGCCTCACATCATCACCGTTGCCCGTGAAGAAGAGGCAGTCCCTCGCTCGCCCACCATCACACGGCATTTCTGACCACTATTCAAATGGGGGGCAAACTAAGAATCCTTTCGCTTGTTAATTAAATCTTGATTAATCGTTCTCACTCTCCGTGCATCATTGAAAGTATTTCAAGGATATCCCTCAAGTTAGATGGCGTCGGTCTTATAGATTCTTTTTCTTCACATTTCTCCATCATCACGGCAGCACTCAAAAAGTTGCAGTTGCTTCCTTAAAGAGGCCCTCTTCTGTTGCCGCTGGTCGTTGCCGTTGCCTTTGCAGTGGCGCGCCGCATCGCCTCGTCTCTAGTGCCAAGTTGAAGGGCTCAACAACTATAAATCATTAATACTTAATGCATCCCACGGGAGTTATAAAAAATGACCGCACACAGAGTTCACCCTTGAGTGGTGCGCAGGGGGCGGAGGAGGGGATGCAGGATGGTCTGTGCATCAGTCCCGCCGCCCGTCATCCCGCACATAATGGTAATAAAAATAAAAGCTCATTTCTTGCCACGGAGAGTGGCGCCCATGCCCGTGCCCGTGCCCGTGCCCGTGCCCACTGCCTGGGTGCATTTTTCCAGCGGGTGGACGCAGGAGGAGTAATTTTCAAAGAATTTATTACTTAAAAAGTATGAAATAAATTTTTCAGACCCCAAAAAGTGCGGCGGTGCCGATTGGGTGGCAGGGAGGGAGACAGAGAGGATGTTGCTACAAGAGAAGAAAAAAAAAACATAAATAAATTGCATTTATAGGGTGACGTTGCATAAATCAAACTGAAGTCCTCGAAATGCATGCGAGCGCACAGAGCGCGCCACAGCGCAACAGAGGCAGCGATGGTCGAGAAGGCGAGCGAGAGAGAGACACGGTAAATTGCTGTGAAGTGTGCGGGACATGGAAATGCGGTTGGAAGGACTGACAACGGAGACAGACGTGAAAAAGGACGAATGTTGAACACACATATTCCCGTGGGAATCCATCGCGTATGGGTGAGGAATGTTCTGCAAACGTAAGCAACATGCTTGACGACGAAACAGATGTGCACGACGAATGCATGCATGCACCTTGTGTCCTGTGAAAATGGAGATGTTCCTTTACGAGTGGGCGGCGATTAAAGTGGCTGGCCACTGTTTGCTGGAGTGACACGACATGAAGGCAGATCTTCAAGGCAGGCGCTCGTCTCAAAGCGAAAAAAAAAAAGATAAAATTTCCCGTCATCCTGACTCCAACTGCTCCTCCTCCCCCACATCCCGACACGAACACGAGTATTTAAATCAAGGTTCATGTCCTCACTATCAGTAAACCCATTTCTCTTCATTTCCATAAAAATTCAATTTCACCTCCGCCGGTTGATTGAAAATTCTCATTCAACTCTCATGTGCCCCCTCTGCCCCCACCTCGGAGACCACAAATCATTTTATTTAAATTATAGTCCTTTTCACGGACACACACACTCGCACACGACGACGATGACAAGGTCATGTTTCACGTGCCGTGTGTGAAACCCGATTTTGCTGCAAACATCCTGGACTCTCAAAGGACGAGGAATCAAATCCATTATCAGCATCTAGCACATTGTGCAGCAACACTCTTAAGCGATGCTTATGTATTTATTCAGTTGTTTGCCGGAGTTGGGGGTGTGTTCGGTGTACCCGGCGTGCCCGGTGTGCCCGGTGTGTTCAGTGTGTTCGGTGTGTTTGCATGAAGGTAAATACAATGAGCTCAGCAAATTGCCTTTTCATTGTTTTCCGAATACAGTTTCGAGTCGTGGAAAACGGATGCCGAAGGATCACGGAGGATGTAACCCATTGTGGTGTGGACATGCCACACGGGGTGGCTAAATCCTTTGAGTCATTGTCCTTCGACAAGCAACATTGTTGTGCACAGGAGCTTATGGCACAAATTGCTTGTGGTCTTGCAACCACTCAAGCAAATCACTGTTACCTCCCCCTCCCTCCCCCACACGGCCTGACCACCCAGTCACCGATCCCGCCTGTTTCGTCATCGTCATCGTCATCGGTCCCTTTTGTGCTCAGCTGTGTTTGCTTACACAGATCTATGGACATATCCTTGACAGAGATAATCTGGATTTGCCTGACTTTGCATGGACTTCTTGAAGAAACTTCATCCCTTCACGGGTCCGACGGGGGAGTGTGCTTACACGTAATCATCCTTTTTATTGAAATCCTTTTGTTTATGCGAATTCAGGATATCGTCTGGATAGTGTGCCGTGTGCTGACGATACAATGCACACACACACACACACACACACATGCGTGCTGCATCTGCTGCATCGACAGAGACAAGCCATCCCTTAGAGATTACTATTCCATCCCCGGGGGGGATTTTCTGATGCAGATGCAAACCAGAAGTTTGTCTACAGGACTTCACCGGGCCACCTGTCCGCAGCGCAGTCCCTCGACTGCACACACACACACACTCACGGAGGATGCAACCAATTAAGTTAATTAACATGCATAAATCAGACCACTACCCACTATCCACTGCAGCCCCGTCATCGGTGCCCCCCGTTGGGATGTGGCGGTTGCAGTGGCAGTGGCAGTGGCACCGACCTAACCGAAAAGTTTTCCCCTTTTTGAACTGGCACTCCTCCACTCGGTCTCGCTGCGGAAGATGAACGCGTATTGCGGCGATAGACACACCAAACAAGTGACACTGTTGCGAGTTGTGTCTTACTGTGGCTCAAAGTCTCTCACACATGGGAGGGTAGCCTTCTGCCCCCCCCCTCTTACCCAAACAACAACAACAGCAGCGAATGAATGAATGAATGAACCTTACCAGGTGCATTGTCGCTGGATGCATGGCCTGCCTGACTGTGTGTGTTTTTGTGTGCGTAAGGGGATTCGAAAGTTTTTAATTAAAAACTGCAGTATTTCAATTGAGAGACAAACTGCGAGAGTGAATCCTGAGTTGTGTCAGGTTGTCTGTGGGGAGACGGCTCTGCTGGTGCACAGATGGAGCTTGCCGCAGTGGAGAAGTCAAATTTGAGCGCTTCTTTTGGGGTCATTACAGCGGGCTTTGCAATTAAATTTGCAATCTACTTTGGCGGAGTTTCAGTCGGGAGGGCTGTGGAATGCTTGGAGGCTAGAGCCTGTGTGGCCTTAGTCTGGAATCTGAACACTTGCCAAGCCTCAGTGACACACCAGGCGACTGTGCAGCAGATGAGTTAGTCAGACTTGCAAAAACTCTGTGCCTTCAACCGGCAAGATGATCGGGCCTAGAGTAGATTTCGATCGCTCTAAACCCCTGTTTTCTGTGAAGAGATCAGTCCCGTGATTGGTGCCATAACAGGACACTGCCTCTTGGCGTCCGCACTAACGACTGTTGCGGAAGCTACATACATTCCGAGCCTCAGTGGAAGATCCTTTCCAGCGTCATCCCACAGTCGAAGACGCCCCTCACGTATGTGCGAGGACTCCAATACCCACGGGAAAGTCCTTTTCGGGACACCACATCAACAAGTCCAAAGTATGGCAAAAATCATGTTCCATCCCAAGAACCCCGGGTACCATGATCACTGGCTGTACAAAAATTGTTGCATACCCTGCGGGTTTCACATTATTTCGCATTTTTGGAGAAAATTGAATACTTTGACATTGAATATCTCGGGAAGGGGGGGATGTAGGAAGAAAGTAATGATGGGGTATTGTAGGTTGTGACTTTGTCTACAAGACCCATGTAACGGACCAACAGAAGTCCCGTTATTTGCGTCGAAATTTGAGTAAAATAATGTTTTTAATGCATTTGTACAGCATTTAGGCTACGGATTGTGGTTGCTTGTATGCAGAGTTTGAAGACCGAAGCGTGCCCTTTCAAACGAGGCTATTCGTGTTGATCTACACCGTCAACCAAAAAAGTTGTGCACACACAAAGGAACTGAAAGCAACAAAATTGAGCCAAATTTTCGTCTTCTAGTGCGTACAACCCAAAAGCCTTGCACTTAGCCTTGCAGCGTGCCCTTTAAGACGACTTTCCACACATTGATCTGCTCCGTCAAACAAAAAAGTAAGAGCCGAAGGCCTGGGAATGGATCGCAGCCAAAAAAAAATTTTGGAATTTTTGAGAAAATTTTTCTGAAGTACTAGTCGCCCAGATGCAATCTTTGACATTGAATATCTCGGGAACGGAGGGGCATAGGCAACTAGTAATGATGAGGGGTTTTAGGGTATGACTTCGTCTTCAAGGCGCATATAGCGAACCAACAAAAGTCCCGTTATACCCGTCGCAAATTTGACAAAATAACCATTTTTTATGGGTTTCTACAGGATTTTACCTGGGTCACTGGCCAGATCATTGGTCACATTTTTGGCGTTCTGCTGCTACTTACCTTGTGTGATCCTTAAAAGGACCTTTTTGTGTGTGTGTGTTTGTTTCACGTTTGGGTTTAGTGATTTTGTTGCTCGAGTCGAGCAGATTCGAGCTGCTGACACAGACAGATGTGCTTGCGTGGATCCAGAAGGAGCTTTGGAGTGATTCTTTATTTTTCATTTATTTTACAAATTTAAACAAAAAAAAAGAATGCTAAGACTACAGGCTTTGTCGAGCTGGCTTGGTCACTCCCCAGTTGACTGCTGATGTTTCTGAAATGAATTGTTGCGGCTGGCTTGTGGTTCAACTACTGATCTGATCTTCTTTTGGAGGATCGCATCGAATGTCAATGATTTGACCATCTCAAGGCTGCTCTGTTGATCGCTGGGAATTTGGATTTGATGGTAATAGCAGACCGACTGCTGATGGGACTACGTTTGCTTCTGCAGATGAGTTGATGAAGACCCAGTTGCTGCTGATTTCTCACAAGGTTTTCTCACTGACGTCGCTGGGGCTTGACTGGTGGTTCGATGTGCCCGCAGAAAATGCTGTAAAATGTTGACTGTCACTTGCCTTGTCTTTAGTTGAACATCAGTCAGCTGAGCAAAGGCATGTACCCACATTTGGAGTGGTCTGAGATGTGCCCAAGCAACTCCACCACTCACACGCGAATGCCACTCCGCACAAACCAGCACATCTTATCTTCGAACAATCGATATCCCAGATATCCTGCTATTCTCCATTTCACGTCGCCACTTCGAATGTATGCTCAAGGCCACTCCATCTCCTAGCCATCTGCACACAGTGTCTCCAGTCGTCCCCACTTCTGTTTCCCATCAAAAGTCAATCAGAATTCATAATCCTTGGCACCAAATGCAGTGTCCCCTTCGCTCCCAGTGCAATTCCTGACTAGCCTCAGATGTCAAATGTTAATATTCCAATTTTCTCCCTCTCTCCTCACTTATTGTTCTTATTTTTCCCTCACTTTTCGATCAGAATTCCGTTGGGGAGGTACTTTTTTTTTGAATATTCTTCCCATCTCGACACACTCTGCACACACACACACACACACACAATGGATGAGGACGAGGCGAGCGAGGGTATACAAGTCTCACATCCAATTTGTCGTCGCGCATTCGCTTCGTTTCTATTGTCTCCTCGGGTGTACCAATAAAAGTCTCATCTCATGCCACCCATCATCACCTATTCACCAATCAACGGAAGTTTTTTCATCGAAATTAAATTCAAATGGAAATTCAATTTTCAATTCTGCAGACTGAAAGACTGAAAGACTGAAAGACTGAAAGAATGTACGTACAGCCTTGGGAGACACAAAAAGGGGTGCTCGCATAGTTGCTCGCAGTTATGCGCCTCGTAACTGTGACTGTGACATCGATCTGACTGAAGAATGTGTGTCTCTCTCTCCCTCTCTCTCTCTCTCTGTCAGTCAATTTTAATAATTTTTCCAATTGGTCCTTCTCCTTGTCCTCCCGCTCAGGGATGACAGAGGAATTCTGGACGACTCCGCTGTGGAATGTGTCAAATATCCTCTCGACTCTGCAGCTAAGCCGTGTCAGTTTTGCCAGACGTACGGACATTAACTGCTCAAATGAAATCCCTTTATGACGCGTAAAAAAAAAAAGAAAAAAAAGAGAAGGTTATTCTCTTCATTCAATTAACGAGCCAAACAAACAGGAAAAAGGGCGGCGGCTTCGTGTACGATTCCGGATTTCCACTTTACTCATTCATCTCTGTGCAGTCGGCGAGTCGGGCAACTCACAAAGGACATCACATGTGAATGCGACGCAGTGCCACGATGAATGCATTTTCTAGGAAGTCATTGCTCCAGCAGCTGATTTTTTTTTTCTTCTTCTTCTTCTCCCTTTTGGTTATGGTCCTGTGGGATAGCCTGGCTGTGTGTGTGCGTGTGTGCTTTTTTGTAGCCTCTCTCCTGTGAATAACGTGCAAATCCTTTGACAATTTACGTAGAAGTTGATGACTAGAAGGACTTTCCACCGTGAGGCAGGTTGATCCTTACTCCGAACGAGAACGGTGACAGTGGCGCGCGGTATGGGAAGGCAAGCATCTATTTCAGGTGTTCGCTGAAGCCTCTCGATGGCGGCGTCGTCGATGAATTGCGAGAACTTGATCGAGACGAGATAAGCGCTTTGATCAGGCACACGTGTCCGGACGACACCCCGGGATGATCATTTGTTTGAGCGAATAATTACTCCGAATTGGAATGAGATTGCTTTTTGAAAGTTTTGCGGACGACACTGAATCCAAAATTTAATCCCCTAAGCCCCAGGGCAGGGACAAGGACCCGACGCAAGACCAACATGCCCTTCTGCTGTACACTTAAGCGGAACGGCAATCACATTCAAACTTTGCTGCTTGCAATTATTGCACTTTTCCACAACGAAGTTATGCAAAAGGGGGCTGTGTGAGTGTGTGAGTGTTGTGAGCTTATTTCATTTGCATATTGTCGACCGATTCGAGGAAACTTTACAATCCCCACAATAATCCTTGGCAACTAAGTTGTAGGTCATTACTCTTCACTTCTCTCTGCTGCCACTGAATGCAGTGAATACCTAAGGGAGCTAAGCAACTCTTCGAGACCAAAGTAATCACTCAATAAGCACATACGCATGGTAATTTTCTTTCAGCTTCTCCCTCACCTCACATCCGCCTCCCATTCGATGCAGATACAAATTTCCTTTGCCGCAACAGCAGTTTGTCGGTTTGCCTCTGCCGTCTTGGCCCGTCTCGTGCTCCCCGGGAAGACATTAAAAACCATCAAAATTGCGAAATAGATGAGAACATCGAAGAACATACCCACAAGCTGGGTTTCCAGGAGCAAGCCTGCCCCCCCCGACGGATGGTAATGCATTTGAAACCCGCTTAAGTGCACCATATCCCATTCATCTCTGTGTTGGAGCCATGGCGGGGCCTGTGCGATGTGAAGTTGAAAGAAAACGCTTTCCGGGCATACATTCATGTTAATAGGTATCATGGAATTAATTAATCCCTGTCTTTGGCGGCAGCGTAGATATCGTCGTCACAGTTCGTTCTCCCCCCCCCCCCCCCCCCTCGTCTTCGGCGGGAAAAAACTTTTAGGCGCCTTGGGTGGTGCAAAACGCTTCTTTCTTCCTTTTTTTTTTGGCAGTTTTTGCTTTCATCTCTCAAAGCGGTGCCGGCGATGGCGGCCGCGTCGTCGTCTCTTACGCTCGCTCCATCAAAACCATGAACACTGAAGTTTTCCGCATTCGAGTTGCACTTGAGTCCGTTTTGGTAACCACCGCATACCGCACACCACCGGGTTTTTGCTGAAATTATGGACTACAAGTTCGACATTTAACGATAAATTAAAATTTGTTTACGTAAAAGCTGTGGCCCTTCCACCGTAGCTCCACACAGTCGCCGTGGGATGGCTGAACGGGAGGGGGAGGGGGAGGGGGAGGAGGAGAAGGAGAAAAGACCACTTGAGATGTTTGTTTCTTGCACTTGGACGCTTCCTGTTATCGACAAAATTTTGTATGGCATGACGACGCTACTGGCCGTGGGAGAATGGCTGAATGGCTGACGATGATGAGATCATGGTACGGTTCGCCCTCGTATCGGTATGTGTGTCGGGTAGTTAGTTGAAGAGGGCAAAACTTCGGAAGAGTTTGTTTCGTTTAAAAATTCCAAAATTATTGGCAAGACGACCATAAAATTTGCCAAAAAGTCAAACGAAACGCTCGAATGGGTATTCCTTCTCTGTGTGGCTCTCCCTCTGTGTGTCTCTTTGTGTGTGTGTGTCGTCCTTGAGTCGGTTGAAGTTGTCGAAACTATCGGTTCTTTCAGCAGGAGCAATTAATGAGTTTGAAGAGTTTCCTCAATTATTTTTTTTTTATCGCTCCACTCGCATGTGTTCCAGTTGTGAAGTTTCAAGAAACAATAAGTCGGTCAGAATGAATGGGGAGACAATTTTTCAAACTTTCAGCCATTCCCTCGTGATTTATTTCCGATCGAAGCTTACATCAGAAGAGGTCACAATCAATTTCGTTTGCATAGTCTTAGGCGCTTCAAGATGAAAATGTCCCCTTCGTGGCAACAATGTTGCTGCGACAAGGGAAATGTGTAGAAAAGCACCCACAATCGCCACAAAGTGCTGATATGCCGTACGAGTCCCTTGGCCAGCCCTAATAATCACCGGACATTTGCCACAAAATTGCAAAATAATGAATGCAACAACACTGTGCATCGAAGGGGGGAATTTTCGATTGTCGATTGTGTTTGGCAGCGGTGACCGCAATTCCTTGGCCGAGACCACATCCACACCAACGATGCAAGAAATTCCAAGGGAACACACACACACACACAAAAACTGCCAGGACTCGTTTCGTAAGCCCGCAGCGGTAAGTGGTCAGTGAAGGTGGGTGGGGAGGGGAAATTATCTTTACTCAAAAGGACATTCCGGCACTTGTGTGTGTGTGTGTGTGTTTTTCCACCATTCTCCGCAGAGCAATAGTTTAGTGGTAAACAAGCATAACAAAGTGCCCAGATCTCCTTATCCACTTTGAGGTCACTTCTTGGAGTTTTTGTTTCTTTTTTCCCCTTTCAAGCGAACCTGTGAACAGACATCCAGGAGATGACGTCGTGATACCTGATGTTGTGCACAATCGAATTCGCAACTTCATCTCGATTCCAGGGATCAAAGCAGCACACCGTCGCTCTGGCAACGAGAAGCTGCAGCTGATTGCGCAGTTCACTTCAGAGATGAGCGGCTGAAAGGACGAATGAATGCACTGCATCCCCCTCTCTTCCTGGCTCTTTGAAAGATTTCCTGAATCAAAGCTGATAGTCTCTCACCCCTTCCATCCATCCGTCCGCCTGTGCTGAGTGTGCATACAACGACGTCTCTTGCCGAGGGAATGCGTTACTCTGTCACCAGGCGAGTAATCATGTAAGCAGCTTACTCTCGGATTGAATTGTCAAGGTTCCCCTCGGAGCGAAATTCGGTTCGCGGGTAAGAATTTTATTTTCATCTTGATAAACCTAACCTCTGCACTTTCTGCTGCTGACACTGCCACTGGCAGTGCTGCATGCACGGCACACCCGTGCTCAGCACCAGCATTTCCACGTAATTCAATGAAATATTACAAGGACTTAGAGATGTGACTTCTGACGCGGCATAAGTCTGGGTAACCAACAAAAAAAAAAAGGGACTCCCTCGCAGCAGGAGTTGTGGCAGTGCGTGTGTACGCTTTGCACGACTCCTGGATTTTGGGTGAATTGTGTTGCAGCGAGATTTATGAATGTCGTTGGTTGGTGGGGGAAAGTGTGGGGGGGGGGAGGGGTGGCAAACTGGGTGGCGACTGGGTGGTCGACTGGCTTATGTTAAAAATGTTCAATTTGCGGTAATTATGATTAATTTTGATACCAAAAGTTGTGGGAAATAGGATCTAATTTGTTGGCATGGGGGGGGGGGGGGGTGCGAAACTTTTTAATAACGTTTTATGGCTACGAAGTGTGTGGGGGTAGAGTGGGAGAGTTGGCCGTTTCACATCGGGGTCGCTTCACATCAACGAGCGCGAGATTCGTGGCGTCGGCGAGCTTATGAGCTCTTTTTTTTTTGTGTCGACGGACGGGTGTTGCTCGTTGGTCCTAATTATGCCTTGTGATGCAGATGGAGGCCAACAAATGGGCACATTTGCTTGTGTCTGTGTCTGAATCGACTGCAGATTCGTTAAGGCTCCTCCCAACGATCATAGCTCTGTCACCAATTTTTTTTTTTTGTCACAATCACGACCTCCACGCACCTCGTCAATGATCAAGATTTTCACTTCCTTAATTTGCCCTGTCAGCCAAACTAAACCATTCCATAACAAAGCGGCTGCGGGTCGCTCACCCCCTGGGCGACTCACGAAGCGCTCAACGAACCAACCGCACGGAGTCTTCTGTCAAATAAGTCGTTCCTCTCAAGCGAAAATTGAAATTTCCTTCCTGAGCAGACAGGCAGGGGGGAGAGGGGGGATGAGCGGCCCCCTCACACAGTGCTGGTAAGGCGGCAACAAAAACGCCTGTCTTTCATGTCTAATAACGTCGGTGACATGAAAAACCGCAAACAGTCGCCAGTCTCCTGGGCTATTCGCTTCTCCAGCGCGCCGTTGTTGATGTCAGTGCCGGCGAAGGGCTTCAGACTTCAGACTTCAGACTTCAGACTGCCCTCTCCGTCCTTATCACGAGAGCAACTAGTGGCTTCATTGGCATTGGCCCTCCCTCGCCACAGCTTGGTGCAATATTTTGTAAATCGCTCCTCTTTTTTTTTGCTCTCGCTGTTCCTCCCATCGGAACAAGTGACAGGGCTGCGGAACAACAATGACAGGCCAACAAGGACACGCGAACAAGGGGTGCAAAAATGTCAGTCAGTCGCCGTCATCATTGGCGGCTGGAATGGATAAGAATTGTTGATGCTTTGTCCTTGTATCCCGCCGCTTCGTCTTCCCTGTTCTCTGATGCTGTTGCTATCGCTTCTTCTGTTGTTACTGCTGGAGCACCAGCTCTCGTTGTTGTTATTGCTGTTGTCATCTAAGGGGGAATATTTTATAATTTAGTTTTAATCCTTGAGAGCTTATTTAGCGCTTAAACTTTTATGCTAACAAAGACGACAGTGGCGATATTTTATTAAAAACAACGACAACGTCGTGAACTCGCCACCCACGGTTCCCACGCGACCACCCACCTCCAGCCTGTCAGTTGGTAGCAGTTCATTGTTCTCCGTGTGTCCTGTTGCAGCGGCAGGCGGCAACTTGTTTTGTATTTCCTGCCAGGGGTTGATAGGTTTATTTGTTTCGTCGGTGGCGGCTATACAATTACTCGCGCGAGGGTGGTTTGTTTTGTTTTCTTTTTTTTTTTTTCTGAGATTGAAGGGATTAATGAAAATTTCATTTCAATGCTGTGTGAAACATTCGCGGGATTAAGGGGCGGGGCGCGACTGTGTTGCATGGGAAGTGTGATTATTGTTTAGTTATTAATGCTGTCAGACAAGGATTCAGCTGCGAAGGCGGTTGGTTTTGAGTTTAATTCACTAATTGATTGGACTTGTGGGCGGTTATTTGCTTGACTTTAAGGGAGGGTTAATGGATCTGTAAATAAATGATGTTTTCGCCGCCCGGCGCCGCAGGGATTTGCCCATCAATTGATCTCTGCTGAGTGGGGATTGTCGTTGAGAGAGAGAGAGAGAGAATCAATTGAATTTGTGTGAAACTTTGATGAAATGGTCACGAGAGACTGCTTCGTGGTGGGATCAGAAAGAGAAATGTGAAGAGGCTAGACCCGTGAAATGTCATGAACCGCCTTGGAAAGATGTGCTGCTCCCACGCAACGGCTACGACTGAATGGCACTGAACTCTGGCATCCCATCTGCAAAAAGGTCATCGTGTGCTTCCACCGAATGGACATCCTCCCCTCAAATTCCTTCAGTGGCGGCATGTCATCACTCATCTAACACCTCAGCTGTTGACCAAGCTGCTGATACGTAGGTGCTGCTTGACTATGTTTCATGTCATCGATAATATTTCCTCCATCCGCCTCCACCTCCCGGCGTACGTACACAAAGTTAATCCCATAAAAGTGAAAACTTTTTCAATCAATTTCCACTCGAAAAGGTCCGATGACACATCTCAGATGTCCCCTCCGCCCCCCGCCCCCCATCATCTAATCACCTCCCAGCCGTGCCCACACACATGCCACCATACACTTCATCATTCGCCAGGAAGTGAGAGAGAAAGGCAACAGAACAAAAAAAAAAAAAAAAAAAAACTCGCTCAAATTCTCACCATTTCGCGATGAAAATCGAATCGAATCGAATCGGTGGTGCCTGCAGATGGTAGGGTGATCCTTTGGGACGACGACGACGGACGCGGGGAAAAGGAGAGGAAAATGATTGGTCTCCACGCAGACAATTGGCGGCCGAAAATATAGCAAATTATCGATATTATTATTGGAATTTTGTGTGCTGTCCTTGAGGAAGGATGCTGCGGTTGGATAGGGAAAACAACTTTTCCCATTATAACCGTAAAAATAATAATAACTCCGCACAATAATGACGTAGCGGAACCCGTAAATAGAGACGTTCCACCACGTGCGTCTTTGTCGCCATCCTCGCCGCCAACATCATCGTTGTCGTCGTCGTCGTCGTGGTCGTAGTTCCAAAAAAAAAACAAAAAAGCCTCGGAAAGACTTAAGAACGGCACGCAACGTGGCCGGATGGTGTTGTCCTTTGGCTCTATTGATTTGCGGTGCAGAATAAATCAGCTCTAGATGGGAATCAAATTAACATCAGGCATTCTCCTCCAAAAAACCACCAAAATTCTCATTCATTTATTCCGCTGAGTGGGGGCGGATGGGTGGTCTTCAGGCGTTTGTTGTTGTTTCGTTCGCTTTTAAAGAATGTGTTTATTTCGAATTATCCTCCGCCGTTGTGCTACACTCCCAGAATTATGATTGACCTACACAGATAGTGAAACTGTGCCGGCTTCCCCCCCTCCATCCCCGGTGTAGTGACAATAAAAACTAAAAATGCGAAATAAATATTTATAAGGACACACAGTGACACACATTCGTTTGGGGGGGGTGGTGGTGGGGGGGCGGGAACGAGACCAAGGGAGGGCTGGTAGAAGAATAACAATAGGACAACCAGTGACTGGTGGTGGTGGTTCCTTGAGAGGTTGTTTATTATTTATCGAGTGAAACGCAAATGGATGATGGCCTGGCCACGGCGAAAAGGATCACGTAGCCATCGGAGCAGGGGTTGGTTCTTGTTTTTTTTTCCTGCCATGTTTTGCATATATTTTTGATTTGTTTTTGTATCCTTATCGGGGGGGGGGAAATAATTTGTTCGTCTATTTTTTTTCGTAAACAAGACTGCGTATGGTGGAAATATGGTGTCCTGCCACTGACCCAGGGTCATATCGAGAGCATGATGATGCCAGAAATGTGTGTTGTCTGCGCCATGGCAGCCGTCCAAAAAAGCAACTGACAATGATTTATGTATCCAGATCACTGTGCGCTGTGTGTTGTGTGAGGGTTTGTCTGGGCTGCTCAATTGCGTAACTACGGCTCATTTTCGAAGGACAGGCATTTTTTTCTTTCTTTCTTCTGTTTATTCGAGCGTGTCAGTTAACATTCAAACCATCGCCAGTCCATCTACTCCACTCATTCCCCTCCATCGACCCCAAGAGAGAGAAAAAATGCCACTAAAGGTACATCACCCTCGCACCACTGGCCAGCGGTTAATTCGAAACCACTTCGCATTTCGGCATCAACCATCAGTCCCGTCGCCTACAAGATGTTATTCCCACCGAAGTGCAATTCATGTCTCGCCACGAACCCAATTATTTCCGTTTCCCATGCGTCACGGGACGGATGCTCCTCCAGCGGGTCCATCCTTCTAGATCCTACGATGTTTGCACTTGCGGCAGGATACCTCCCGGCATCGCAGCAGGGATTTAATTCGTTTCGGCATGCATCCACAGACCGGACACCCTCTACTCGCATCTGACCGACCAGCCAAACCATCGCCACGATGACCGGCCACAAATGTGTCACTTTTTTTTTCGGGGGAAAGCCGCCTGTTGGCGTTCATCGTTTATCGTCGTCTCGTCCTCTGACGCGAGAGAGAAAGAGAGCTGCTCATTGGAGGATGCGAAAAGTTAAGCGCTGAAAATTATGCAACAATTCATTACCAGCTTATGCTCAACGCAATAGTTAGGCGGGCTTGTGTGTAGATAGACGGCTGTGCATGTGAGAGTCTACTGTTTCAGCATCGTATCACACACCTGCTGCCACTTTCATTACACCCAGTAATTGAATACGTTAACGTAATCCTTTCGTGCGGTTCTCTCTGGCAAAAGGAAGGTGTGCCCTGAGCCCAGATTTGTCTGTTTGTGTGCGGATGGTTGTGTGTTCGATTATCCTTTTCAAACAGACTGCGACGGTTCGGGGCGAATGTGCACTGATGCGAGCTCCGGCAATCTGCTATGTCGGTTGCATTTTAATTGATGAATTTAGAGCATTAATTCTGTGCATGTCCTCCGTCATCCTTCACCCTTTTCCCCCGCTCGCCCAGCTCCATCTCAGTTGCAACAAGGAACAACGAAGGATATGACTATGCGCTGATAACTCTGCACCGCCATAGCAGCGTCGTGCCACTGGCGACGCCGTGTTTCCGCTCATATTTGTGCGGATTAGAGTTTGGGAAAGCGCCCCAAAGGCAACGTCTGATGTTGTGCTGTGCTGTGCGTGACGCGAGATGAGGTTGCCTTTTGTGTGGTGGCACTGATGGCTGATTTGTGAATCAATCAATTTTGTTCAGAGTTTATCAAGAAGATTGAGATTGAATTCGACGTGGATACACAACGGCGGCAACGGAAGCGATTGCGAAAATATTATTTACTGTGCGATGTGAATTGGATTGACGGCTTTTCGGCGGGGAAACCTACGAATTGTGCACAACCTTTGCGATAGTGCCTGGGGAGCGTGATACCCGACTGAGGTATGCTGTTGAGGGTGTTGGCTTCCCAAGACAGACACCAATATGCCGTCGATCGGGAGAACTGTGAGGGGGTAGAAGTTTTATTGGCTTTGAGGTGGGATTACGGGTGGAAAGTAACCACGAAGCACTTCTCGGAGTCTCTCTCGGGTGTCAGTATGTTCCACAAAAAGCCCCATTGCCTCGATGTTGGGGTCTGTTTGCAGGCATCGAGCCCAAATAGCCCACATATGCTCCAGAGCTTGGCTCAAACCCGTATGGTGTTTTAGTATGTTCCACATACGACCTCCCATTCTTTGTCTGCGTTCGCGTGTTGACTTAATATGTTCCATATACGCCCCACTGTCTCTTAGTGCTGATCTATGGTCGTGCAAAATGTTCCACATACGCTCCACTGTCTCCCACAGCCTCCTAGTGCTGATCTACGTGCTCGCAAAATGTTCCACATACGCCCCACTGCCTCCCAGTGCTGATCTACGTTCTCGCAAAATGTTCCACATACGCCCCACTACCTCCCAGTGCTGATCTACGTGCACGCAAAATATTCCACATACGCCCCATGTCCCTCTGGAGCTAATCCATGGCCACACCATCACCACAAGTGAGTCCAATTGCCTGCAGCCAAGCACCACTTCTGCGGAGCTCCAACAGACCATCTGTGCTTCGGCAACAATAGCCTTTGTTCGGTAATTTCGTCAATCAACCGCTACATCAGATCAACGCTCATCCCGATCGCAAAACCCATCCGATCACTCGCACACAGTTGAGCATCGATCACATGGGACAGCGACCGTCCTAAGCATTCTTTCATCACCTGCTCGTACACAAAACACACTTCATTGCGCTCAGCTCAACCGTTAAGTCGTCGTCGTCCTTCTCCTCGTCCTGAGCCAATTCTCTCTTCGGTTGTTCTCCTTCCCCGCTCATAACCATTGTCTTGCATCCTACCTGCCAATTCCTGTATCACATCAACAAACAAACAAAAAATTCGTCTTCTGGCAACGACCACCAGCCAGAACAGAAAGGATTCACAAATAAATACACAACCTTATCTGTTTCCGTAGTTTCCTGAATTATACCCCTCCAGTCTTCACCCTCCATCGCATCCCCTCCCACCCGCAGTTGGAGAGAGGGAGAGCAGCAAAAAAAAAAAAAATACGAGAACGACTTAAACTCGAATTTTTCTGAGAGAATTTCCTGGAATAGTTCTTTTTGCCCTTCGAAGCTGCTGCTGCTGCTGCTGTTGTTGTTGCCAGAGGAAATTCCTATCCCTTTTCGTGGGTTCCTCCCAGATTACTATGTGGGGCACACAAACACGCACGCACACAGACTGCCAAGCAAATGCCAGTGAGTAGCAAGCGAAACTATTTTGCAATGTAACCGCTGCAAGGTGAGTGCAGGATTAGAATTTCGTATCCTTTTTTCTTTATTTTTCCCTCAGCATGTGTGTGTGTGTGTGTTTGTTTTTATTGTTCGGTGAAAGAGTCCTGGCCACGGGGATAGGTATAAAAGCCACAGGATGTAAATAATCCGATAATATTTAGATATACACTGTAAAGGATATCCCCAAGGTGCTCGCCCTCCCCGCCGCTCCCACCTTGGATGTGAGCATTCATACGGGAGAGGAAACGACGACACGGTTGTAGTTCTTTTTCTCTCGGCTCTGCTCGTCCCCGGCTCGGGTCGTTTTCCTTCCTAACCGATTTCTGTGTTGCTGGTGGTTTTTTTTTTAGCTTTTTTTTGGTTGGCAAGCATGCTGCTACACACTCCATTGGTTTGGCGCACGAGATGAATGATGAATCCAGGCAGGAGTCTCTTGGGCGGATGTCGGAGGAGGATCCATGAAATGACCTGAGACTCTGTTTCGATTGTGTGCTATTTACTTCGGCTTTTGTGTGAACGTTGATTTTAATCCCATTATCCCTTAATTTACCTAATTCACCCCCCTTATCGGCGTCTCCTCGCCGTGGATGGGTCTAGCTCTGTGCCGAAGGTGTGTAACGACGACGGGAAATTCAATTAAAAGCGAAATCCTTAGAAGGGATTAAACTGGGAAATATTATGGCATTTCAAAGGATGACTTCTCCCAGGAAGCAGATACTAATTGAATTCATTTCGTTTCATTGTTCTTGCCTCGCTGTGTGTTGGGCTGTGTGCCACCAAGACGGCGTGCGGGTGCTGATGATGCGGGTGATGCTGCTGCGAGATCACCGCTACGCAATTCATCAGTGCGCCACACCGGTGGATCCTAGACGCAGGCAGACCCATGGAACGGGTGCGGATGGCTTTTAGGCTGTGCCACAGAATTTCAATGGAGCCACCAATTAATTTAATTATAATTAATTAATTTGGAAAAATATAGAAAAGTACTGTTGTAACCTCATTCAGAGCCGCCGCGCCGCCACCGATTGTCGGCGCGCTCCCGTCGACCATCGAGCATCGAGCCAAATGGCGATGATGATGATGGCCAATTGTTTTCAATGGAATTTGGAAAATGTTTACTCTGCGTGTGAATGGTAATGAATGAATGGGAGATTGGGAGAATTTTGGAATTAACGGGATTATAGGGACGCGGCGCGTTGTTGATGGTTGTGGCACTGGTGGCCCAGTGGTGGTGGTGGTGGTAGTGGTGGTGGTGGTCCTTTTGAAAGCACACGCTCGTTGAATGGCTCTGATCTTTGGAGCAGACAGCGGCTTATGTAATCATCCAGTCGCACTGTTTGTTGATGGATGTTGAGTGGGATTGTTTTGAGACCACAATTTTGGTCACGGTCGGCAGTAGGCGCGGTGAATGAACAATGCGATTGCATTGAATTCCGAAGATGTACCACCTACTCTGCGCTGTGCTGCGTTCTGTTGTCTGCATTGACGTCGTGACCTCGTAGATGGGCGGCGGCCATTGTCATTTGGACTCTCGAACGGTGCTCACGAAATCCTGCTGAGTGGCTACCCCCTGATGGCGTTCTCAGGTACGTTGCCCTCGCGCTAGGGACGCATTGGAGTCTGGAGTGTTCGTGTCGTTGAGGATTTATTGAAATTTTCAATTGTTTAATGAAATACTCACCTGCTTTTGTGACTCACCTGCTTTGGGTGCTGGACGTGGCCTGGCCTGTCTGGAGAGGATTCGAAGGGTGCCGACACCTTGGAGTGCACTTTAAGTGAGATCAAGCGGAATGTGAACGCCTTTGTGTCTTGTCTGGGGCCAGAGACTCCTCCTGAATAGAATGCTGTTCTCAGTCGACTTTGAGTGTCCGCCATACACCCGCAGTTCAGGCGTTCTCAAGCGACACCGGTTGTTGCGACCCGTAATCAAGTTCTTTTCAAGCGATTCCGACTGCAACACGTAGTCCACTTGCTCTAAGACCACTTTTAATGTTCCCGCCACGCCACCTTTGTACAGAAGTTCTCAAGCTACTTGAACTGTCTCGCATATGCCGCGTAGTCGAGTTCTTCCTTGCGACTTTGATTGTTTCACATACGTCCCGTAGTCCGGTTGGTCTCAAGTGACATCGACCCGTAATCCAGTTCTTTTCAAGCGATTCCGATGGCAACACGAACTCCGCGTAGTCCGCTTGCTCTTAGTCGACTTTTAATGTTCCCACCACGCCACCTTTGTACAAAAGTTCTCAAGCTACTACGTCCAGTTCATTGTTGCACATACGTCCCGTGGTCCGGTTGGTCTCAAGCGACATCGATTTTTGCGAAAACGACCCGTAATCCAGTTATTCTCAAGCGATTTCGACTGAAACCCATACTACGCGTAGTCCAGTTGTTCACAGTCGACTTTCAATGTCCCACGCACGCCACAGCAGTTCTCAATCCACATACGTCCCGTAGCCCAGTTGTGCGTCTCGTAGATCCGTCGTTCTTAAGTGCTTTTGAATATTCCACCAACTCCCTGATGAATGCCTGTTCCAGCACGACTCCTAGCCACTGCCCGCACCTAGTGCCTTAACCGCCTTTCTGGTCCCGCAGTCTAGATGGCTCCGAACGCACCTTCGCATCTAACAAACGACTTCGACACGAAAAATTCCATCAAATCACCTGCTAATCTCTGCCACCTTCCTCTGCGGCCCCGCTCGCCCAGTCGATCAGAGTGGATTCCGCAAGAAAATTAGTTTCATAACCCTAACGCACTCCCACCGCCGTGAATTCCCATGAATTCTGAGTTCTCATCCAGTCCACTCCTGGTCCATTATGTCCTTAATACGAAATCATTTCCCAACTAGTTTCAGTTCGACCGCTCCGCACGGCCGAAGCACAGCCGAGGGCATGTAGCAGACCTCTAATCCTGTCCCGCGCCCAAGGACGTTCGCCCATCAATTACAGATGCTTAATTCCGTGTGCGTATATGTGCTCCACTTACCCGGCATCATCATCATCATCATTATCATCATCACATCCCCTCTCTGTGCGTCTCACCTTCCACAGAAGCGCCGCGCCCTGCCGGCCATATGGACGAACATATTTCTTTCGTTCTTATTCGCCTCCAAAGACAATTTATCGATGTTACCTTATTAGTTGGTTCTGGCGAAGGCGCCGCCGCCCCTCCTTCCCTCCATCACTCTGCGGGGCGATTTTTCTTTAAACCTAAGAGGATTCCTTAAATTACCCCATAAGTCCATCCATCTCCGGGCGGCGAGCCAGCGAGCGAGCGCGCTCGTGTGGGTGCGTCGAGTAGGCTCGGTGTGCGTGAAGGGGGATTTGCTGGAACAGGCCTATTACCGGTGATGAGGTCGAATGTTGGCAATTAAAATTGATGTTATAAATTAGGACTTTTTATTGGTGTACGCTTCGAGTGGGGCCCGCTGCTGCTGCGTTACGGATAAATGCCAATTTTGGCGGCCGGGTTAGGCCGGTAGACGGGGGGTCGACAGATGGTCGGTTGCTGATAGACGACGGAGATTGCTAACAAAGCAATCAATCTTCGAACGGATTTCGATCTGTGTACATGTGAATTGAGTTGAGCCAGAGATGGAGTGCGGGAGAGTGAGACGGAGGGTCGCTGCTGGACCTGGTGGAGGACAGATGACGGTGAGGATAACGATTGAGATCTTTTGCGAGGGCGGTGTGCCCGCGATTGGTACAAGTTAATCGCACGGAGGAGGCTTATCGATGCGAAGCCACTGACAATTGAATCGAATTGAATGGGGCTCAAGATAAGTCCGCCTCTAAAATATAGATGAGGATGTGAGGGAGGTTGTGTGTGGAAGGAGCGTCTTCAGGAGAAAGGGTCTGACTTTGAGATTTTATGTGGAATCGATCTGGTGTGCACCGCAGAGTACCTAAGAAGCTGAGAATTAGGGTGCTTCATCTTCTGATGATCCTCTTCTGAAATCCTGTTGGAATTGAAACGATCGCTGGAATAACGACGTGGCTCTGTTCACTGACGGTGGACTACAATGGAATACACGTTCTGTCACCCATTGTGCACAAGCTCTTGAAACGAAGCCAATTTCAGCTGAGATTGGGTTCGAAAGGCTTGCAAAAGCAGTTCATTTTTTGAGACGAGCGTCGAAAAAGAGGCGATTTTTGAATGTCACGTGGAACGAATGTCCCCATCATCACGACTTCGTTGAATGCGATTCCATCAGCTAAGCGACCGCTTGGCAGACCCAGGACGAGGTGGTTGGACCAAGTCCAAAAACTCGCCGGGTTACGCTTGGGCATTGCTCCTGATGAATTAGAGTCGATGGCGGAGGATCGAGTTGCCTGGAGATCTCTCGTGCGTGGTTTACCCCCGCGGCCCCTATAATGGATCATGCGGGTCAGAAGATGATGATGTCCATTTCACCACTCACACTTCACGTGACGCTGGTGATCATCATCGAGGCTATTGCTAAGGCATCTGATGTGTGATGTAACACATTTGCTGTAACCGGCGAAACCGCGAAAATGAGACCTGCGAGGCTTCTTAGCATCGAAACATGAAATGATGTTCAAGCATCGCTCGTAAGTGACAGGATGAGGCAGGTGAGACCCGTTAGCATCCCCAGATCCTCTCGAATTCCTTACCAGCTTATCATCATCAGCAACTGAGGATGCAGAGTGACCTTACCAAAGAATTGTGAAAAAAAACCAGGCTCGTCACCCTTGATTCGTTCTGCAGTTCACGCCTAATCAGTTGAGCCAGCAATTCTGTCGTCGTATGAGATGGGCGAAGACATGCAGGCATACACACAGGCATCCTCAGTCAATCTGTGGAAAGAGCACATCAATCTGCCCACAAAACAAATTGAAATGAGGCGTGTTTTACCATGCACTCGCCACAGCAACACTAGAAAATCAACAGGAGAGTGTAGCCATTGAACAACAAGTCAGGTGGACAGGCAAAATGATTCGAAAACAAAGTCCAAATCCATATTAATTTGTCTTGCATATTAACTACACACTTACCTCACATCCTTACACCCACCTGCACTCACCACGGGCGTACACGTGCTCAATCCATGGCCAGATCAAAACGCCATGTCTTCCTAGACAATCTAACCAACCGCCTCCGCCTTCGAAAACACCGCACTGCCAACGCGCTGCAAGATTGGACATGTTCTCGCTCGGCTACCGAGGGTCCTGGGAGGTCATGTTGCAAAGCTCCTCTTCTCAGCCTACACTCAGCAGCAGACAAGAACGATCATGTTGACTCAGTCGACTTGAATTCGCCGAGAGCATGTCATGTACATGTTGCAGAGCTTCTCGCAACTTTTAAAGAGCTTCTGCCAGAATCTGTGCATGTTCAGTCCGGTCGCCTGGTGGCTGTCATATTTGGCAGCGGCTTGTCACATCGCGCTGTTGGCTGACTCGATTTTGATGGAATTTGGTAAGTGATCGGTAAGTTTTGGTCTTTTTGATTGTTGATTGATATTTTTTCAATTGAATTTTTACTTGTCTTGAATATACATAGTTTCATTCGTCTTTTGTGCAATTTACAATTTTTTTTGTTGTGGTGCGTCTTAAGTTGTCTTATTTCGAAGCGTTGTAGACAATTATTTCTATTTTTATTCATCATTTGAACAGTTTGTCCATTTTTCTTGAATATTTCCTGTTGCTTGCTGTCAGGATGTGAGTGTTTTTTGGTACATCGATTGGTAAGTGTTCAAAAACGAATCGATTGCTGCGTGGCATGTGCTTCTTTTTGTTGTTGTTGCTCACTCTTTGACGTTGTGTCACATGAATCCACGAGGGGCGTTCAATATATTCTCGGTATCGATATGAAGGAACATTTAAATTGTTTTTATTTTTCAATATAATCTCCCCTAACATCAATGCATTTGTTACATCTTGAGATAAGCTCCAACCCTCAAAAAAAATAAATTTCCTCTTTATCTGCAAAATACCCATTTATTGCCGAAAAACTTTTTCCACGAAGACATTTTTTCAAATCCGGAAACAGGAAATAATCACTAAGGGCAAGGTCTGGACTCGAGCAGCAGCCTCGGAAACTCGCGCCGTGTGAACAGGAGCGTTGTCATGAAGAAGCAACACACCCGATGCGAGCTTACTCCGTCTTTTCTTTTTAATTTCCTCCCGCAAATTATGCAAAGCGGAAGCGTAGGTTGTGGCGTTGATGGTTTCACCTTTTTTTTTTGTACTCAATGAGCAAGATTCCTTTTGAGTCCCGAAAAAACTGTGGCCATGAGCTTCCCGGCAGACGGAGTGACTTTGAACTTCTTCGGGGGGTCTGTTCCTTTTGTATGCCACTGCATGGACTCTTGTTTGCTTTCAGGGTCATAGTGGTGGACCCATGTATCGTCACCAGTAACAATTCGATCCATAACACCGTCCGCGTTCTCACTACACATCTCCAAAAGCTCTCTACAGCATGCGATTATCACTTTTTTCTGAGGCGCTGTGAGCATTCTCTGCCTCTCTTGAACTCACTTGACCACTTTTGCACAGTTGATAACGAAGGTGCGGAACCCTGGTAAACAGCCGCCATCTCTTCTTGAATATTTTTTTGACTTTTTCCTTGCTTAGTGAGAAATTTAATTACAGCGCGATGCTCAATTTTCACCACCATCGTCTCAGTTGCCATTATGATTCTGTTTAACTAGAGATAAAACGCGAATTAATAATCACATTTATATGAAATCTTACATGAATGCACTAAAATAATAGTATTACTTGATAAATAGAATTTATATATACAACCGCAGCTTCCGATACCGAGGATATATTGAACGCCCCTCGTACGTTGTGTCGATTGTTTGTTTGCTGATTTGTTTTTCATTCGTCGTTGGCACACACATTGCTGGTAGCGCGGCAATCGAAGCTGCAAACTACTCGTGCCTTGAAGTGTGTGTGATTGATCGTCACTCTTGGCATAATAAATGCGTCTTCAGAAGCAGAACTGTTCCCCCTTTTGGGTAGTTTCTCAATCGCATATATTTTCTGAAAGACGACATGTTCATCCTTGCTCCTGATTCGACAAGATCTGCCTTGTATGCTGGTCCTACGCCTCTGTAACTCTAAAGTACACATGCTGTACTTGTATTCTGTTGTTGCGTGTAGCATGTGTCCTTCTGAGTTCGTCGCAGTTACACACTTTACACGAACCGAATGTGGACCCCTTGTACAAACTCGAGATGCTAGAGGAATGTGTGATCACCTGGGTACCCTAAACTCTTGAGATTCATATTCAACGCATGTACGGAATGCAATTGAGGTCCGATACGTGCTACACCCAATAGCTGAATACAAGGACCGCGTAGTGTATACTTGCGAGTCCAGCACCAGAACTCATCACGAACGAGTGTCGAATTATGTGCCTGCTTCCGGCTGTCTTTCTTCGCTTAAAACATTCTGTTGAACATTGCCTTCGAAAGTTCCACTAGTTAGCTTCACAAGATCACACACACGCTCCTCGCTCACCCGCTTCAGTGATGTTGGACTGCAGTCTACCTTGTCGAACTGCACAGACTAACTTGTAGTGCCATCATCCGGTATGTCCGCCAAAGCCTCTGACCGTCAGTCATCACACTTTGGCATGCATCTGTCTCTTAGGTTCCTTGATCTCCGCCATCAGAAATAAGAGCCACCCACAGCCCGTATGGCGTGTCTCAGCTCAAGCCTGTAAGACTACCCATTCTCACGTAGGTCTGTGCACTCATCCTTCAATCGATAGCAAAACACCTCTTCTTCTTGAACCCACTAGCACGCCGTGTTCCCTCAGACAATCTGTCGATTTAAAGAGCAAATATTTACTTAGGTTCACTCGGACAATGTTGTGCGAAATTGTCTTGCAGATTACCTAATGGCTCCGTCAATGAACTTTCCCGTAATCCTTTTCGGTCTCCAAGCACTTCTTTGTTCGGGAAAACTTTCTTCATGGCAGTCCTATCAGTTCCACCTTCAGTCTACACATTTAAGTGATTAAGTGAAAGGGCCGCTGTCTCCGTAATGGGTCGCTTCACGTACTTTCTTCCCGATGATCCTCCAGCTCGAAGTTTGATAAGAGTTTGATGGCACTTGTGTTCGTTTTCCTTTGCCTCGCACCTTCTCTTTTTCCACTCGATTCCATCAAGTCACACGTCGCCTAACCCAGCGCTGACAAATCCCATGTAAGCCCCCCACATTCTCAAACTCCACTACACGACGAGCGATATAAATTTCTCGAGTAGCGCTTTTTCGGAAAATTTACACAGGCTTACTCGTCATAAACCACTTCTGTCAACAGTTGCCTAAAAATGGGATACTTCCCAAGCGTAAAACTACCCTAACGACATAACTTAAGGCCTGCACACTTGTCCAAGTGCTTCCTTCGGGCCCAGTCTGCACAATGCTTGCGCTCATAATTTAATTTTTCGTGTCCTCTGTCCGAGAAGAAGGAGGAGACCGCACCAGAATCCAATGCACTGCAGTGCCTTCTCAAAGGCGCTCCTTGCACACCCTCGCGGCACTATGCCGATGCCGGTGCCTGTGCCAGTGTCGGAGCGATGAAACGTGAACGGGTTGGATGAGAAAAAAGCGAAGAAAAAAAAAAGAGAAACTCCACGAAAGCCAATAAGCTGCAGTCTCCACACAGACGACGGCGGCGAGCACTGCAGAACACTGCCTAGCGCTGTCGGTGTAGGCATCCTCGAGAAAATAATCTTAAATTATGAGAATATTAGTTGCCGGGTGACAACTTGTAATAACAGCGCACCGACGACAACTACGGCGACGGCGACGGCGACGACCAAGATCTCGGTGCACACGCCCCGACTAAGCCTTAAGAAGATGTAGATTGGCTGCCCTGATACCTTGGGCATTCTGTGCTCTGGGGGGGCATGGTGAAGGAGTTAAAACAAATTGTAAAAAGGCAAGGGAGGCACACGAGGCACTAAACTTAGGGACCGGACCACAGCCTGTGTCGCACCACGTAATTTAGTCTTGTGCGCCGCTCTCGAAATTGGAAAGTCCAACGTTGCTGGGCTGATGACCTTGCCTTGCCCGTCCTACGCGACCACCATAAACCATAAAATACATCGGCCACGGGGCTGGGGGGGTATGAGAGCCGTGGTGTACATTTCCCTCGATACCCAGGCCATTGGGGAGAGTGGGAATCTCCGTCGGAATCCTTCGGGACACAACGCAAACTGAATTCGAAAAGAATCTCAGCACGTAACTGGGATTGTATGCAAAGTGTCTCCTTGCAAGTTTGCTACCCTAACCCTATTTCCATTTTCAGTTTCTCTCTCTCTCTCTCTCTCTCTCTCTCGGTCTCCCTCTCTCTGATCTTCATCATCCCTCAACCACCTCGGTCTTTGTCACGAAGTCTTGGGTCGCTTCAATGATTCCGTAATGGAATTGTATTTGAGCTTGAGTGTGTGTTGGGTTCACTAAGTTCCTGGTGCTCCTCCTCCTCCTGCTCCTGCTCCTCGCACAAGCACTCAGGAAGCGGATAGCGTTTTCATTTTTGTTCGTTTTATTTGATTTTGGTACGTGATTCTGGCATCGATGCGGGCTATTCTTACAACCTCGCCTCGGGCCCCTCAAGCGGAGTGGCATTGAGATAGTTTGCCGATGGTTATGGAACGACCTGTTGTTCGAACCAAGTCGATTCGAGAAGAGAATGGGCGTCCGCTTAAGTCTTTGAATGCATCCCGTCCGTCTGTGAGGGGGAGGGTGAGTGTGAGTGTGAGGGCGAGGGTGATGGAGATGGAGTGCGCCACCATGTGAAGATGTAATTAAATTATCAACAATCGATGGCCATCATAAAGTCATCGCAGCGCATCGTCCTGTCACAAGTCACAGCAGCCAACAACCTGCGACGGTGATGGTGGCACGGTGACGGCGACAGGGACATTAACTGATTTATGCTGCATTGTTGTGTGTGTTGTGTGGTGTTCTGTTGGAGTGCGCCTTGCTTGGCTGGAGGCAATAAATTTATTTTTAACCATCAATTCGAGTAATTGGTGGGCGGGGGGCTCTCGAGCTTGACAGCACGCGCCTACGGCGGCGTAGGTATGCATAATGAAGATGACAATTTATGACAGTCTTCGGGGTTTGATTTACCGCGTCGCTCTGCCTGAGTGTTCCATTGTCTGTCTACGGTGGGTATCGGATGTCCTAATTGAAAAATTATTACGCCGTCATTGGGGGGGGGGGGGGGGGCTTAATGAAAAATCGGGAATGATGATGATGATGTGGTGCGGGGGTGGGGGGTCACGATTGGGTGCTGGCCACTGAACTGTCTTGTAATTCGAGCACAGTGTCGCATAGCAACGGTGGGAGTGGAGCATGCGTGATCAGTAGACTGGCTGAATCGAAGTCCTGCGAGGAGTTTGGAGCGTCAGTTGGCTTGGTGGGTCACGATGATGAGTCTAGGTCAGTGCTCAGACCGATGGGGAACGCATTCTAGTGAGGTTGTCGCCTTCAATCCTAACCCGTTCCGAGTTTGAAGCTCGCGGTCAAAGCCTCTGTGTCTGTTGGGAGGCCCTCTTTGGTCAGTTGTCAGTTCTTCAACCAGGCCTCGCCCCCAGGACAGCTTTGAAGCTGGCGCCAGAGTCTCTGTTGAGCAACCCTCTTTGGTCTGATGTCAGTTCTTCAACCAGGACTCGCCCCCAGGACCCCTTTGAAGCTCGCGGTCAAAGCCTGAGTCTCTGCTGAGAGGCCGTCTTTGGTTTGTTGTCGGTTCTGCAACCAGGGCTCGCCCCCAGGACACCTTTGAAGCTGGCGCCTGAGTCTCTGTTGAGCGGCACTCTTTGGTCTGTTGTCAGTTCTTTAACCAAGACTCGCCCCAGGACCCTTTGAAGCTCGCGGTCAAAGCATCAGTGTCTGTTGGGAGGCCGTCTTTGGTATGTTGTCAGTTCTTCAACCAGGCCTCGCCCCCAGGACCCCTTTGAAGCTCGCGGTCAAAGCCTGAGTCTCTGCTGAGAGGCCGTCTTTGGTTTGTTGTCGGTTCTGCAACCAGGGCTCGCCCCCAGGACACCTTTGAAGCTGGCGCCTGAGTCTCTGTTGAGCGGCCCTCTTTGGTCTGTTGCCAGTTCTTCAACATGGACTCGCCCCCAGGACCCCTTTGAAGCTCGCGGTCAAAGCCTGAGTCTCTGCTGAGAGGCCGTCTTTGGTTTGTTGTCGGTTCTGCAACCAGGACTCGCCCCCAGGACACCTTTGAAGCTGGCGCCAGAGTCTCTGTTGAGCGGCCCTCTTTGGTCTGTAGTCAGTTCTTCAACCAGGACTCGCCCCCAGAAACCCTTTGAATCGGACGGTCATAGCCTGGGTCTCTGTTGAGAGGCCGTCTTTGGTCTGTTGTCAGTTCTTTAGCCTGGGCTCGCCTTGGGACGCCTGGATCTCCGTTAACAAAGCTGCCAACTTTGCAATTGATAGCCAAAGCCAGCTGATGACCTCTCATTCAACTCTTGTCAGTCCCACTACTACCCAACTTGATGTGACTTCGCTTCAGGTTCACTCAGACTCCGCACTCCGATGCAGACCATCTGACGTCTCTTGACTGGTTTAACAAAACCGCATTTCAGACAAAATCCCATCAAACGAACATCCCATCTGCCTCGTGGATGCCCATCACAGATCCATCAGCGAATTCCATTTCCACCCGAACTCTTCAGGTCACGCATTCCAATCGACCTCCGTTCAGCGCAGAGTCGTGTCCGCAGACAAATTTCGCATGTCAACCGTTTTTCAACATCACTTCGCCTGTGTGAATCACCGCTCTAATATCCTATCAAACAGCTAATATCCTGGCCCATTTTGCAGAACGTTCAATGATTGCCCTGTCAGGCAAAATTTTGAATTCCCAAGCTCGCCGCCACCTCCCCCTGCAGCGCTTTATGGAGCGCAACAACAGCGCGACTGAATGCTCTCATTGTTCTCGAAATTTGTTCACATTAGCCACATGCAAGCATGATGGGAAAATTTGATGCGTTCGCCTCGCTTCCTTGATGGTGGTGGTGGCCACATTCAGTTTCATCGGTCGGTCGGTTGCTCCCCCCCCCCCCCCCCCCCCCGCTCCGGCCTGTCAGCTTTTGCCAATTGCAGCTGTCACAGTGAAATTGAACTTCAGTCCAGTGCAAATATGCACGCACTTTCGTTCGTTCGCCTGTGCGTGTGCGTGTGCGTGTGCGTGTGCGTGTGCGAATGCGGTGGCCCAAAATGCGTGAATCCTTTTTATGAAATTACGGGTATTATTAGGCAATCTCTTCGACAGAACCATTTTCAGTAGCATATATCCGGTTTGCGTGGCCACCATTAATGTGCTGCCGTCACCCACTGCTCGCTGGCAGGATGCTGGCGGTGATTTGGTGGAGGAGGGTTGCATTGTGACTGACTGAGGATATTTCTTTGTGAACTAAACGTTGCGTGAATAATGCACGGGTTTCGCAAACGGGCCAGCTGCCAAATGGTGTTCGCGCTGAGTGCGTATATCCCATTTGACTTTGCGCGCAAAGAGCTGGCATCCTCAGCGATGCCCCGGTGCCGGCTGTGCCACACGGACAATCAAATTCAATTGAATGCGATTTCATTTTGCGAACTTTGTGTGTGGCTTTCGGTTGTTATTAGCGCATGCGCATTAGTGGCGATCGGGTGACTCGTTGATCTGATTCCTAAATGTCTCTAAATCTGCACGACAGCCGACCATCGTTGATCTCTAAATTCACTCACATGCCTGCCAAGGTATCGTTTGACATCCTCCGGGACTTCTTCCAACTGGACCACCTCCCCCTCGACCTCCTCTCCCAGTTGACTCAAATTCGATGACAAGTGCTTGTCTGTTCCGCCCGATTACACCGGCATCCGCCTCAGCTGACCCAGAGTCTCCTTCTAATTTAACTACTTCATTTGCGGCAATATTGCGACAGTTCTTTCCTCTCCTCCGCCGGAATATCATCCCTAAACCAGTGCCATCCGGCCACAGGACATCGACAACGGATAAGGCGGGGATGAGCTCCAAGGCAGCGCCAAGAAACTGCTGAGGATCGGGACGTTAAACGAAAAAAATGAAAAGAATTAGACTCAAGATGAAGGAACCACCATTGAATGGCATTTACGTTGTCAAGGAGCGTGCACACAACGTTCCCAAAAGGGAAGCCACAGATTCTTGTAATGCACCTCCAACGACGACGACGACGACTTCGACTTCGACTGCGACTCCGACGACAAGGATGACAAGGATGAAAATGACGGGAGAATACATTCTTCCAAATGCTATGCTCACGCAAGCAGATTTCTTTTCCAAACCAACCAACGACGACAACGACTGCGAAGAGAATAGTTTTTGGGAATTTAACTTAAGCAGCCATCGTTTTCCTCTCTGCTTCTCTCCTTCTGTGTCCCACCCCCTCTGTCATCCTGTACCGCCACTCAACTTATTCAATGAAGTCCAAAGCGGTAAATTTCTTTTCAATTCGCTCATAGAAATTGTTCAGCAAATGCACTGAATCAGGAGTTTCTTCGTTTTTTTTTTTCTTTTTTCTTGTTCGTTCGTCTCTTTCAAAGCTCTCGCTCCGCATTCAGTTTTGTAACCATCCTGTTGGTAATATCCTGGTCGCTGTTTCATCTAAACCCCCCCCCCCCCCCTCCCACCCACGACCCAGTCGTTATTCATTTCATGGTTTTTAATTCCTCAGCGGCATGCATCGGTTGGTCTGGCGGTTGGGTGGCGGCGCGGCATCGTTGGCGACCACCGCGCGCCCAGCGGAAACAAAATTTTCAAAAGGTTTGCAGTCGTGTAAGACTGTATGGTTGGTGGAGAGTGGTGTGGGGGGGGGGGGAGAGAGTGGAAGAAAAGAAAGAAAATCCAACCAAATCCTTTTCAAAAAGGTGAATGTAACGATGTTGGATGCGATGTTTGCTAAATTAACCCAAGACCGACCTCCTAAACACACACTCACACACCACATCCGCTTCCTGCTCCTCCACTGGCAGAGCACAGAGCAGTAGCAACTGCAACTTCCTCCTGCCGCCAGGTTGACTTTTCATGAATATTGGAAAATTGCAGTTGCACCGACGAGAGGATTTAGTGGGGCGGTGGCGGTTGGCTCTAGCAATGTAAGACGGCACAAACATTTTTTTGTTCAAGAAATGAAAAGGATACAAAACGGAAACAGGAAACATAGAATTGGCTTACTTGCCCGACTGCCAACAACATTAAAATGTCCCTCGTCCGGTGGGTGGGTGCTTTTTTGTGGTTTGGTTTCCGATTTCGTCGTCTTAAGAGGATCCGCCAGGACTTCCTTCACTCATACACACACACACAGCCAGAAATGGTGTACCATTTCTAAATTGATTATACTCAATAAATCAGCGTCGCACCGTGCGGCTGGATCGTAAAATAAATTAAAGGACTCGTACGCCAATCTCTCGCTCTCTCTCTCTCTCTCTGTCGGAGTTCAGTCTATCACTCAGTCAGTCAGTCAGTCATTCATCGCAGTGTGCATGGGGTTGTGTGGCCTTTTCCATTCCCAGTCGCTCAGTTCATGTGTTGAATTGGCAATAAAAGTTGCTGCTGCTGCTGCGCTGCGATGGAGACTGAAAGCGGTTCGTTCACTCTTCATTGCCGCTGTACGCTGATATTGTCGAACACAAAGATGAAGATAAGCCAAGCCAGCCGGCCAGGCAGGCAGGCTGGCAGGCAGGATACACTTCATATCATACAGGACTTTTGGAATCCAGAAAATACAGTTATTTTACTGCCCAATTGGGGATCACTTTTATTCCTTGTAAAATCCCACTTACAAGGAAACTAAAGTCCATATTGACAGGATATTACATCGGAGTGGTGGTGGCGGGGTGATGGTGTGCTGGTGGTCGGCTGCACACACACACAGCCTCGCATGGGTTTGTCCTATGAGGCTGTGACTACGACTACGACTATGAGGCTTCCAAATGATGTTTCTCCGGGTGGCATATGCTCGATGTAGTCCTACTTAGGCCCACTTCCCGGCCCCTGCTCCAGCCTGGACCGTAGAGGGAAAATTTGAGTGGTCCTGGGGTCGGGGTCGATGGTTATCTTTCGGGGTGAAAGTGGGTTTGATTTTTTTTTGTCTTGTTCTCTGGGAGATGTGGTGATGGTGTGACGGTTGGGGGGGGGGTGCTGGGGTTGGGGGCAAGATGGTTAGGATACCAATTAGGTATAAGGATCCAGGATGAGTTAGAATAATATTGCGGAGAGTGGATTACACAGCAGGCGGGTGGTGGTGGTCGGCTGGGTGGTGGGGGGACTTAGGTGGTCAGGGAAATTATGTAAGTAATTCATTTCGGGACTTTCTAATTTGCATTTTTATTGTGGAAAATGCCTGGTAATGGGTTAAGGTAGATTGTGCTCGGACGAGGGGCCAATTGTGGAGAGCTTAATCAAGGGATCTGAGGAATATTAAAAACTTGTTAACATGACATTACTCGGAATCGGGCTCGTCTGTGCTCTGGTGACTGTGGATTACCCTCTTTTCGGGGATTCCAGATGCACACGGGTGTCGTATGCAAAAGTCTCTGTTTAAAGGGGGGGAGCCTGGGCCTTAAATTGAGTGGATTCGGACAGCCGGACAGAGATGTGACAGGCAGTGAATTGCTTTGCGTTCAACCAGAGAGTCTTAGAAAATGTTGGCGGATTGACACCCCACACGATCGGTGATCGCATCTCCTTCAGACGCCCTCGAACCTCGTTTCCTCTTTTTCTTGAAAAGCAACTTCGCCGTTCCGTCAGAGAGTCGTATAAAAAGCAGACGGATCGACACCCCACACGATCGGTGATCGTATCTTCTTCAGACGCCCTCGATCCTCGTTTCCTCTTCTTCTCGAAAGGCAACTTCGACGTTCCGCCAGAAAGTCGTATAAAATGCAGACGGATCGACACCCCACACGATCGGTGATCGTATCTTCTTCAGACGCCCTCGATCCTCGTTTCCTCTTCTTCTCGAAAGGCAACTTCGACGTTCCGCCAGAAAGTCATGTAAAATGCAGACGGATTGACATCCCACACGATCGGTGATCGCGTCTCCTTCAGACGCCCTCGATCCTCGTTTCTTCTTCTTCTCGAAAGGCAACTTCGACGTTCCGCCAGAAAGTCGTATAAAATGCAGACGGATCGACATCCCACACGATCGGTGATCGCATCTCCTTCAGGCGTCCTTCAACCTCATTTCCTCTCCTTCTTGAAAAGCACTGCCACACAGTCAGCTACCCCTCTCTCATTTTCTCCTCTCTCGTCTTAAAGTCCAACCAAATGATCGATCAGTTCACGATCGTTGCGATCTCTCTCGTCTATCCCCGCAGCTGTAGCCTGTATAGTCAGTTGCCCGGGATGACCACCCACACATCGACCCTCAGCCATTCTCTGCCCACTCTGTTCACTCTCCCCCTTGCCCCCTCTTGCAACAGAGATAATTAACTGCGATCTCGAGCAATTATCCTTGAACAGACTGCCCTGTGACAGGCCACAAGGAAAAATCTATCGAAACAGGAACTGAATCGTTCATGTTACTTCGACTGCAACCATCACCATCACCATGACCACCTAATTCTTCCGATTGTCCTTTTGTTTAATTTGTCCCAGGACAAAGTTCCAAACAGAATACACAACAATCCAGCAATTGAATTGAATCGATTGCTTTTACCCGAGCACAATCTGCATCAAGGACAATTGAATTCACACACACACACGCACGCTCTCTGTGTCCAGTGTCTGCATAGGCAATGATGACAAGTATTTGAAGGATAATGACGCAGGATATCATTCAGTTATATAATATTTGCTTGAGGAAAATACGTATCTCTCACCTGCCGACGACGACGGGGGAGGGCAGAGGGGACAGACGCATGTCCGAATGGAATGAACTGCTGATTGACACACACACACACACACACACACACGGACACACGCAGACAAAGCATCCTGCCCTGACAAACCGAAACAGATTCTGTTCAAACAACATTTTGGCCGAGCGACAAACAGCCTCCTTCTCCGTTCGTTGTCCTCTCCCCGGCCACGGATGTTGTTGGCCAACCGAGCATGTTCTTGCCCATGGGACACATCCTTGAAAGAGATGCGTACGTGTAGTCCTGCAGTTGATGTTCACGTGCGCATACAGGCACGCATCCAATGTGCACCCAGTGTGTGCGTGCCTGGGACTGGATCCTTTGTGTGTTGCTGCACCACTGCAGTGGCAGTGGCAGTGGACGGTCGCCGCCTCTGTCCAATGTCCAGTGTCCAGTGTCCAGTGTCCAGTGTCAGACGGAATAACAATATTAATGTTTGCATTCTGAAGATCCCATAACGTAACGGTCACACACAATTCAGGGCTTAACAAAGGGCGACGATTGGATGTTAAAGGAGGTGAAAATGTCCTACGACCGTAAACAAATTAAATGGATTTTGTCATCCTCGTCAACGTTGTAAAGAGCGTGTGCGTGCGTGGGCTAGAGGGTGGGCTGCGGTGATGCTTCGTGAGACGCACCGGAACGTCCAGTCGACTTGACTTCGGGGGTATTAACTTTGTTTTCATTCGGATCAACTTTTGTTTATCCCCGGAACATTGATTCGTCGATCGTTGATGTTGTGGGTGTGTGTGTGGGGGGAGGGGGGAGGGTCGAGACAAATTGAAATGTTATGACATCTGAGGCTTAAGAAATTTAATCGCCTTGAAGTGAGGCCCATCCACTCGACTACTCGGGGGGGTGCAATGCATGCCTGAGTGCAATGCAAAGTGATTTCCGGAATCAGTTTAGAGTTTCGTTTTTGACCCTTCCTGGGCTGGCAGGTGATGGGAATTAGTGTGGATTTGTGTCAGAAGTTGATGCCAATCGAGCAGAGGTGGCTTCTTTGTGATGTTGACTCTGGCCGATTGCTGTGTGATGTCAAAGTCTGAAGTGGGGGCGACTGTTGAACTCACATTTCGTCGATTCGAAGCTGAGTATGGTTAGAGAAGAGGGAAGGCGTGGTCGAGTTGAGCCCAGAAGTGGAACAAACTGTAGCCTCTCAGGCTCCTCGGCTCCTATGCTGGACATGGTAGAAGCTGTCAAAGTCCGACTTGGAGGTTGGAAGGAGCTTCAGTTAAAATTCGAGAACTCAGTCTGTGGACAGAGGGAAGACCTTGTCTTGTTGAAACTAGAATCGGTACGAGCTCGTAGCCTCCCAGGCTCATATGCTGTCAAAGTCTGACTCGGAGGTTGGAAGGAGCTGCAGTTAAAGTTCATTTACGTCCTAGAACTAACTCTGTGGACCTTCTCTTGTTGTAACCAGAATTGGTACAAGCTCCTAGCCTCCTACGCTCCTCGTCCCCTACGCTAGCAGAAGCAAGTCCGAATTGGAGCTTGGAGAGAGCTGCAGTTGAACTCATTTGCGTCCGAGAACTAAGTCTGTCGACAGAGGCAGGTCCTGGTCGAGTTGAGCCCGGAAGTGGCACAAGCTTTAGCCTCCCAGGCTCATATGCTGTAAAAGTCCGACTTGGAGGTTGGAAGGAGCTGCAGTTAAAGTTCATTTACGTCCGAGAGCTAAGTCTGTGAACAGAGGGAGGACCTGGTCGCGTTCAACCCAGAAGTGGCACAAGCTCTTAAGACCTGGCAGAAGCCTCATCTTGGTCAGTGGTGTTGTCCTGGTGCTGGAGAGCTGCAGTCCTTCGTCGAAGTTCGAAGTTCTCATCCCACTTTGCACCAAAATTCTCACGCTCCTAACATTGCCGAAGCTGTCCTAATTTGGGGGCGACTTGATGTTGTTGAGAGCTGCATTTGAAGTCATTTTCTGAAGATTCATCTTTGTCTGTTGAGCCTAGAAGTAGGATGAGCTCCGTGCCTCCTAGGCTCCTCGGCTCCAACGATAGACCTGGCAGAATCTTCATCCTCGTCAGTGGTGTTGTCCTGGTGCTGGGGAGGTCCAGTCGGTCGCAATACTTCGAAGTTCCCATCCGACTTTGCACCAAAATTCAAACCCATTCGAATGGACACCTCGTTGAAGCTCTTTAATTTGCTTCCACCTGCTTCACCCCTGTTCACCCCTCTATTTAACAGATCGCTCAATAATTGACCTGGCAGCACGGATAGTCAGACTTTATTCGGCTCGAAAAATTCACAAAACAACACTCGCACCTCCGTCGTCCACAATTATTTTCATCATTTCGTGTGATTTTTCGTTCACAATCCTCTCCGGGTGATCACATCCTTTTTCTGCCTTTTGTCGACTACCAGTCCAGTTGGACAAAAACAAATAAATGTCCCCCCCCCCGCCACCCCCTCTGCCCCAACCGGATGTGCATGCATACAGAATGCATGAGAGTGTCCTAAAAAGTGAAAAGGAACAAATAAATAAGGACGAGCGATTAATGCATTCCTCGTGCGTCGAGTCGCACACAGCAATATGTCATGTCGATTTTAGTTTTTTCCCATTCATAATAATTCTTGCACTTTTTTGTCTTTTTTTTTTTTTTTTTGCTCCCTTTGGCTCGTTCTCATTTTCTATGTCCGTCGCCCGTTGAATTGGAAAGCGTGCGTGTGTGTGTGTCCTTTTTTTCAGTCCAGTCGCTGTTGGAGGAGAAATTTATGACATCTAACAGACTACGAGGGGACCAAAAAAAAACAATTTTTTTACAATTATTATTATTATTTGTATCCCTTACCCTGCGCTCCTCCTATCCCCCCCCCCCCCCCACGGGGCATCACTAAGCTGTGGTGAATTGAAATTCCACTCTTCTCTGGTGCCGACAATTAAACGCTTGTTAGACAAGGATTCGGGTTATCTCTCCCTTTTTGTGAAGTGACATTCATTAAATTTCTTGCATTTATGCACGTGAATCCTTCATTGCGCGAGGAATCTGCTGCGGAAGACCGGGCAAGGGGGGGGGGGGGGGGGCTCCTAGCTAGTGTCACTACACATGGCGCTGTGGGTAATTAGGGTCTGATTAAAAATTCGTTGCATTATGCAGGATATGCTTGGCGCGGCAGTGTGCGGGGGCGTGCTTGTGTGATTTGTACGAAGCCACGAATATACGGGGGTGACAGTCGCGAGGCATAATGACTGGAGCGTCTCGTGGAACTAATTGAATGAAATGTAGGTGCAGCTGGAATGTGTGCTGTGCTGTTGGAGGCGTAACCCAGCGAGACGACATGCAGAACAAGCATCAATTAGGCGAAATTCCACGGCGCAAAAACCCCCTTGTTACTTGGGGTAGGTTGGAAAAGAAGTAATTTCGCGTTGAACTGCTGAAGATTGATGGCGTATGACTGGGGAGATACTGCCTTACGCAGTTCTGTCCCAATTACTGATCGACACCATCTTCCGATAAAAGTGTCGGAAAAAGTGACCATATCTCGGAGACGGCTTGTTTGTTTTGGATGCGGTTAGATTCAGCACGCAAAGGCGCTTCTTTTGTGCTACCAACCATGCCGCTACGACCAGTAGAAAGTGCGGGGAAATGTCGGAGATGGTGATCTGAAATGGTTGACCGGAAGTAGTTTATTTTGGTAAATCGGCCAGGACGGTTCACAGATCACTCGTGGCGCGTGATGGAGGGAGAGAGTGAGCGACTCTTTAAAACGAGACCTCATTCATTGACGTGCGAGGTGGTCGTAATTTCGACGAAAATTGTTCTGCAGTCCTCGCCGCCCATTGCTACTTTTCCAAATTTGCAATCTGTGCCATTGAATATCTCCGGAACGGGGAGACCTGGAAGAAAAGCAATAATGAGGAGTCTTAGGGTAGGACTTCGTCTTTGTAGATGTAGCTAACTGTCCATCGAAGTTCCGTTATTTGTGTCGAAATTTTGACATAATAGTCATTTCTGAGCTTTTGTACAGCATTTATGGTAAGGATTGGAAATGTTTCTACGGAGGGTTTGAAGACCGAAGCGTGCCCTTTCAAACGAGACCTTCCACGTCGATCTACTTCTTCAGCCAAGAAAGTTGTGCACACACAAAGGAAATGAAAGCGACAAAATTCTATCCAACATGGACTTGTACTGCGTACAACCCAAAAGTCCTGCACTTAGCCGAGACGGGTGCAGGGGAAATTTGAAGAACGCAGCGTGATCTTTAAAACGAGACCCTATTCACTGATAAGCACCGTTAGACAAAAAAGTTAGAAACCAAGGTCTGCCAATGGTTTGCAGCCTAAAAATGGGTTCGCATCTTTTCAGAGAATTTTCCTGAAGTACAGAGGAAATCTTGACTTTTGTAGGAAACATCATTTGACCTAGAGATTGAGACGCGGTCTAAAGAGCATTCATTACAGGACCATCCTTCGTCTGTGGACCGATGGCCGGTTGGGACGCTCCTCAATTGGTTGGTTACACTGCTTCCATGGAAGGTCTGCCATGCCAAGAGGACGTTAGTGGAATTTTTCATCGACATGGAAACACCCTTTAAAGGATTTCGCTTGATTAGTGGGTCAACTCCCGACCTCCCAGACAGTCCATGCACATGACGCTGACCACAATAATTTCAATTTTAGAAATAATTGTGATGATTCTATATGGAAACACAATCCCTCACCGATCCGATCCACGGCTCATTGGTCTGTTCCATCCTGTCAGCGCTATTATTTGCCAAATTATTAACAAAGTCCTGTCCGGTCCAATCATTTGGCTTCCGCGCTTCGGAAGCAAATTCGATGGAAAACAAATAAATTTCACCCCGTATTTGTTCACGGGGAACCAATTATGAAATTCAAATGCAAACACATCATTAAAAGCACCCCCCTCTTCCCTCCTCCCCTCAATGCGCGCCCCCTAGACAAATGATACGCAATCTTTTCCAAAAAAAAAAAAAGAAAAAAAAAAACTACAAAGCCAAACCAAAACCGCCAACAAACTGAAGAGGATACTTAAACGAAGGATACTGTAATTAATTACTCCACATGTTTGCACACACAATGTCATCCCACAATAACCGACCCCAACCCCCTCCACTACCCCCCACCGACGCAAAAATCACAAGTGATTGAACAAAAAACGAATGCCAACCAGTGATCCGCACTTATCCAATTCGAGACTGAAAATTATATTTCAATACCCCTTCCCCCCGGCCCCATCGCACATCCGGCTCCCACTCATTGGATATTGATGTGTAATTTTGGTGCTATTGAATTGACGGCTTGCCGGTCGGTTGGTGCGCCCTAACTTGCAGCCATTTTGATTGCCACTCCACGAACACTGTCTGCACTGAGTGCTGCTGCCGCCGAGTGTTTGCTAATTGAATTTGCATCGGCCCCGTCCAGAGGGTGGGCCCGCTGCTACTGCTGCTGCTGCTGCTGCTGCAGAGCATTATTTTGCAATTATTAATAAAGCAGTTCATCCCAGCAGCTCGCCGGAGCCGACTAAAAAGCCAACCAGCAGTCAAACTTTGTCAGGGGGAGGTTGTCTGGGGGCCTGGGTGCCTGCCTCCTCGCTGTTTGAACTAAACATGTAAACATTATTTACACAACGCGCACTTCGCATTTGCACACTCGACATGTAGACTGCGGATGGAATCATGCAAAAATTATGCGAATACCTGAAATATTTCAGTAAATACTTTGTCACCCTCCATGAGTGGTGGCGGGGGGGGGGGGGGGGGGGGGGGGGGGGGGGGTCAAGCGCAATGTGTGCACGTTATGTGCAAACTGTGCTGTCAACAAACAAACAAACAATGCCATAAGCAAATTAATTGAAATAATTTTCCCAGTGATTTCATTTGCTGCTTGCAGCTAGCGGTCGACGAGAAGGGGGTGAGATTGTAGAAGCCAACACAAAACAACAAATGACGTGACATGTGCGTGCGGGTGTGTGCGGTGCGTGTCAGTAGTTTGGGGGGATTTATTGGCAACTATAATCAGTAAATAGTTTGTTAATTGATTGAGATTAATTGAAATGTTTCGGTCCTGTGCGTGAAGGACATTGAGTTGTCGTCGATTGAGCCATGGGCTTAGAGTAATTCTTTTTGCATGCACATGGAATGTGTAGTAATCAAGTTTGAGAATGAGACTGACAGATGTTTAATTAAATTTTGAAGGATTAAGGACCGACTTGACTGGAGGCAATTAGAAGGGTCCTTTGCAATTTGATCAGAGACTGATGGTCGACCGAGAAGTAAGCCAATTTTGAATGCCATTCCCGTCCTGACATCGGGCTGGCAAAGACGTGATCCTGTTTAACTGAAGGCATTTGGCAGATGTGGTCCATTTTATCGACAGTCGGGCCGCTCACACTTGCAGAGGGCGATGGAAAGTGGAGGTCTACATCCAGTCTGACTTAGGGAGTGTCTTGAACTGTAAAGGCGCCCTGGAAGACGTCATTGTGGTCTTCACGGACTTCTGCAAGACGGTCGGCATCAAAAACTGGACATTGGCTTCAATTAAAAATTTCACCAGTTCGTCGAGTTCCGCTTCCTGTGACCTCATAAATCACAACGTTCTGCTTCCTCAGCTCGATTTGATTCGAATCACACTCCAGCATGCACTCCGCAGTCATTGCTACCTCTTAAGGAATGTCCACTCCTTTCCACCCCCTGCACCCGCCACCCACCATTTCCATTGTCATGTCCTCTCACAATGCAGCAGTATCTTAGAGTTGCAGCTTGCTGAACGATCTCAGTGTCTTCGGTCGTTCGACGCAAACGACTGCTGTCTCTTGGCTGATGATGACAACACGAAGGAGATGAGGGGCCCTTAAAATCCCCCTCCCACCCTCCACCCACCACACACAGAGCAACAAACACATTTCGTGTCTATTTTGAGGTCAAATCGAAAGTGCATCGAACACAAAATTGTCGCCTCCTCCCGACCACCCACCACCACCCAAGGGGATATTTCATTTTTAAGTGGTTTTTGAAAATCCATCGATACATGCTCGATGAACATGACCAACAGACCACACCGCACACAGTTGTACACCGATACCGCATACAACATGGCAGCAGAGGCAAGCGACACCCCCAACACAGCATCCACTCGAGGGTGAGCTGTGCCGAAGTGTGGGCATCCTGTTTATTGCGTTCAATATTTCGAAGTAGTCTCAGGTCCCCCCATCCCCTCACACTCACCCATTGTCAAGTGTCCAGTTCGGAGAGTTCCGAGAGTACCAAGAGTACACCCGAATGCGGAGTGGTGTATCTCACTTGAATTGAGTGCGGATTGTAATTTGACCGAATGTCATTTCTTCTACGGCTGTGTTGTGTGCTGTGCTGCGGTGGACCCAGGACACGTTTCCATCCTCCAATCGCTGGGATCTCCTACATTTTCAGTTGTAGCTCTAGCTAGCCAGCTCTAGCGCACAGCGGTGGTCCCAGTCTCAGCTCCTGTTCGCCTTGTAGTCCTGTGTTCTTTTTCCAAACTCTCGGAAAAGTACCAATTCTGTGTGTTCAGTGTGGCCATTTGGTGTCCATTCAGCTGTAAATGAGATGTTTGGATCTTTATTGGGGTTTTCAAGGATCTCGATGGGTTCTCGGTTTTTTTTCTCGTTTTTTTTTTTCTCCAAACAATTCCTTCGTTTTTTAGGTTTTTTTTTTTTTTGTGTGATTTTTTGTTCAGTTCAGCTCCTCAAGGGTGCACTGGTTTGTGGAATGAATGGTGTCATGGCCATTGCCTTGGAGATGTACAGATGTGTGTAGAGATACTGCATGTGGAGGTGGTGGGGGGAGGGGGGGGGGGGGGGGTGTGTGGTGTTCTGGTCAAATGGACAGCTCTGAGGATGAGGATATTGGTATCTAAATGGATTCGCAATGCAGTTGCAGTGTTGAATCAATATTTGAAGAGGTATTGTGGTGGGTATTGCATCTTTTTGAATCAATATTTGAAGAGGTATTGTGGTGGGTATTGCATCTTTGGTGGCTGTGTTGACATCTGTAAATACTTCCTCATCGGCATTGGCTTGCTCGTTCTTCGCCCGTCCAGTGTGATTTCTCTTCATCCGTGACTAGCGGGCGGTGGGGTGAATGGTGGAAAGAAAGTGTTTTTCTCTGAGTGTTTCGTTATGTCTTCATTAAGATGAAAAGACGGATACCGCATGTCTGTCGGATTAAAGGCGAAGAAAGAGGCATGTGCTAGATGTCTGTCACAGCAACTGGTGCATTAATCGAATTGGGGGGCGGTAGCCTTTAATGGGATGATGAATGAGGGGTGATACTTTAAGAATTGCTTGTGGTTCATATGCGAGTCTTTTGAGGGACTTTCGCGGAAGGCTGGGCCGCCGTCTGTAATGTGGACATGGGTGGGATATGCCGAATGACCAAATCGAAGTGTCGAGCAACTATCGCATCGTCTCATTATTGCCGAATGTTCGTCGTTTACTGATGATCTGATCCGATCTGGAAGCACTTAAACTACTCGCATTCTGACTTTGCCTCTTGTCTTTCCACTGTCGCCCCTTTGACAACATCACCCTCTGCCAACTGGGATTATTTTCCACTCGAAATCATTGAATTTACTTGCGATAGAAAGGGAGATACCAATTGTAAACCATGCACAAGAAGACTTCAAGCAGAAATGTAGCACACACTTTACCTCAATCGGGTGTAATTCATGTACTTTTAAGCATTTTTTTCCATAAAAAACCCCAAAGTGGCATAAGGCTTTGTTTCAACAGCCCCTCCCCCCTCATCTCCTCTTCATTTCCCCATTTTCCGCTTAAAGATCGGCTGTAAAATGTGGAAACTAGAACATTTTCAAGTACAAATGGTAGTCATCTCATCAAAGCTTGATGATTTGTCGTACTTTTTGATTCTCATAAATTCATGTAGGGACATGCTCACATGTGGTGTCTCTTCGCGGGTGTCGACTAATTTTTATTTTCTTCTCTTTTTCAGGCAAAAATGAAGGTGAGTGGACGTGATCATTCTTGGTTTTGTGTCATTCAGTGGTGAGTGCATTAATTTTGATTTTTTTTTTCTCTATCATTGGCTGGTGAGCCAATTTATTCGTCTGCTTGATCGCTTTGAAGTGTTCCTGAATGGAGATCATGTAGTTATCTCTCGTATTTTACATCAAATTGTTGCCGAAATGTATGTTGATGTGAGGGTTTGGATATGTCCTCGAAGATGTTTCAATGTGTTGTGGTTCGTATCAGCTTTTATATGCCCTCGTCGTTGTTTCTTGGTTTTCTGTTGTTTAGTTGCGGGGGGTCTTCTTTTCCGATGTTTGTGCTCAGTGGCGGCTATACGAGCACCTTGTGGCATTCTGATACCACAACTGTGACAGTCTAAGACCATGTCGTGCCAGACGTATCGCAGTTTTTTAACAGAACCCATCTGAGTCTGATCACTTTTAAGAAGCTTGATTTCCATTTTGTCTTGACTGTCTCAAGTGGAGTATGTCCCATCATCAAAGCCGAGCATTACTATTTTTGTCGACAATCATAAGGCCAAAGTAGAGCAACACAGGCAAGCATCCATCAGGGCTATAGCTCCAGCCTCAAGCCTAGTCAAGGAATGCCCCAAGTCCTTGTGCGACCAATTGATCGAATTTCTCATTACTTGGTGCTGGTGTATTGCTAAGCCCTGGAACCGATGTGATGGTTCACTTGAATCCACGTTAATGCAGCTGCCTGGCATTCCTAGACCATTCCTGGAGCTGAGTAGTCTGTTGCCGAGGACTGGCAACTGTATCTTCACTGCCTTGCGTTCCACGGCCGAGTCTGACCGCGTTACATGATGCTATGGTTTGGCCACAACTGTATGACGTCGTTGCATGTACGTCACTGCGTCTGAAGCTGTTGACGCAGGCGGTGCTGCCTCCTCATGGCGTTCACTTCACGTTACTTAGTTTAGCTACATTCTACATTCTTTTACGGCTGGCTACAAAGCTTGTGGTTGATATGTGATGATAATGGATCGGTGTATGGCTCTGTACATCCTTCGGCGCAAAATTCGCGTAAGAGTTGAATTGCATCGCCGAAAAATGCATAGTTTTCGTGATATTCGCGATTTTCCATTTCGATGGATCTTCTCGGTTACTTTTCCAAGCTCCTGGTGGGGGTAGCAAAAAAAAGGTGGCATGGCCAGATGCGCCTTTTCAACCCCGGAGACTGCCAGAGATCTTCGACTCCGGACGCATCGTTTTCGAGATACGCCAGGTACTCCAAAAGAAGTGATTTTTCAGGCTCCTGGTGGGGGTAGCAAACAAAAGTTGGCATGGTCAGATGCGCCTTTTCAACCCCTATCGATGGGTGAGATATCGTCGACCCCGGACGCATCGTTTTCGAGATATGCCAGGTTCTCTAAAAGAAGTGACATAGGCAGATAGGCCTTTTCAACCCCCCTCGATGGGTCTTTGGACCTCCGACCCCGGACTCACCGTTCTCGAGATAGGCCCGATTTTCTAAAATCTGTGTTTTTGTTAAGGACCTTTTTTAAGGACCTTTGCCTACACGTTTTCCTACTTCTCTACTACTGGTCGGATTTCAAAATTTCAGTCTCAAAAGAAGCGTCTTTTTAGCGAGGACTTAAGGCAAAATTCGTGTCCTTTCTCTTTCCAAAAGAGTCATAGGACTACCTGACCTTATGCCACTTTGCAAGAGAGTCATATGACCATATGGCATTATGTCGTGGCACCTCATAGAGAGAGTGCTCCCTCTTCTGACGTCTGAATCCTCATGTCCTGACTTTGCTGCGAATTGATCGTCTCCCTCGTCATCTCCTCACAATTTCTGATTAATCTTCAAAGCGAGACGTGGTAACTTTGCCATCCTTCATCCTTCACCCAAAGCCTGCCGTAAGGGGAAAGGGCATGTCAACTACTCAACCCGCCTCCACTCAATCAGTGGCTTGCATAATTCTGTTGTCTGTTGGAATAGCCTCAATTGAAGAACTCAATTGCAGTGTTCATCACCTGCCGTCATTGTGCATACATGTTAATTAACAGAGCGACCAACTGCATGAAGGCAGATGAAAAATCAGAAAAAAAACCAGAAAAACGAACAACCGAACAACCGGCCAATGTGTGGTGCAAAAAAGAAAAAAAAAGAAAGAAAAGAACTGACGCACAACGGGGATAAACTAAAAGCAGCCAAACCAATGCGTTCTACCAAATTGTTGTCAAAAAAATTCGTGTTTCTTGTTTCGCTGGTTTTTGTTTGGATTTGCGGCCGCTGATGTGAATGCCGGCAAGTAAATACGGATGCAAATTGCTATTACGCGCTGGTTAAAAATAACAACGAGGTTACAAACTCGTAAATATCTGCGTCCTGACAACTGCCCTAGGTGGATGGGGGGGGGGGGGGGGGGGGGGGGGGTGGCAGTTTTTTTTTTCGTTGTTCGTTGGATGGACTCACGATAGATACATCCAAACAGATCAGGGATAAGCAAAATAGTTTTATAATAAAATTGTGCCATCCTTCGTGTTAGCCCGAACGCCTGTCTGACTCGATGGCGCGATGCATTCGTCGACCTCGACGGAGCTTCGTTCGGTCTGCTTTTTGCTCCTGTTTATTTCCATTTTATTCATTTAAATTCTGTTCCTCTTTTTCACTCTCCGATTTCCATGTGTGGTGCACGTGTGTGTGTGTGTGGTTTGCATTACATTGTTATTCAGTTGGAAGTGGCGGTGAGAAAATAAAAACAAAACCAGCCAGCAACAGTAATAATAATACACCCGAGCGTCCCTTGCCTGGAGGAGGAGCTCCTGCCACTCCCGCGTCGATATGCAACCGCCGCGCCGCCTTAACCGAGTGCGGGGATAACACACGGCGGAACGGAAAAATAACACCGAGCCGCGGGAGACACGAGCAGTCCCTTGCCCTTCGCTTGGGCTTCACTTCAGCGTCCGCTTCAGTCTCTGCCGCTCCGCAACTGACAGTCGGTGGTCTGTGTTGCACTTGAAATGCAATTTTGCCACTCAGTCCCGGCGCAAATGTGCTCCTCTGTGTGATTATATTTGAATTAAAATTGCATTTGTAACTGTTTGCCGTTACAATAGCAGCGCATCGTTGGAGCGGGCGTACAGCACGAGGAAGAGGATTCAAGTGGCTCCATCTAGTGTCTGTGAATGTGTGTGTTTCATTTTTATTTCATGCTGTGCTCAGTTATGTATGGCCGATCTGTGTGCGGTCTCATTGGATAGTAAGTGTGTGGTGTGCCATGAATGGCTCTGGTTTAGTCGGTTGGTTAGTTTTGAACGTCATAACGCCACCCTCCCCCACCCCCTCTCATCCGTTTTGCGGGTTAACGGCTTATGTTTGTTTGTTCGCATTTGACATCGAATGAAATCGTCTTGGAAGAGGACCAAGAACCGCTCTCGCTTTTAATTTGTGGATCTGCTGCTGCTGCTGTTGCTGTTGCTGTTGTCCTCGTGGGCCATTAGTTCGGGGCATATTTTTATTGTTGCCATTTCGGGTGAGGGGGGGGGGGACTATTCGGGCATATGCCCCAAGCGGCGAGCATTTGTTTATGCGACTTTTATTGTAGCCCCCCACCCCCAAAAAAACCATTTGAATTTCTTTCAGTTTTTCTCTCTTTCAAAAATTGAATGCACATGGGTTAATTTTGGGAACTATACGAAACGAAACGATCCGAGAGACTCGTGTTGCATGCATGACCAGATAGCGCTTTGGTTTTATGACGGCACTTGGAGTCGAGCGTCGGGATGATCGGGCGTGACCCAATTCGGGGAGTTTCTTTGCAACGAAATCGACAAGATAAAAGTGTCGTCGTTGGTTGGTTGTTTAGTCGAATAGATAAGTTTATTGTTTCTAAGCAAATTGTTTGGCAGGACCGCTCGTGTGCCGTGCTGATGTGCGCAATCGGGACAAACAATCGTGCCGTGCTGCTGTCTGCTCGTAAAGTACAAGAGTTAAATTTTAAATTGCCTTGGATGAGGGACACTTCGATTTATGGACTCGACTGATGGCGGGGAGTGCGGATTGGATTTACCGTTTATCACCGACTGGAGTGGATTTTCAAGGACGTGAAGTGAAATTGAATTCGCAGCTGCTATCGATTTAGACGCAAGTTGTGTGGTTCTTGTTTTAATGGCGGCAAAGTGGCTTCTTCTACTTGCACTGCCTCCGGAAAAGCCTCTCTCAGTCGTAACTCTCATTTATCCCCTTCGTCGCCTTCGAGCGCAACACACAAACAACAATCCCCTGACCGTCATCGATAAGCCTCGCACCCGAGGTGAGCTCATGAATCCCCCACCGACTCGTCTTTCTTTTCCACCCACGCGCCAACCATGCAGTCAACTTTCAGACTTTCGAATGACAAAACCAATGAACAGGAACACATACGTATCCTGCTGCGAAGGGCTCGTCTCGCAACGGAATAATTCATTTCATCCTCCGCAGGATGCTTTTGTCAAAATGCATTAACATTGCCAAGCAACAAGCACAAGCAGAGCACAACAGCACAGCAGCGCACCCGCCGGTGAACGCATAAATAGTTAATATCTGCAAAATACACTCGCGAGGGACGCAGAGCGTGCCAGGCAGCGTGCACTCCTTCCTGCGTCTACCTTTGCTGCAGACTTCCGACTTAACCTGCGGCAGATAATCAACGACAACTAGAAACGCAACGGCAGCAGTGACAGTTGCCAGAGACAGAGGACGGGTGGATGATGATGAATCCACCTCCTGTCGCGCCCGCAATACAACACTCTCACGTTGCACCACATCTTCGTGGCGTGGCGCCTCCCACATCGCCCTTCCGCAATGAGCGCACATTTCATCGTCGTCGCTGCTGTCGTTGCCGTCCTCGTCGTCATCATCATCGTCAGACAATAGCTCAAGCACTCGAAACGGATGGGACGACGAAAAACTGCATTAGTTCGAACATAAATTTGCGTATGTCATCCGCATGTCGCATTAGCGCACATTCTCGATAGAGAACCCAGCACCCTGACGAAGGGGGTGTGGCGGTATTGTGGGTGGGGTGTGTAACGCCCTGGGGGGTGGAGAAGGTTGATGCAGAGATGATAATTCATGGCTCGGCTAAATTGCGTTCGAGCTTGTGTCGGCAAATGAAACATGATGCAAGTCGCGACATAGCTGCAGTAGCAGAAGCACAGCATCAGCCACAAACGGCGGCTTAAGGATGACTGTGTACACAGCCGTGTGTGGGTAAGGGTGAGGCTGAGAGGGAGTGTGAATGACTGCTGCCGCAGCAGAAGTTAGTCGCTTTTGATTCGATTTAAAGTTGATGAGCAGTTAAGTGGATTGATGGTGGAGCGGATTGCTGACGGCAGCGCGGGGGGGGGGGGGGAATGGAGATGCCGGCTAATTGGTTTCTTAATGCGTTATGTGTGTGGTTGTGGAGGGATGGGGGGTGGTTTGTGTTTTGCCAGACATAATTTCTTTTCATGCACTTTGAGCTGGATGGGTGGTGGCCTTTCAGTCGTTCGCCGTTTACAAGGGCTTAGAGGCAGGCAGCGTCGTGGGATGCTGTTTCACTCGACGGTTCGATGGGTTTGCCTTTTTTTTTTTCTTCAGCTTCCCGTAGCCGTGGGCAGGCAATCGATGAGTCGATAGTTCTGCGACCATTTTCTGCAGCTTTTCGACTTCCTCTTGCTCGTGTGGCGCTGTGGTATGGGGTGAATATAGGCGTCAGTGATCACACCTCTCCACCTGGCGAGATGTCTAGATCAAACTGTGCGCAATTTCGTGCAGCAAGTCAGTTGATGTTCATCCCCACGCCGCTGCCATCTGTTGCTGGTTCGGACATTCAATTTTAGAATGTCCAGCTCTTGTCGGCGACCCCTCTGACGTCCTCTGTTGCGTTGCTTCACAGACATGGAGACGAAGCCTCATTGGACACCTAAGGCGTTGGATACTTAAATGTCTGGCGAGACTCATATTCTCGTTGCTCCACAGGCTCAAAGTCGAAGGCTCACAGAAGTTGCCCATGAGCCAGTCACATTAGGCGTTGGAAACTCATGTCCACACGCTCGACGTCGAAGGCAAGTTGTCAGCCACCGTTGGATACGTACATGCTCGGCTAGGCTCATGTCGCTGTACACTGTACAGCTGTACTCCTTGCCTCATTTCATTCGACTGAATTTGTGTGGCCTTCTCTGCACTTGGCGCTGGCAATGGGGCGTTAGTTAGACACACACACACACCCACCCTCTGAGATGCCCGCAATGAGGTCAACTTGGTGTCACTCAGCACCACGAACCATCAGATCTTTGAATCTCCTTCGAATTGGGAACAGATTTTGCTTAAGAAACCTACCTCCAGAGCACCTTTCAAAAAAAAATCCGTGTTTGAATGGAACACGGTGTCTTAAAGATCACCCCTCAGCTCGGGCAACATCAACAGATGTCCTTTCCACATTTTTGCCAATTTGTCGATGTCGGCGTTCCTCCCCCATCTCATCCCACCCGCTCCCCTCCACCCAGCAACACAAAAACCCGGTCAAATGCCAACAACTTGTCGCATCCTTTAAGCCATAATGGGGTCAGAAGAGAGAACCAGAAAAAAACCAAATGACTTCATACTCGTGTTGCTCCACTATCTTTATCTCCATCACAGGTAATTTTCACTCCATAGTCACTCTCATGCTCAGTGGATGGCGTGGTGGGTGGGGCGGGGGGGGCAAGCATAACAACCACAAGAAAAGAAACTCTCAGAGTTAACGTGACTTTCTCCGTCTCTCTTTCTGTCATTATCCTTCACCCAGTCAAGAAACAACCACCCCTTGTGCGCAGGAGAAAAAAAAAATCAGATAACTCCCGACATATTCGTTTTCTTTTCTTCCATGCACCCCACTCCCTCCGCCCAGCTGCCGACAAAGAGGAGCAAAATTCAGCACACAACACATTTGAAAACATGTTACACCTACTTAAGACGATGAGGCCACCACCAGCAGCAGCAGCAGCAGCAGCAGCAGTGGCAGTGGCAAAGCCAACTGAAAAGGGGTTGATAATACGAAAAGCACCCCAAATTGATAGCCATCACAAGGAAAGCACTGCCCCGCCTCCCACCACGCGTTGCTGGGTATGCAGTCATTTCCCGGTGTGTGGCCATCCAGGCAATGTGTCTCTCCTTTGCGATATCCCTTTTCCTATCCTCGAGATATCCCTCTGTTCATCATCTGAGGACGACCAGGGTACATTGTCCTCCCCTTTTGAGAGACGAGAAAATTGGATAACAATGACATACCAAATGAGAGTTATATCCTTTTTGCAAATTCTATTATACGAATTGGGTGGTAGGTGATAAGGGGAGAGAAGCACAGCAGCAGAAGCCCAACACACGGGCAGAAAGGACATCACCTTGAGGGGTGGTGGGGGGGGGGGGGGGGGTACATTATAATGCGATAAACACTCTCGTATCATTGTGCTGCCATCTGTGCTGCGTAATTCGTTGTTTCCGTTCGCATCTGATTCGGTTATCGGTGGTGTTCGCATTCCCCAAGGGATAAGTGCGCGTCAGTTAATTATTTTCAATTTGTTGCGACTTCTTGCCACTTCGTCTGCGCTCGCATTCCACAGCCGCCACGCCGTTTGGATTAATTGAAAATGTGTCATTTTGTCAAAGTCTTGAGCATCTATCAAAAAAAAAAAAAAAAAATTCAACAAGAGCGCGTGAGAGTTCCTCTGTCTGTCTGTCTGTCTGTCAGGTTGCCGCGCTTCTGTGTCGTTGTCGGTCGTCGCAAAGATGAACACGAACTCATTCGAATGAATAAGTGACGTGACATAATGAGGGGAAGTCGGGTACAAATGTCAAATTACTGAACTCCCATGCTGCTGCCATCATTTTTCGGCGCTGCATTCTGTCATCATCATCCCCCCTGCCCCCCTCCTCCCCTCCCCCCACCTTACCATCCATCAGGAAATGGTTTCGCCTGATTCGTCGTGGGCGGCGTCAATTTTCTATTATTTTACGCATTTGTGTTCGTTTTTGGGATGGATGCGCATCGCTCGTTGCTGGTCCTTTTTTTGTTGCTTGCCGCCCCTCATCTCCCATTTTTTTGAAGAGAAATTTAATTAGAGCGAGCCATGTGATCTAATGATGTGAAGTGAGCGAGAGAGAGAGAGAGAGAGAGCGCGGATGGATGGATGGGGGTTAAGGACGAGGGTTATGTTCGCAAAGTTCATTAAAATTCCACAACCATAAAACTTGTTCCCACCACCATCACTGACAGCCGACCAACTATACCGCCCGGGGGCAGCATCCATGCCCTCGCTGGCCCCCGCTGCATCCCCCCCCCCCCGCTTCAGTGCAGTCATTCATTCGGCCTTTTGTGACATTTATATGGGCGAAGGTTTTTATTTTCTGCTCTCATTTTTTTCCACTTAAACTTTTTTTCCAAAGTGCCGTGCGGGATGGATGAAATTTGAGCAAATTTTTAGTGTGTGTGCTGTTGGTTGATTCAGCGGCTTTGATATGATGTCGGTGACAAGCGTCAATCGGATGCAGGTTCCCCTGTTTGTGGATCATCAGAGGACGGTGCAAGCGTCAATCGGATGAAGGTGCTGTGAATATGACAGCCTCACCCGGTTTATGGATCATCAGAGGACGGTGCTGCTCCCATGATATCCTCCCCCTGTCTGTGGATCATTGAAGGAGGACTAGACGCGATCGCACCACGTTGGCAGGGATGACTGCATGATTGAAAGGAAATCATGCTCCACCGCAGACCATCAGGTTCATTGCGCACTACATCGCGCGTACAAAGAAAAGCGAATACTTCCTCTCCCATTGACCACCTCCGCACTACCATCAGGTGCACTGTCACCGAAACCGCAGTCAGTTCTTAATTAATCCCGATCCGTATCTCAACCTTTGTCCTCAACTTTGGCATTCCGGTGAGATTCTTTCAATCGCATCAGTGACACGCCAAGAACACGCTGCCACAACCCTCCCCCCCCCCTCCCCTCCGCACACCGCAGTGGAGGGCAATTAAAACTGGAATAAGACTTGCACCACTATGTCGCCGCACACACACACAAGGAACTCCGTCTCGGGACAGGTTCACCGTGTTGATACATACTAATGACACCGCAAAGTCGCGTTAAGAAACTTTTTCTCCGAAGCGAACTTTCGACTTTATCTCGGCTAGAAGTTCAGCCCTTTTTTTTCCCCCAGCCCACCCACGCCCTTCACGTTCCACGACTGTGTCACCAGCATCGCACAAATGAAATTAACGACGTGCTTTGTGATGACATTGTTTCCTAGGCACAAACCGGATATCTACATCCCTTCACTCAACCAATTGCAGTTGACTTCTGATTGTTGCGGGCCACCAGCGTGTGGGGGGAGAGGGGAGTGTAGAAAAACTTCACGAACAAAAAACAGAAGGAAACGAAAGGAATCCAAGGAAACAAATCCTTCGCTCTGTCTCTGTTGTGAGTTGAAGAAAGTATCCTTGCGGTTTTTTTTTCTTCTTTTTTCGCGATGTGGTTTATCCTTCACATTCTCCCCCACATCCCACAGGAGATAGTCAACTATTTCCCTCCCATCGCTTTGGCAAAGGCAAAAGCAACAAGAACTGTGAAAGGATTCCTGAATTTCTGTCGTTTTTTTTTCGGGGTTCGCTGGCAAAAAAGCAGGCAAAACGACTACACACACACACACACACACAGAGAGCGAAAGGGATGGAGGGAAAAACTTTGCTAGTTAAAATATTTTTAAACATTTTCCTGTTTTGTTGATATTAATAGCCCAGCCCAGCCCAGCCCAGCCCAGCCCAGCTCCACTGGTTGGGGGTGTCTGGGTGCGTTGTACGGCTGAGAGCTGAGATTTCTGTGGCATAGTACACTTCACAGAAAACTGCAAGAATTCAACAGAGTATAAGTTGCTTTGTTGCTTGCTCTACGCTCATCCTCTGGGTTGGGGTTGGGGGTGGGGGCTTGGGCGGGTGTGTATGTATCGTCGTCCCCGTCGTGTGCAGCAATTCAGTTCAGTTAAGAAGCGAATTTCCTCCTTTGACAAGACGCAGAACGCAGAAGACGGACGCGGAAATTCTTATCGAATTCCGTGGAAATTAAATTAAAATTGGAATTTATTCCAATCTCTCTCTCTCTCTCGCGAGCATACACACACACACACACACACACACAATGGCATGGCGCACAATGCCTGCGAGAATTTCTGTTGCAGCAGTCCATGGAAATGTGAGCCATTCAGTGGCAGCGGCATTCACGCGGCGTGTTCATTTAAATTCAATAAAACTGTCACTCAACCGGAACTGCATGTGCGACGGGTGCGGGGGAGAGTCTCTCTTTGTCGACATCGAAAAAAGTTACACTCACTTCACCTGTATGACGGAATTATTAACCATGTTTTTGCGCTGGTGTTAATTTTGACACTTAATTACGGCGAAATATCAATGGGCTCGCGAGCACTGATTGGTTCGGAGTGCCGCACCTGAGAGGAGCATGAATGGTGGTGGGGGAGGGGGAGGGGGAGAATGGACCTGCCGCTGATTGCATTATCCTTGAAAATTACAAAATTACAATCAAAAATTTGATTTTTTTTTCCCCCCATTTGGTGAACGCTTTCGCAGCTAATTAGGAGGGATCGCGAACACAAATGTGTGTGTACTCATATCCAGATGATTGTCTTTTTTTTTTTATTCTCCTCCACTCATTGGGGGGGGGGGGGGGTATTCAACGCAACGCAATCAGCGGTGACGATGTCAGGGGACGTAATGAGTTTTTGATTGTTCGGTAATGAACAAATTGCACTGCGGGGTGATTGGCTAATTAATCTGTTTGGCCATCAGACTGGGCGGAGTTGAGTTCGCATCCAGCACATATCAATCAGTTCAGATAACACTTACCATCCCAGGGCGCATCACACGCTCCATTCGATTAACACCCACCTCGTCGTTCTCCATTCGATGGAAACCACTCAAAAACCATTCGAGCATCACCTCACAAATCTTGTTTATCTTCGATCTGCACTCCCGCAAGAAGATTCCCATCATTATCGCCATTATCATCGTCATCGCCCATGATGCTCCATCTCGTCGTAATCTCTCTCTCTCTCTATCTGGCTGTCTGTCTCTCGGTAAAACCACAGCACTCAACGGTAGTCTAATTGAAATCTAATGATGTGCAACCTTAAAGCCATCATACGAAATCACCTGGCTCCCCCGTCGCCGAGAAGTGAATAAGCCACTCTGGCCTCGCCCGACCGACCAACCAATCCTCCCCCCCCCCCCTGCCATCTCAATAAAACCACATTCACGTACCAATATCCGGTATTCGGAGCGCTTGTCCAAAAGCCAAAGATATTAATGTTCCAAGGGATATTACAAGGATATTATGTGTTTTGATTCCGCCAACGAGGGCAGCGAGCGAGGGAGCGAGACGGCGGCGACGCGGAGCACGGAATGAAATTACGAGAAATCTGATCTGCATACACAATAACGTGTTAAACAATTGCCAAGGTATTAACTTGTGTAATTTTCCACTACATTAGATAAGATACCAGGAGCCAGCGGAGGTGATGGTGGCGTCGGCAGAGCCGGGATAAGGTGAGGATGAGCAACGATGGGGCACTTGTGTCTGTTGGTATGCACACAACCCTCTAAACTGTGAAAAGCAAAGGTACCAGTATCACCATTAAAATGGGTCATTGACTTTCGGTGTGGCACAGTCCCGAATGAACGAACCGAACGAACGGCGAAGACGATGGCATGGCAGTGAGAGTTATTTGAAAGCCAATGAGGTGGCCATAAATACTCATCCATCCAGTGGGGGGACTGCTCGTTGGAATTCCTTTTGGCAAGCGACAACGCTTGCTTATGGCCTGCGCTGGGCTCCTATGTTCTAAGTTACTCCATTAATAAATCTGCTAACCCCCACCAACCCCCCCCCCCCCCACGTCCCTTCCTGCCAGTGGCTGGTGTTTATTTTTTTGGGCCTTGTCCAAAATTATTAAAATTCCATTCCCCTTGACTTCTTCTCTCGGGTTTTTTTTTTTTTTTTATTTCGCTTCTATTTGATTCGGCGACGGGACGGAAGAGATGGGGAATAAATAAATTTTGAGGTTATCGCGGTGGGAATGTGAATTTGTCAAATTTACGTCCGAATTGCCACTGCCAGGGGTGGGGGTTGCAAAAATCGTGCTCAGATTAATATCGGCGGTTGGAAAACCAGCTGGCGGCGGCTGGGGTTGTGCAGTTTGGCGAAGTCTTATCCACGATTGTGGCACACTGCTGGAACGCCGGGTTGCCCCGGCAAGAGGTGAAATATCACTAATTTCCGTTTCCACTTAGCTCGAGAGGCCATTCAACAGGCGGGTTCGTGTTGGTGGGCAGTTTGTCGAACACGATGGGAGAGGGGGTGCTTGGATTGAGTTATTTGTGCTTGTATCTTGATATAGAGGCGATGCTGAAACGCAGATTTATACTCAGCTATCGACATGGGTTCGTGAAGAGGCTGAAGGCACTAGGGATACTTGGAAGCCTTTCAGCTGCTGGTGTTAGATTGCGGAAGCGTGCGTTTTGCTGTGACGAATGTACGCGACATGATGAACGTTTTGTCGTGTTACGTTAGTAGAGCGGGACTTAAAGGGCACCCCTTCGGCATCCTGTTCACGGCTTTGTATGTTCACGGTAAAGAACGACTCACGATTGCGCACTCTCGCCCATGCTCGTCGACATCGAACTCTTCTACCAAAAGAATGGGACTCACAAGATACCCCTCCGGCATCCCACAAATTTTAATGCAATTTTTTCTTTCCACTCACGTCACTCGTCGTCTGCCCAGAATCCGGCCTCAACTCATTGACGTCATTTGCCAAAAGTATGGGCCTCACAAGATACCCCTCCGGCATCCTACACATTTTGATGCAATTTTTTCATTCCACTCACGTCACTCGTCATCTGCCCGGAATCCGGCATCAACTATTCCACACCATCTGCCAAAAGAATGGGACTCGAACTGTACCCCTCTGGCATCTCATATCATTCCACTTAGGGCTCCGATCGGAAAGGAGAACATATTGACTGCAAAAGTCCACACCGGAAACAAATCAAAGAAAAATAATTGGACTAACGTGGTGCCCCTTCGGCATCCCACAAAATTTGATGCAGTTTCTTCATTTCTTTCATTTTGGAAACCGGCCTCATCTTATCGCCATCATCTGCCAAAAGAATGGGACTCAAACTGTACCCCTCTGGCATCCCATCTCATTCTAAGTAGGTCTCCGATCGGAAAGGAGAACATATTGACTGCAAAAGTCCACATCTGAGCCGAATCAAATAAAAAGAATTGGAGTAACGTGGTACCCCTCCGTCATCCCACAAACTTTGATGCGATTTCTTTCATTTTGGAATTCAATTCGGCCTCATCTCACCGCCATCATCTGCCAAAAGAATGGGACTCACAAGACACCCCTCAGGCCACCCACCAAAAAATACCTTCCCTCTCTCCTGTCCTCCACTCCTAACTAATCTCCTCTTTAACAACCACTTCCGGTGTGAAGTCTTAGCCCTACACCACGACGCCATGACAAATTCCACTTCAGTCCAGCAATCGTCTCTCTCGCCCCACCCGCCACCACACCTTCACTAATCCCCACTCCTCCACGTCTGCGACGTCAAAGAAGTGCCAGCACTAATGCTGATTAGCATTACCTTACCTCATCAAAGCTTTGATAATCCTCCCCAAGAGGATTGCTTTCACAAGCGTCTGCAATCTCGCATGCCTGACATTGGCTATCGATAATTACCACCACACTGGATGGTGGGGAGGAGGAAAACACACACTTATCCAACCCTACTAAAAACTGCTTCCAATTCCATGGCATATCCCCCAAAGGCACATCCAACTCAGCTCCACTGCCCGTCTGGTCGCCGCTTTAATGAAGTGCTACCTTAATCGACACCACATCCAGTCTTACATCTCCTGCCCCCCCCCCCCTCGCCCGGTCTGCAGGCAGTCACAACAACCCCTTGACCAATTAGCGGCAATGGCAGGCAGCAATCGGGCGGAACTTTAACATCATCGCTATTAACTATTCGAATTCCCAAAGCGTAAATGTTGTTCATAAATCATAATCAAATCTTGAGATGGGTCCCAACGTCCCGCAAGTTGGCTCTCATCAGTGGCAGCACATACAAGCCGCACCGCATCCCCTGGAGAGTATTCAATTTCTGCCATTCCACTCTGGCGGTTGGTTTTCCTCCCGACCTCGCACACTCGCACAAGAGTCCCCCGCCTTCCTCCATCTCGACTGCATCCAAGAGAGAATGCGTGGAGCGGCAGTGGCAATGGAAGGGCTGTGCTGCTCGCAGAGTGTGTGAATCTGTAAGGCTGCCGTGTGTGTGTGTGTGTGTGTGTGTAAACTTCACAAAGTGTGATTCTCAAAGCCATAACCAGTTAATTAGTTGGACGAAGTTAGTATCTGTAGTACCTGGGGCCCTGGAGACAAACCGAAACCATTGACACCATCCACATGAGCGAACAATAACATGGCTCGTACGTTCGATGCACAGCTAGCTGGTGATGGTGCTGTATGCTGGTGCTGCCCCGCTTCACGTTCACCCGTCACGAAGTATTGGCACCTCATTTGCCCAAACCGTCCACAGCCGAAGCTACCGAAGCTAGCGACCCCCCGTGTGGCGCCCCCCTTTGCTCGGCACACTGCGAAAGAGAATCGCAGCACTATCGGCCTTAATGGGACCAATGGACGGGCGGTGGCCTAACCGGCCTACGGGCAGTGTGTGCAGTGGTATTTGTATGGACATCACCACGTCACATGCTTGAACTAAGACCCAATCGATTGAAAAATTTATGTTTCTTTGATGGCATGTCAACATGTGATTCCGACTCAGTGAGCATTCTCTCTCTCTCTCTCTCTCTCTCTCGTTGTCGTTGCCTGTGGAGGGCTGTGGAAGATGCCTGATTTACCTTCGCAGTGGCAGGTGTGAACAGAGGGGTGGATGGCAGCTGAATGATTGGTCACTTAGGACGGTGCCCAGCTGAGGGCTGGGCTATCATCTTTGTTCGATGGGTGCTGACTTTTAACTGTTACCCATTTGCTGAGTGTACACTTCTTTATGGCGACAGTTAATATCTGATCCTGCTGGGAGTGGGACTCTTGATAAATAACCGACGGGGTGTTGAGGTTCCTCTGCATTGTGGTTGTGCCCTTTTTCCTTGAATCGACAGATACAACGGGTGACGGAGTCTATTGAAGTGACGGCCAGCCACAGCTGAACACATTCTCGTGCACTGGAGCATCACTAAATTGGTCCGAGCTGAGGCCGTTGCTTGACTTACCCCTCGAGCAGATTCTCAATCATTCGTGCTCCCATTAAATTAGCCATGGCACAAACCCATTCCCCAGAGTGAAAGTGCTTTTTCCTCCACTCCCCTCCCCCGTCGATGGTTTACAACTTTTCCTGTTCGTGCATCCTAATTGTGAAATATCTGCAAAATTTGTCGTACACTTCGCGTAGCCCACTTCGATGGTGTAAGCCCAACGGACAGTTTAATTGCGTCCATAAATCCCTGTACACGCTGTACACGCATTTCGCTTTGAACGCCGAACCACCCACTCGCCGAATCGAAGATAAACCGCCAGTCGGCACGCCGCCCACCGCCTAGTCAAGGATCGAGAGTGAAAAACTCAAAAAATTTATCGCCTGGTAATTTGAAAAGTTTTCTACTTACACCACTCGAGAATGGGCCGTTGGCGCGCTTAGCGTCCACTGCGCCTCGCCTCGTCGCTGTGCCATCCCATTCAATTCAGTCGCATTCCGACGGTGGTGCGGCGGCCTCGGCGGAGGAGGTGCCGCTGGTTCCTTTCGATTGAAAAAATTCAAATCCAAACTTAATGATTTGGAAAATTTGCAAAAATTCTCTCCGACATCCGAGCCAGCCAGCCAACTCAACCATCCTCAAGTCAAGTCGTCCTCTGTCGTCAGTCCTCGGCTCCTCGGCTCCTCGTGTAAGTGTCTGTCGCATTTGTGCGTATCTCAATCCATAAATCGGTGGGCAAATATCGACTGAAGGCGGGAAAAAAAAATGCCAATATAACATTTCCAATTGAATTCGCATTGTTTGTGCTGTGCAATGACTGGGTGGCGGGGGTGGCGGGGCGAATAGGAGTCCAGATAGGCGCGCCCATCAGAAAGTTGAATTCCCATTCTCGTTCGAAATAAAATTTGGGAAAATAGAAAAAACGTGTTGATGGCCCAGTAATAACTGTTACTGTTTTGTGTTTCATCGCATTCGATTTAATAGGAGGGGGCCCTCAGTTTACAGGGTGATCAAGAGAAAACAAAAAATAATAACAATCGTCATCACCATCAACATCGGCAATTGTCTGATAAATGAGTTGAAAGTCCTTAACGGCTGGTCATTGGAATGTTTCCCCCGTTTTTTTTTTCGAGTGAAATCACTCGGATTTATCGTCGAGCTCAGATGATGCCGGTGACGACGTGAAAAAATTCGAAGGTTCGAGGGAAAGGTAGCCTCATTGGCTGGGTTTTGGAGTTTCTGACGGCAGTGGTGTTGGATGAAGTGTGTACGCCCAAGATCCTGCTCGATCTGAGGATGAACCAGCAATGGACTGCAGAGTCGATTGAACTTTCCGCCTAAATTCAATCGGAGCTGCTTCTGTGTTTGCCCGTTGCTTGTAAAGGGTGGTTAAGTTTCAAGGGCCGATGTTGATTTTGAATAAAACACAAATTATTTAGTAAATTATTGTCATTTCTTTTTACTATGATAATATTGGTATGGTTCAATTATGGATGAAACAAAATATCGGCCAAATGGCCGCCGCGATCTCGGCGGCACACCGGCTCCATCCGATGGTCCAAATTTGCGATGACGCTGAAGCATAATTGAGGTGCTATGCCGTTAATGTGCCGAATTATCTTATCCCTTAGCTCTTGAATTGTTGCCGGCTTATCGACGTACACGTTTTCTTTCAAATAACCCCAAAAAAAATAATCCAACGGTGTCAAAGCACATGATCTTGGCGGCCAATTGACATCGCCACCACGTGAGATAACACGGCCATTGAATTTGTCGCGCAAAAGAGCCATTGTTTCGTTAGCTGTATGGCAAGTGGCACCGTCCTGTTGAAACCACATATCGTCCACATTCGCATCTTCCAATTCGGGCCATAAAAAGTTCGTTATCATTTCAGCGATAGCGAACACCATTCACAGTGACTGGCAGACCGCCCTCATTTTGGACAAAAAATACGGCCCGATGATGCCGCCAGCCCATAAACTGCACCAAACAGTCACTCTCTTTGTGGGTGCATTGGTTTTTCGACAATCACTCTTGGATTATCATTCGCCCAAATGCGGCAATTCTGCTTATTGACGAAGCCACTGAGGTGCAAATGGGCCTCATCACTGAAGATGATTGATCATCCACTGTTGCCATTTCTTGCCACCACTCTGACCATTGACGACGCTTGAAATGGTCAAGAGGCTTTAGTTCTTGAGTCAATTGCACCTTTTTTTTTTTTTGGTTACGTCCATGGATGTGGCAATCTTCGAAAGATACTAATAGCCCGTGCCATTAGCATGCACGATTCGCAAACCCAAGTTCTCTATTTCGGGAATACGCCTACGTACTAACCCACACTCTGCACTCTTCTACCACTCTCCCCGCGGAACTGCCGTTAGGTATTACTTCGCGGGGCTGGTTAGCGACTCAAGCTGGATCGACTGTGTTTGCCTGTTCGGCTCGCCTTACTCTTTCAAGCCTTCTTAGCTCGATCTGCAAGTTTGATATGAAGGAACAGATTTCCTCCCACTTCTCGGCTGACTCCGTCATATGACCGACTAGGAGCTCCGGTGTTGGTAAGTTTATTCTTGTCCCTTCAAATCGTCTGCAGTGGAAAGTCGTGTGTTCTGCGTCTTCTTCGGAGTCCTCACATTCTGGGCAAAGGGAAGAGCTATCGTGCCCGAACCTATGGCGATACTTTCGATAGACCCCGTGGCCCGACAGAAACTGCGTAAGGTGGAAGTTGCAGTTTCCGCTTGCTCTCTTTGTCCACGTTTCGATTGTTGGAATCAGTCTGTGAGTCCATCTACCTTTGTTTGAGGTGTCCCATCTGGCTTGCCACATTGTCATTGAGGCTGCTCTTTCTTCCTTCCTTATCCTGTTTACGCCAGTCTCTGGCCGGTTCGTCGATCGCCTTAGGTAGACCCTATGCATCTCATTTGCGAGAATGTCGATGGGGACCATACCCGCAATCACACAGGCTGCTTCGTCCGAAATTGTCCGGAAGCCGCTGATTGTTCTTATGGCGCAGAGCCTGTATGGTGACGAGAGCTTCTTAGCTGTCTCCTTTATAGAGAGAGCACTCGACCAGACTGGCGCAGCATATAGGAGAATTGAACTTACCACTCTGGAAAGCAGAATCCTTCTTGGGTATCCGGGTCCTCCTATGTTTGGCAGCATACCAGAAAGTGCTGCCTGCATCTTTGAGGCTTTCCTGCTGCAGTATTCGACATGCTTTTTGAAATTAAGTCGGTTGTCGAGCATCACTCCTAGGTATTTCAGTGATTCCTTGGATCTAATTAGCTGGGAGCCAACCCGGAAGTTTGCATATTCCACAGTCTTTCGGCTGGTTATTAAAACTACATTTGTAAAAGTTGTTTGCTTTTTCTTCTTGGGACGCCCGCACGAGCCTTCAAGTCAGATCAATCTTTGCACGAAGCGAACGGACAAATATGAAGTGTCTTGTGGACGACTTCGAAGAACTTTAGCACAATGGACGACGGTCTCCGATCGGGCATAGTTCATCAATTCCCGTGCACTTCTCTTCCATGCGAAAACTAGTCACCGGTGTGGAGTCAACGTCGAACCCAATTACTCGACGCAAGGATCTCTTCACTTTTCAATTACAAACCCACTCCATGGAAATCTGAATGAAAGCGACCCTCGACGACTCATCCCAATTTGTCAGTCCAATGGTCCCGACCCCCCTTAAGCCGTCTTAGACATCACCCCCCCCCCCCCCCTCCAAAGACTGAATGCATTCAATCCCTGTCTGAAGTTTAATCCAATTAAAAGCGAATTGTTTCCCCTCGACAATAAATAATAATAGACCTCGACGACAACGACAACGGCAACGACAACTGCTGCAAATTGCAACTACAAAGCTGCCACTCGTCGATTATCTCTTGCTCGCTCTCCTCTATCCCATCCCATCGCATCCCTCTCTCGGACTCGTCACCCTCTTGTTGGCAGCAGCGAAGAAATCCAAAATTAATTTCATCACCCTCGCATTAGACGCTACTTTAGCTGGAATAAGCCCTCATTCCGGATTCGCAAGCCCGTCCGTCTTGTCTTGTCTCGGTTTCGCCGACATTAAGGATAAACATTTATGCTTCGTTATTAATTTTATCCTTTTTTTTCCGCTCTCTAATACACTATCTCCCACCCTTCCCATCACTGTCTTGCCAATAGACTGGTGAAAATCGTCCGTCAAGCTAGTCAATGCGAATCCTATCACAGTCATCGCCACATCCGCCCACCGCCAGCAGCCATATGCGCGGGCTTCCGTATCACAGCTCGTTGGGGGGATATTCAGTTAGGTGTGTTGGTGTGTAAACAGCGTCGTTGCTTAAAATCTCATCTAATCCTTGCAAACTCAACTTTGTCACGAACTCTGTGTGCGCGCGGGTGGGTGTGCTATGTTGCGAGAGTATGTTGTGTCCTTTTATTTCTTTTCTGCTTCCTTTTTTTTTTTTGTGTGTGTGTCATCGTTCGTCCTGTTTCGAGAGCTCTGACATCCGCTCGTGGCTCGCAAACGAAACAAAGAGCGGGGAATTAAATCCTCCCCCAAAAAAAAAAGCACACACAAATGACGACAACAAACGGTCATATCCTTAAAGCAACGACAGCGCACAGCGAAGGGATTAAACGGGCGCGGCGTGGCGGCGAGGAAATGCATTCCGTCCCCCCGTCGCCCCCCCCCCCCCCCCCCCCGTGATGCGCCCGGCCGTGACGATCGGATCGAACAAAAATCCATTAAAACGGTAAATAAATTGAGGAGATAAACAGAAGACGACACACCGAGAAAGGACTTTCGCCCGCGCGCTGAGCTGGCTGTTGCCAATCTGTTTGTGTTTGCGTCTAGATCACGTACATCTACTTAAGGTAATTATTTCATTAAAATGGCTTAAAAAGTTTTTTTTTTTCTCCTTCCGGTCGGTGTTTCCGGATGTCTGTTGGTTTTTCCTTCTCCGCGAGAGAGCACCAGCAGGAGGAGATTTATTTAGTTGCAGGTGCAGACCAGAGCACGTCTAGTCTTGTCCTTGGCCGGGAGACCACGACGAAGACAGGGGGTGGGGGGTTGGAGGCGAAATGGAACTAAATTTCCGTGAAACAGAATGCGTTTTAACGCTGTGCCTTGCTGAATTATTGCACTTTTGAACTAACTTTCTGTGTGAAATGCTCTTGTCGCGTTGTTCTCTGCCGGCGCATCGTCTTGTGGTCATTTCATGGACTCTTTGGTTTCCACAGCTCTTTCAGTCTGATGTCTGTGTCTCGTGTTAACGACCCACCAGTGGTCGTCGTCGTCGTCGTCGTCGTCGTCGTCGTGTGTGTGCGGTGGTTTATGACGTGCTCCGGTCGGATTTCAGGCCAGACGGGGGTTTCTGTTCGGTCTGCTGTTCTAATTGAATTTTTGATGAAGCTCTATTTTTTCTTTCCCCCTTATGCTCTCGGTTTATGGGGAATGATGCTCATTCTCCCTCGGCATTGGACACTCAGACAGACCAGTTCGTTCTCGGGATCTGTGTGCTTTTGATCGACTTGAGCACACACTCGCGGGGTTTTTTTTTTAAATCGAAAATCGATCGAATCGTCTGTCTCTAACCCTGCTCAAGTTGAAAGGGATTAAATATTCCTCCCACCACCCATCTCCCAACAGCGCCTGTCGGCAATAAGTCTAAAAGCCTTTCGACCGTTAAACGCGTTCCACATTGCTGAAATCACTTTCCCGATGCAACAGTATGCACCGTCATTCGACGCGGTCTGACGCAATCAGAGCACGTCTCAGCAATTGCCTGGGTACCATGTGAAAAGGGGGGCGTGGGGGCGCGTGGTGGGAGACCCTGACACCCTCTCAAAGAATCTTAAAAGTATTTATTAGCCATATTTGTCGGCGATGGCGGTGCTCATAACCATCGCTCATGCCCCCACACACTAGCGTACGCACGTCCTTCGAGAGATGCATATGCACTGTTCGTGGCAAGTTCGAGCACTTAAACAATTCTTGAAGAAATTACCCCGAGAGCTTCACATCATCGTGCACCTACGCTTAACCGCAGCCAGCACATGATGCACAGCTAGCCGAGTGGAAACTACCGTGTCTGTGTGTGTGTGCCAAAGCCGCTGTTCGTTTCTTCTTCTTCTTCTTCTTCTTTGTTGTTGCTGTTGTTGTGAGCTACACGCTACACTACCAGCATCGGTGTTCTGTTTCTAGCAAGAATGTAGTCCTTTCTCGTCGTCTAGAGAATTTATGAACATCCTTAGAACTGGCACGGTTCCTGGCGAGGGACACATCGTCTTATGGCATCCAGCAAGTGGAGGAAGCAAGGCCCCCGGGTTGTAGCGAGCCTTGCCTTGCAATTGAAAATACCTGTGCGCTCGCTCGGCAAGCCATCGGGGGCTGAGAATGGTGAAAAAAAAAAACCGAGCGAAAGAAGACGAACGGTCGTCCTTGATGCAATTCCATGCACATTCTCGTATATCTCATGCATCCAACCGCCCCTTCGCCACCGCCGCGCGTCACACAATCACACACCCGGTGCATATCGTCTTAAAAGGCTTTTCGTGTGCACTGCGCTATGAATGAATGAGTCGCACACAGCATGAGTATTCCAGAGGCGCGCACACAAGGACGAAACTATGTTGCAGTTGTTGTGCCGATGTTGATGCTGGCGCTGCACAAGAAAAAGGATCATGCTCACATATTCCTAGGGAGAATGTGAAAATACAAAATATTCAGTTGCCGAGTGCGGGCGGCGACTCTGGGGGGAGAGTCCAACTCGATACACACAGCCCCCACTGGAGGCACAAAACTGCTGCAGCAGGCGTTGTTGAATGCCTTGAGGACACATTTCAAGGTGATTTCACAATCTTAGGGCGAGTGCACATGTGTGTGTGTGTGGGTGTGAGTGTGAGTGTGATGGGTCCTCTCGGACACAGGAATTTTTGCAAGCGAGTGCAGTTTTATTATGCAAATTGGTAAATGGCCTGTGAAGTGGACGACGATGAGGACGATGCGAGTCCCAAACGAATGGGATGGCTGAGGCGGATGAGGAGGAGGAGGATGAAGGTAAGGACACCGAGGTGAATCGAGGCATAGCCTGATGGCAGCCCAGGCGATGATGCATGTAAATAAATTGAAAGGCGTGTGTATTGAAAGATGCACACAACACTCACCGCAGAGACAAAGGCCACAGTCCCCAGTGGATCGTGAATGGTGGCTGGTGGTGTGTTCTCGCACCAAGAACAATCAAATTCTATTAAAATGCAAAAAAAAAAAAAAAAGCCACCTTCGCCAAGGAGAAGGACCCCGAGGCTGGAAAAGGCGTTACTGTGCTTTTAGCATGATTGGATGTTGGGGAAATAATTGATGAAAAACTCAAATGACGGCAGCGGTGGTGGTGGTTGGCATGGTGCGCCGATGATGCCTTCCACTTGGGGAATGAGCTGCTGACAAGGAGCAAGGGGAGGCGATGTGTTTGATTAATAGAAACATTCTTTTGCGAAAGATTTTATGGTTGACAAATGGTTACCTAAGTACACATGACCTGGATGAAAAAGCAATTTGTTTGCCTCGTCAAGGGGGGGATGAGGAGGGGTAGTTGGTGAGGCTGATAAATATTTTCTTAAGAAATTGGTTTCGTTGCATAGGCAACATCATCACTGTCAAACACTTAAGCGGGTGGTGGCCTTAGAGAAGTTTCGGCTTGTCGTGGGGTTTCATTAAGTTGAGGAGCTTGTCAGTGGGTGGGTGGGGAGGTGATGGAGTGACAGGCGACTCAAGTTCAAGCGCTCACCCGATGTACGGTCCTCAAGGATATACTTCTTCGCGTTGGCGACCAGTGGGAGTGTCTTAACTCGACGATCTTGCCGTCCTCGATGTGTCGCCTGCACCCTTCTGTTCCATGACTCCCCAATGGGAGGAGGCTGGTTCTCGATCTACGCGGGGTCTGCTTACTGGTCTGTGGCCACATTTGGACCGTGGTTCCAGCTTCATTGACTCTCCAGTGGCAGGAGGCTCCTTCTTGATCTACGCGGGGTCTGCTTACTGGTCTGTGGCCACATTTGGACCCCCTGGTTCCAGCTTCATTGACTCTCCAGTTGGAGGAGGCTCCTTCTCGATCTAAACGACGTCTGCTTACTGGCCACATTTGGACCGTGGTTCCAGCTTCATTGGCTCTCCAGTTGGAGGAGGCTCCTTCTCGATATACGCGGGGTATGCTTACTGGTCTGTGGCCACATTTGGACCGTGGTTCCAGCTTCATTGACTCTCCAGTGGCAGCAGGCTCCTTCTCGATCTACGCGGGGTCTGCTTACTGGTCTGTGGCCACATTTGGACCGTGGTTCCAGCTTCATTGACTCTCCAGTGGGAGGAGGCTCGTTCTCGATCTACGCGGGGTCTGCTTACTGGTCTGTGGCCACATTTGGACCCTGGTTCCAGCTTCATTGACTCTCCAGTGGGAGGAGGCTCCTTCTCGATCTACGCGGTGTCTGCTTATTGGTCTGTGGCCACATTTGGACCTTGGTTCCAGCTTCATTGACTCTCCAGTGGCAGCAGGCTCCTTCTCGATCTAAGCGGGGTCTGCTCACTGGTCTGTGGCCACATTTGGACCGTGGTTCCAGCTTCATTGACTCTCCAGTTGGAGGAGGCTCCTTCTCGATCTACGCGGGGTCTGCTTACTGGTCTGTGGCCACATTTGGACCGTGGTTCCAGCTTCATTGACTCTCCAGTGGCAGGAGGCTCTTTCTCGATCTACTCGGGGTCTGCTTACTGGTCTGTGGCCACATTTTGACCGTGGTTCCAGCTTCATTGACTCTCCGGTGGCAGGAGGCTCGTTCTCGATCTACGCGGGGTCTGCTTACTGGTCTGTGGCCACATTTGGACCGTGGTTCCAGCTTCATTGACTCTCCAGTGGCAGGAGGCTCATTTTCGATCCACACGAGGTCTGCTTACTGGTCTGTGGCCACCATGGTTCCAGCTATCCAGTACAGTCTAGAGCTCTAAATCTTGGCGTCGAGTCCCATCTTCGAGTGCACTTTGAATCCGCTTCCCCGTGTCGTTCCATTTCTCAGTTTGTGTCCGCCTCGGCCTCAAAATCCCCTTTTAAACAGTCACCACCGCACGCCTTAAAGTGGCTCCGCAGAAATCGTCACACCACAACCCCGCTCCCCCATTTTGAACGATTGCCCATGGAACATGGAACAGCGGTTTCCTCTTAGCCAAGCCGACGTGGATAAATTTCAGTGCATTATCTCGAGGAAATTCAACTCTTTCAAGTCGCATTATCCTTTGTCACAATTTGACAAAATGGCTTAGAATCACCTCCACGTCCATGGTGGTCCATCGCTCTCACCACCGGCGCCGGCAGCGGCTACCCTCAAAGAATCTCTCTTCAGCGTGCTAATCAGCCGATAATGAGGAGAAATTTAAGATGATTTCTCTCCATCAGCAGCCACACAGCGACGGCGGGCCGGCATCACCTCACATCACATCGCAGGATGTTCGGCATCCCTGCGAATAAATAAATCATAATTTCGCACGTTTCTCCTCGGGTCCCCCTCCTCCCGCTCTCTTCATACTGTATTCAGTTACAAGCGTTAGGAGAGAGGGAAGAACTTGTCACAAATGCGAAACGCTGCCCGACAACCCCTTATCCGACCGACCCACCCGCCCACTGACTTGACTTACGATCTTCACGGGACAAAAGAGGTCTTTCCCTGCTGCCGTCCTCCTGCCGTCCCTGCTCGGCCACCTTCCTTGAGGTCTCCAGCGCCACTCGTCCACCCCGGCCGGTTGCCTTCTTGCTTGCCCGTCTGCCTGCTTGCCTCTTGAATATAATTTAATAAATCATCGTGTAATGTGGTTTGAATAATATTTTTCGAAAATTAAGAGAAAAGATTTCCGTGACGGCTCTCATCCCGAAGAGAGAACCCAAATCAAGTCAAAAGATAATGTAAATGAAAACGAACGAACCGGATTTCGGGCCCGCCGCCGTGCGCTGCCAACGGCGACCGACGCCAGAAAAAAAGGTACATCTCCGGACACGGACACACACACACACACAGCCAAAGAGAGGGACAGGTGAACATGCACTTCATGGGAATAATAATCAGGTAATATCCCCGAAAAATTGAATAAATGACATTCCATCTAATAAAAAACGTGATTGGAATTTTGGGTCCGCAGTCGTTGGTCGTGGCTCCTTGGGGGCGTCTCCGCCCTATGACCCTGCCGGTTGACAGTTGACTTTCAAAGTTGAAACAAAGTTGTTCCCACCCAAGCACCCAGCCGACCCACCGTCGGACGCGACGCACGCTTGGAGTGAAAATTGAACTTCTATGCGTCCACCACCCACGTGATGGGGTTGACCAGTGCCTTTGGTGTGGCACGCTGAATTATTGATTCCCCCTCGGAGAGCGAGCGGCAGACAAGTGGGATACAATTTCTTCTAGTTTGTTGGGTTCCGTTCTCCAGTTTCCTCTGACGTTTCCTACTCTCTTCGTCGTGACAACAGCAAATTTGTTGTTTGGCACATTTTTGTGTGTGTGTGTTTGGTTCGTGTTGACGGAGAATTAGCATAAATTTGAATATTGTTAGAGTGTCCTTGTTGCCCTGCCTTGACTGTGGATCGGTCTTGTTGCTCCGAGTGCAAAAATGCCATCAAATTCCTCCAACCTGACGGAGGAGAGAATGATTGGGTTTGTTTTTTTTTTGCGAGCACGGATTGCCGAAGGATGGACAACAAAAATTGAATCAAAGGAATTCGGAATTTTGACCCTTTAAACGATCTCTTGGCAGCGGCGGAAGGGATTTCTATTTTTTTGTTCACCTCTGGGGCGGCGGTAAATGGTAAATACGGTTCGCTGTCCTTGATTAGATGTGACACAGCATGTTCGTTGAGTGAGGTGTGCGGGAGTGGGGTGGGGTTGGTCATAGATCAGTGAGATGATTAATTGAAATGGGCACTGAACGAAATTTTGACGAAGGTTCATCGGGGGAGGGACGGGGACGGCAGTCGTGTGTCAATCATTAAGTGGATGAGAAGTGATTTGACGGCGACAAGGTCAGGTGGGGTTTTTTTTTCGGGATCCGATCCCAGAGAAGGTCCTCCGAGGTGGAGGCAGTCTGAGGTGATTCAACGATCTTTTGTTGTGTTTGAGGGGCGATTAGACGGATGTTCTATGACGATGGACAAGGTTTTGCAACGAAATCGGCGGGCGTTGGCTAGAGTTTGGATTTGGTCATGCAAACGATGCCTGCGATGAAGGCGAGGACATAACCAGAAACTCTAAGAACTGCACAATGATGTGGACGTAGTACAAGAGGGAAAGATCCGTCGAACACACTGGATCGGCCACACCGAGCGTACGATCACCAACGCAAAGGCCCGAACACTCAGACGCTTCATGGATCGTTGTCCAAAGCATGTGGCTTTGTGGATTAGAGGTGTTCCTCCTCGTCCTCCTCGTCCTTCTCGTCCATCTCCTCCCTCTCGTCCTTCTCGTCCATCTCCTCCCTCTCGTCCTTCTCGTCCTTCTCGTCCTCCTCGTCCTTCTCGTCCCGCTCGTCCTTCTCGTCCTTCTCGTCCTCCTCTCCTTCTCGTCCTTCTCGTCCATCTATTCCTTCTCGTCCTTCTCATCCTTCAAGCCCCGCTCGTCCTTCTCGTTCTCCTCTCCTTCTCGTCCTCCTCGACCTTCTTGTCCTTTTCGTCCTTCTCGTCCCACTCGTCCTTCTCGTCCTTCTCGTCCTCCTCGTCCTTCACGTCCTTCTCGTCCCGCTCGTCCTTCTCGTCCTCCTCTCCTTCTCGTTTTTCTCGTTCTTCTCGTGCTTCTCGTCCTTCTCGTCCTTCTCGTCCTACTCATCCTTCTCGTCCATCTCCTCCCTTTCGTCCTTCTCGTCCTTCTCGTCCTTCTCGTCCTTCTTGTCCTCCTCTCCTTCTCGTCCTTCTCGTCCTTCTTGTCCTTCTCGTCCTTCTCGTCCTTCTCGTCCATCTATTCCTTCTCGTCCTTCTCATCCTTCTCGTCCTTCTCGTCCTTCTCGTCCTCCTCGTCCTTCTCGTCCTTCTCGTCCTTCTCGTCCTTCTCGTCCCACTCGTCCTTCTCGGTCTTCCCGTCCTTCTCGTCCTTCTCGTCCCACTCGTCCTTCTCGGCCTTCTCGTCCTTCTCGTCCTTCTCGTCCTTCTCGTCCTTCTCGTCCTTCTCGTCCCACTCGTCCTTCTCGGCCTTCTCGTCCTTCTCGTCCTTCTCGTCCTTCTCGTCCTTCTCGTCCTTCTCGTCCTTCTCGTTTTTCTCGTTCTTCTCGTCCTTCTCGTCCTTCTCGTCCTTCTCGTCCTCCTCGTCCCGCTGGTCCTTCTCGTCCTCCTCTCCATCTCGTACTCCTCGACCTTCTTGTCCTTTTCGTCCTTCTCGTCCCACTCGTCCTTCTCGTCCTTCTCGTCCTTCTCGTCCTTCTCGTCCCGCTCGTCCTTCTCGTCCTCCTCTCCTTCTCGTCCTCCTCTCCTTCTCGTCCTCCTCGACCTTCTTGTCCTTTTCGTCCTTCTCGTCCCACTCGTCCTTCTCGTCCTTCTCGTCCTTCTCGTCCTCCTCTCCTTCTCGTCCTCCTCGACCTTCTTGTCCTTTTCGTCCTTCTCGTCCCACTCGTCCTTCTCGTCCTCCTTGTCCTTCTCGTCCTTCTCGTCCTTCTCGTCCTTCTCGTCCTTCACGTCCTTTTCGTCCTTCTCGTCCCACTCGTCCCACTCGTCCTTCTCGTCCTTCTCGTCCTTCTCGTCCTCCTCGTCCTTCTCGTCCTTCTCGTCCTTCTCGTCCTTCTCGTCCTTCTCGTCCTCCTCGACCTTCTCGTTCTCCTCGTCCTCCTCGACCTTCTCGTTCTCCTCGTCGTCCTCGTCCTTCTCGTCCTCCTCGTCCTTCTCGTCCTCCTTGTCCTTCTCGTCCTTCTAGTCCTTCACGTCCTTTTCGTCCTTCTCGTCCCACTCGTCCTTCTCGTCCTTCTCGTCCTTCACGTCCTTTTCGTCCTTCTCGTCCCACTCGTCCTTCTCGTCCTTCTCGTCCTTTTCGTCCTTCTCGTCCTTCTCGTCCTTCTCGTCCTTCTCGTCCTTCTCGTCCTTCTCGTCCTTCTCATCCTTCTCGTCCTTCTCGTCCTTCTCGTCCTCCTCGACCTTCTCGTCCTCCTTTCCTTCTCGTCCTCCTCGACCTTCTTGTCCTTTTCGTCCTTCTCGTCCCACTCGTCCTTCTCGTCCTTCTAGTCCTTCTCGTCCTCCTCGTCCTTCTCGTCCTTCTCGTCCTTCTCGTCCTTCTCGTCCTTCTCATCCTTCACGTCCTTTTCGTCCTTCTCGTCCTTCTCGTCCTTCTCGTCCTTCTCGTCCTCCTCGTCCTTCTCGTCCTTCTCATCCTTCACGTCCTTCTCGTCCTTCTCGTCCTTCTCATCCTTCACGTCCTTCTCTTCCTTCTATTCCTTCTACTCTATTCTCGTCCTTCACGTCCTTCTCGTCCTTCTCGTCCTTCTCATCCTTCTCGTCCTTCTCGTCCTTCTCGTCCTCCTCGACCTTCTCGTCCTCCTTTCCTTCTCGTCCTCCTCGACCTTCTTGTCCTTCTCGTCCTTCTCGTCCTTCTCGTCCTTTTCGTCCTTTTCGTCCTTTTCGTCCTTCTCGTCCTTCTCGTTTTTCTCGTTCTTCTCGTGCTTCTTGTCCTTCTCGTCCTTCTCGTCCTCGACCTTCTCGTTCTCCTCCTCCTCCTCGTCCTTTTTGTCCTCCTCGTCCTTCTCATCCTTCTTGTCCTTCTCGTCCTTTTCGTCCTTTTCGTCCTTTTCGTCCTTTTCGTCCTTGTTGTCCTTTTCGTCCTTGTTGTCCTGTCTCCGTCCTCCTAACTTCCCCCTCCTCTCCTCTTCCTCATCGTCCTCCTGATCTGTTAGCGTCTTCGAAGGTGGTTGTTGATCTTCGAACGAACTGAGGATGATCTAGAATACTCTACGCTTCGTGCCCAGAAAGGCATCATTGGTCCAAGCTCTCGAAGTCGTATTTTAAGACGCCCAAGACTGCACGTGCTCACCTAAGAACACACAAAATTCAGCGCAAATAAACTCCCTCGAGTTCCTTAAAGCCTTCGAGTCTGCAGCTCACTTCAATCTCGTCGAGAATGCATCGCATTTGTCCCAGTCCTCATTTAACATTCTCGCTTCGTGAAAAACCAACAATTCGCCCACTCACCGAACCGAGAGCCCACTCACCGCTGCACACACCATCTTAGGTGTGTTCGAATTTCAAACATCGATATGACGATAAGATTTATCTTTTCCTTCCGCCACTGCTGACGTCCCATCGGATGATTTCAATCCTCCGCTCTGGCTGTGAGAGAATTTTCACACTCCCCGTCGTCTCGGGCCGGTGTGGCTTGCAGCATTCTCTGGCTGAAGACTTCTTGTTCAAACATCTTCCGAAATCCACATCCTTTTGAAATTCGATTTCCCATCACCGGCACCAGCACGCGTTCCGTGCTCTCCGTGCAGCACCGAATCTCACATATTTGCCTTGTGAAATTCTTCAGATTTCATCAACATTTATCCAGCAAATACCTCTTAATACCTCCTAATCAAATCAAACTATATTACCGCAAACTACTCGTACTCGGTGTGGGCCCTGCCTGACGTCCTGTGAAATCTGGAAAATGTTGTAGCAATAAACTTTCTTAATACCAACGACACTAGCAGAGCAGACCGCCCCCACCACCCCATCAGCTGGCCACAGCCACTACCACTGCCACTGCCACTGCCACAGCACCAGCAAGGTGGTGTTCTCTGAAAAATCAATTGATCCGAGATAGCTTGGTTCATTCGGTGTGGCTGTGGGTGTGGGTGGTGGGGGGTGGGAAGAAAATTTAGTTTGTTGGTTACCACCAGCCAGGGAAGGACACTTATGGAATGCTCGCACAATCATATCGTGCACACACATGCCATGTATCCAACTGACCAGCACACACGGAATTACCAGTTCAAGTCTAGTAAATCCCCAAATGGAAGAGGGGATCCTACCTCCCCCTCCCCTCCGCCCACCGGGTGGTTGCTTTAAAAACTTCCAAATTCCATTCAATCTCTGCAACCCCACAGCCATCGCGCACCGCCCCCTCCGACACAAGGCAGAGTAATGATATCATGAACATACTTTGTCCATTGTCCTTACTCGTGTAAATGGATGCCGACGAGCGCTGGCTGGCAGTCCGGATTAGGTGAGGACTCGTAGGGGAAATATTTTTTTTCCTTTTGTCCCCTCTCCACTCGTGTGTGTGTGTGCTGGTGCTTGACAAAAGCCCCTCCAGCCGTTGGACAGGACCACCGAATGCGAGAGTGACAAAAGTATGCATTTCGTTCCGCCACTTATCTGAATGAGCAGTCCCCCGACGACGAGCGCACTGCGATGCGGGCAGGACGTGGCAGTGTGGGTGTGCGTGTGTGTGTGCGTGTGTGTATGGCATGTAAGGAATCGACTCGACGCCCACAGGTGAGGATTAACGCCGCATTCAGTCCAGTGGCTCGGCTCGCCGGACACTAAGACAACATTATAATCCCATCATCAAGCAAATCGAGGACACCACCATATGTTTGGGGACTCCATTCCGAACTTTGTTTTCCCATCGTCGACCGCACGTATATTGCCGTGGTCAGTCTGGACGTGTGTGTGCTGAGATATGCTGCAAGTTTGGGCTTCTAAATGAATTGTTTACAACCGAGTTTTTTGGTTGGCCCATCGAAGGGAAGGTGGCTTCGCAGGGTAGTCTTGAACTTCAAGTGAGATGCTGGAGTGCAAACATCGGCCATTCAGCGTGGAAGAGGAGGTTGCGGTGTTTGAGGACCGGCTCGGTTCGGGTCTGATGTTGACATTGCGTCCGGATTTGGTTTTGCGCTGCATAATTGCCAGCGTTGGCTAAGACAGTGGAGCGTATTGTTGATTCACTGGATGCTGGGGATGTTTGTCCCGATGCATGGTGGGAGTGGAGGGTTGGTTTAATGAAATCGATTGGAAGGCGACGCGTGTGTTTGCGAAGGACCGAGAGATTTCAGTTCGGAGAATTTTGAGAAAATTGCGCTCAAGTGTTTGGAGGGATTCCTCGTTGATCTAGACGAGGGTGCGGTCGAATTTTCTTGCTTAATTTTCAGTGTGCACCACTCTCAAGCGACTGCCAATGTTTCAAATGCGTTCCGTTCCTCAAGTGTTCGCAAGCGACCTCGAATGTCGGTATTATGCCGCTACGACCAGTAGGTCAGGAGTTAGTAGAAAAGAGTGTCGCAAAAAGTAACCAGCGTCACATCGTGGACCACCCACTCAGAGCGGTAACAAATTCCAATTTTCAGTCCAAAATCACCGCGAAACACCAGGCCATCAGAAATGCAGAAAAAACAGCAGGTATCCCAAGTGATCATGTCGTTCAGGGCAGACATCGTTGCATACCATTCGGGCTGAAAATAATCATACCTGCTGCTTTTTCTGTATTTCTGGTGGCCTGGTGTTTGATTTTCCAGTGAAATTTCAGATCTTTGGGTGCGTGCATGTTCTTCTTGGAATTCAGTGAATTTTTATGAAACATGATTTTAGCCATATTTGCCTTTGGAAATGCTGTATTGCAGTCCTGAAAAGGACATATTGTGTGTGAGGTTTAGTGAGGGTTTACTTATGTGTTCAGATGTGTATTATCGAAATCCAAAGACTGGAGTGGATCCGGCGACATCGAATTTTTCGCCTGAAAAAATTGACAGTGTATAGTAAGGATTTTGGAGCCTTTTCATGGCTCATCTTCCAACTGCCACAGCGGCCCAACTAGGCGTACCTACGACCTGTGCACACCTGTGGTTATGTGTTTAGATGTATATTATCGAACTCCAAAGACTGGAGTGGATCCGGCGACATCGAATTTTTCGCCTAAAAAAATTGAAAGTGTATAGTAAGGATTTTGGAGCCTTTTCATGGCTCATCTTCCAACTGCCACAGCGGCCCAACTAGGCGTACCTACGACCTGTGCACACCTGTGGTTATGTGTTTAGATGTGTATTATCGAACTCCAAAGACTGGAGTGGATCCGGCGACATCGAATTTTTCGCCTGAAAAAATTGACAGTGTATAGTAAGGATTTTGGAGCCTTTTCATGGCTCATCTTCCAACTGCCACAGCGGCCCAACTAGGCGTACCTACGACCTGTGCACACCTGTGGTTACATGTTTAGATGTGTATTATCGAAATCCAAAGACTGGAGTGGATCCGGCGACATCGAATTTTTCGCCTAAAAAAATTGACAGTGTATAGTAAGGATTTTGGAGCCTTTTCATGGCTCATCTTCCAACTGCCACAGCGGCCCAACTAGGCGTACCTACGACCTGTGCACACCTGTGGTTATGTGTTTAGATGTGTATTATCGAAATCCAAAGACTGGAGTGGATCCGGCGACATCGAATTTTTCGCCTGAAAAAATTGACAGTGTATAGTAAGGATTTTGGAGCCTTTTCATGGCTCATCTTCCAACTGCCACAGCGGCCCAACTAGGCGTACCTACGACCTGTGCACACCTGTGGTTATGTGTTTAGATGTATATTATCGAACTCCAAAGACTGGAGTGGATCCGGCGACATCGAATTTTTCGCCTAAAAAAATTGACAGTGTATAGTAAGGATTTTGGAGCCTTTTCATGGCTCATCTTCCAACTGCCACAGCGGCCCAACTAGGCGTACCTACGACCTGTGCACACCTGTGGTTACATGTTTAGATGTGTATTATCGAAATCCAAAGACTGGAGTGGATCCGGCGACATCGAATTTTTCACCTAAAAAAATTGACAGTGTATAGTAAGGATTTTGGAGCCTTTTCATGGCTCATCTTCCAACTGCCACAGCGGCCCAACTAGGCGTACCTACGACCTGTGCACACCTGTGGTTACATGTTTAGATGTGTATTATCGAAATCCAAAGACTGGAGTGGATCCGGCGACATCGAATTTTTCGCCTAAAAAAATTGACAGTGTATAGTAAGGATTTTGGAGCCTTTTCATGGCTCATCTTCCAACTGCCACAGCGGCCCAACTAGGCGTACCTACGACCTGTGCACACCTGTGGTTATGTGTTTAGATGTGTATTATCGAAATCCAAAGACTGGAGTGGATCCGGCGACATCGAATTTTTCGCCTAAAAAAATTGACAGTGTATAGTAAGGATTTTGGAGCCTTTTCATGGCTCATCTTCCAACTGCCACAGCGGCCCAACTAGGCGTACCTACGACCTGTGCACACCTGTGGTTATGTGTTTAGATGTGTATTATCGAAATCCAAAGACTGGAGTGGATCCGGCGACATCGAATTTTTCGCCTAAAAAAATTGACAGTGTATAGTAAGGATTTTGGAGCCTTTTCATGGCTCATCTTCCAACTGCCACAGCGGCCCAACTAGGCGTACCTACGACCTGTGCACACCTGTGGTTATGTGTTTAGATGTGTATTATCGAAATCCAAAGACTGGAGTGGATCCGGCGACATCGAATTTTTCGCCTGAAAAAGTTGACAGTGTATAGTAAGGATTTTGGAGCCTTTTTATGGCTCATCTTCCAACTGCCACAGCGGCCCAACTAGGCGTACCTACGACCTGTGCACACCTGTGGTTACATGTTTAGATGTGTATTATCGAAATCCAAAGACTGGAGTGGATCCGGCGACATCGAATTTTTCGCCTAAAAAAATTGACAGTGTATAGTAAGGATTTTGGAGCCTTTTCATGGCTCATCTTCCAATTGCCACAGCGGCCCAACTAGGCGTATCTACGACCTGTGCGCACCTGTGGTTATGTGTTTAGATGTGTATTATCGAAATCCAAAGACTGGAGTGGATCCGGCGACATCGAATTTTTCGCCTAAAAAAATTGACAGTGTATAGTAAGGATTTTGGAGCTTTTTCATGGCTCATCTTCCAATTGCCACAGCGGCCCAACTAGGCGTATCTACGACCTGTGCGCACCTGTGGTTATGTGTTTAGATGTGTATTATCGAAATCCAAAGACTGGAGTGGATCCGGCGACATCGAATTTTTCGCCTGAAAAAGTTGACAGTGTATAGTAAGGATTTTGGAGCCTTTTTATGGCTCATCTTCCAACTGCCACAGCGGCCCAACTAGGCGTACCTACGACCTGTGCACACCTGTGGTTACATGTTTAGATGTGTATTATCGAAATCCAAAGACTGGAGTGGATCCGGCGACATCGAATTTTTCGCCTAAAAAAATTGACAGTGTATAGTAAGGATTTTGGAGCCTTTTCATGGCTCATCTTCCAATTGCCACAGCGGCCCAACTAGGCGTATCTACGACCTGTGCGCACCTGTGGTTATGTGTTTAGATGTGTATTATCGAAATCCAAAGACTGGAGTGGATCCGGCGACATCGAATTTTTCGCCTGAAAAAGTTGACAGTGTATAGTAAGGATTTTGGAGCCTTTTCATGGCTCATCTTCCAATTGCCACAGCGGCCCAACTAGGCGTACCTACGACCTGTGCACACCTGTGGTTACATGTTTAGATGTGTATTATCGAAATCCAAAGACTGGAGTGGATCCGGCGACATCGAATTTTTCGCCTGAAAAAATTGACAGTGTATAGTAAGGATTTTGGAGCCTTTTCATGGCTCATCTTCCAATTGCCACAGCGGCCCAACTAGGCGTATCTACGACCTGTGCGCACCTGTGGTTATGTGTTTAGATGTGTATTATCGAAATCCAAAGACTGGAGTGGATCCGGCGACATCGAATTTTTCGCCTGAAAAAGTTGACAGTGTATAGTAAGGATTTTGGAGCCTTTTTATGGCTCATCTTCCAACTGCCACAGCGGCCCAACTAGGCGTACCTACGACCTGTGCACACCTGTGGTTACATGTTTAGATGTGTATTATCGAAATCCAAAGACTGGAGTGGATCCGGCGACATCGAATTTTTCACCTAAAAAAATTGACAGTGTATAGTAAGGATTTTGGAGCCATTTCATGGCTCATCTTCCAACTGCCACAGCGGCCCAACTAGGCGTACCTACGACCTGTGCACACCTGTGGTTATGTGTTTAGATGTGTATTATCGAAATCCAAAGACTGGAGTGGATCCGGCGACATCGAATTTTTCGCCTAAAAAAATTGACAGTGTATAGTAAGGATTTTGGAGCCTTTTCATGGCTCATCTTCCAACTGCCACAGCGGCCCAACTAGGCGTACCTACGACCTGTGCACACCTGTGGTTATGTGTTTAGATGTGTATTATCGAAATCCAAAGACTGGAGTGGATCCGGCGACATCGAATTTTTCGCCTAAAAAAGTTGACAGTGTATAGTAAGGATTTTGGAGCCTTTTCATGGCTCATCTTCCAACTGCCACAGCGGCCCAACTAGGCGTACCTACGACCTGTGCACACCTGTGGTTACATGTTTAGATGTGTATTATCGAAATCCAAAGACTGGAGTGGATCCGGCGACATCGAATTTTTCGCCTAAAAAAATTGACAGTGTATAGTAAGGATTTTGGAGCCTTTTCATGGCTCATCTTCCAACTGCCACAGCGGCCCAACTAGGCGTACCTACGACCTGTGCACACCTGTGGTTACATGTTTAGATGTGTATTATCGAAATCCAAAGACTGGAGTGGATCCGGCGACATCGAATTTTTCGCCTAAAAAAATTGACAGTGTATAGTAAGGATTTTGGAGCCTTTTCATGGCTCATCTTCCAACTGCCACAGCGGCCCAACTAGGCGTACCTACGACCTGTGCACACCTGTGGTTACATGTTTAGATGTGTATTATCGAAATCCAAAGACTGGAGTGAATCCGGCGACATCGAATTTTTCGCCTAAAAAAATTGACAGTGTATAGTAAGGATTTTGGAGCTTTTTCATGGCTCATCTTCCAACTGCCACAGCGGCCCAACTACGCGTACCTACGACCTGTGCACACCTGTGGTTACATGTTTAGATGTGTATTATCGAAATCCAAAGACTGGAGTGGATCCGGCGACATCGAATTTTTCGCCTAAAAAAATTGACAGTGTATAGTAAGGATTTTGGAGCCTTTTCATGGCTCATCTTCCAACTGCCACAGCGGCCCAACTAGGCGTACCTACGACCTGTGCACACCTGTGGTTACATGTTTAGATGTGTATTATCGAAATCCAAAGACTGGAGTGGATCCGGCGACATCGAATTTTTCGCCTAAAAAAATTGACAGTGTATAGTAAGGATTTTGGAGCCTTTTCATGGCTCATCTTCCAACTGCCACAGCGGCCCAACTAGGCGTACCTACGACCTGTGCACACCTGTGGTTATATGTTAAGATGTGTATTATCGAAATCCAAAGACTGGAGTGGATCCGGCGACATCGAATTTTTCGCCTGAAAAAATTGACAGTGTATAGTAAGGATTTTGGAGCCTTTTCATGGCTCATCTTCCAACTGCCACAGCGGCCCAACTAGGCGTACCTACGACCTGTGCACACCTGTGGTTATATGTTAAGATGTGTATTATCGAAATCCAAAGACTGGAGTGGATCCGGCGACATCGAATTTTTCGCCTAAAAAAATTGACAGTGTATAGTAAGGATTTTGGAGCTTTTTCATGGCTCATCTTCCAACTGCCACAGCGGCCCAACTACGCGTACCTACGACCTGTGCACACCTGTGGTTACATGTTTAGATGTGTATTATCGAAATCCAAAGACTGGAGTGGATTCGGCGACATCGAATTTTTCGCCTAAAAAAATGTACAGTGTATAGTAAGGATTTTGGAGCCTTTTCATGGCTCATCTTCCAACTGCCACAGCGGCCCAACTAGGCGTACCTACGACCTGTGCACACCTGTGGTTACATGTTTAGATGTGTATTATCGAAATCCAAAGACTGGAGTGAATCCGGCGACATCGAATTTTTCGCCTAAAAAAATTGACAGTGTATAGTAAGGATTTTGGAGCTTTTTCATGGCTCATCTTCCAACTGCCACAGCGGCCCAACTACGCGTACCTACGACCTGTGCACACCTGTGGTTACATGTTTAGATGTGTATTATCGAAATCCAAAGACTGGAGTGGATCCGGCGACATCGAATTTTTCGCCTAAAAAAATTGACAGTGTATAGTAAGGATTTTGGAGCCTTTTCATGGCTCATCTTCCAACTGCCACAGCGGCCCAACTAGGCGTACCTACGACCTGTGCACACCTGTGGTTACATGTTTAGATGTGTATTATCGAAATCCAAAGACTGGAGTGGATCCGGCGACATCGAATTTTTCGCCTAAAAAAATTGACAGTGTATAGTAAGGATTTTGGAGCCTTTTCATGGCTCATCTTCCAACTGCCACAGCGGCCCAACTAGGCGTACCTACGACCTGTGCACCCCTGTGGTTATATGTTAAGATGTGTATTATCGAAATCCAAAGACTGGAGTGGATCCGGCGACATCGAATTTTTCGCCTAAAAAAATTGACAGTGTATAGTAAGGATTTTGGAGCCTTTTCATGGCTCATCTTCCAACTGCCACAGCGGCCCAACTAGGCGTACCTACGACCTGTGCACACCTGTGGTTATATGTTAAGATGTGTATTATCGAAATCCAAAGACTGGAGTGGATCGGCGACATCGAGTTTTTCGCCTAAAAAAATTGACAGTGTATAGTAAGGATTTTGGAGCCTTTTCATGGCTCATCTTCCAACTGCCACAGCGGCCCAACTACGCGTACCTACGACCTGTGCACACCTGTGGTTACATGTTTAGATGTGTATTATCGAAATCCAAAGACTGGAGTGGATCCGGCGACATCGAATTTTTCGCCTAAAAAAATTGACAGTGTATAGTAAGGATTTTGGAGCCTTTTCATGGCTCATCTTCCAACTGCCACAGCGGCCCAACTAGGCGTACCTACGACCTGTGCACACCTGTGGTTACATGTTTAGATGTGTATTATCGAAATCCAAAGACTGGAGTGGATCCGGCGACATCGAATTTTTCGCCTAAAAAAATTGACAGTGTATAGTAAGGATTTTGGAGCCTTTTCATGGCTCATCTTCCAACTGCCACAGCGGCCCAACTAGGCGTACCTACGACCTGTGCACCCCTGTGGTTATATGTTAAGATGTGTATTATCGAAATCCAAAGACTGGAGTGGATCCGGCGACATCGATTTTTTCGCCTAAAAAAATTGACAGTGTATAGTAAGGATTTTGGAGCCTTTTCATGGCTCATCTTCCAACTGCCACAGCGGCCCAACTAGGCGTACCTACGACCTGTGCACACCTGTGGTTATGTGTTTAGATGTGTATTATCGAAATCCAAAGACTGGAGTGGATCCGGCGACATCGAATTTTTCGCCTAAAAAAATTGACAGTGTATAGTAAGGATTTTGGAGCCTTTTCATGGCTCATCTTCCAACTGCCACAGCGGCCCAACTAGGCGTACCTACGACCTGTGCACACCTGTGGTTATGTGTTTAGATGTGTATTATCGAAATCCAAAGAGTGGAGTGGATCCGGCGACATCGAATTTTTCGCCTAAAAAAATTGACAGTGTATAGTAAGGATTTTGGAGCCTTTTCATGGCTCATCTTCCAACTGCCACAGCGGCCCAACTAGGCGTACCTACGACCTGTGCACACCTGTGGTTACATGATTAGATGTGTATTATCGAAATCCAAAGACTGGAGTGGATCCGGCGACATCGAATTTTTCGCCTGAAAAAATTGACAGTGTATAGTAAGGATTTTGGAGCCTTTTCATGGCTCATCTTCCAACTGCCACAGCGGCCCAACTAGGCGTACCTACGACCTGTGCACACCTGTGGTTACATGTTTAGATGTGTATTATCGAAATCCAAAGACTGGAGTGGATCCGGCGACATCGAATTTTTCGCCTAAAAAAATATAGTAAGGATTTTGGAGCCTTTTTATGGCTCATCTTCCAACTGCCACAGCGGCCCAACTAGGCGTACCTACGACCTGTGCACACCTGTGGTTACATGTTTGGATGTGTATTATCGAAATCCAAAGACTGGAGTGGATCGGGCGACATCGAATTTTTCGCCTAAAAAAATTGACAGTGTATAGTAAGGATCTTGGAGCCTTTTCATGGCTCATCTTCCAACTGCCACAGCGGCCCAACTAGGCGTACCTACGACCTGTGCACACCTGTGGTTACATGTTTAGATGTGTATTATCGAAATCCAAAGACTGGAGTAAATCCGGCGACATCGAATTTTTCGCCTAAAAAAATTGACAGTAAGGATTTTGGAGCTTTTTCATGGCTCATCTTCCAACTGCCACAGCGGCCCAACTAGGCGTACCTACGACCTGTGCACACCTGTGGTTACATGTTTAGATGTGTATTATCGAAATCCAAAGACTGGAGTGGATCCGGCGACATCGAATTTTTCGCCTGAAAAAATTGACAGTGTATAGTAAGGATTTTGGAGCCTTTTCATGGCTCATCTTCCAACTGCCACAGCGGCCCAACTAGGCGTACCTACGACCTGTGCACACCTGTGGTTACATGTTTAGATGTGTATTATCGAAATCCAAAGACTGGAGTAAATCCGGCGACATCGAATTTTTCGCCTAAAAAAATTGACAGTAAGGATTTTGGAGCTTTTTCATGGCTCATCTTCCAACTGCCACAGCGGCCCAACTACGCGTACCTACGACCTGTGCACACCTGTGGTTACATGTTTAGATGTGTATTATCGAAATCCAAAGACTGGAGTGGATCCGGCGACATCGAATTTTTCGCCTGAAAAAATTGACAGTGTATAGTAAGGATTTTGGAGCCTTTTCATGGCTCATCTTCCAACTGCCACAGCGGCCCAACTAGGCGTACCTACGACCTGTGCACACCTGTGGTTACATGTTTAGATGTGTATTATCGAAATCCAAAGACTGGAGTGGATCCGGCGACATCGAATTTTTCGCCTGAAAAAATTGACAGTGTATAGTAAGGATTTTGGAGCCTTTTCATGGCTCATCTTCCAACTGCCACAGCGGCCCAACTAGGCGTACCTACGACCTGTGCACACCTGTGGTTACATGTTTAGATGTGTATTATCGAAATCCAAAGACTGGAGTGGATCCGGCGACATCGAATTTTTCGCCTGAAAAAATTGACAGTGTATAGTAAGGATTTTGGAGCCTTTTCATGGCTCATCTTCCAACTGCCACAGCGGCCCAACTAGGCGTACCTACGACCTGTGCACACCTGTGGTTACATGTTTAGATGTGTATTATCGAAATCCAAAGACTGGAGTGGATCCGGCGACATCGAATTTTTCGCCTAAAAAAATTGACAGTGTATAGTAAGGATTTTGGAGCCTTTTCATGGCTCATCTTCCAACTGCCACAGCGGCCCAACTAGGCGTACCTACGACCTGTGCACACCTGTGGTTACATGTTTAGATGTGTATTATCGAAATCCAAAGACTGGAGTGGATCCGGCGACATCGAATTTTTCGCCTAAAAAAATTGACAGTGTATAGTAAGGATTTTGGAGCCTTTTCATCGCTCATCTTCCACTTGCCACAGCGGCCCAACTAGGCGTACCTACGACCTGTGCACACCTGTGGTTATGTGTTTAGATGTGTATTATCGAAATCCAAAGACTGGAGTGGATCCGGCGACATCGAATTTTTCGCCTGAAAAAATTGACAGTGTATAGTAAGGATTTTGGAGCCTTTTCATGGCTCATCTTCCAATTGCCACAGCGGCCCAACTAGGCGTACCTACGACCTGTGCACACCTGTGGTTATGTGTTTAGATGTGTATTATCGAAATCCAAAGACTGGAGTGGATCCGGCGACATCGAATTTTTCGCCTAAAAAAATTGACAGTGTATAGTAAGGATTTTGGAGCCTTTTCATGGCTCATCTTCCAACTGCCACAGCGGCCCAACTAGGCGTACCTACGACCTGTGCACACCTGTGGTTATGTGTTTAGATGTGTATTATCTAAATCCAAAGACTGGAGTGGATCCGGCGACATCGAATTTTTCGCCTAAAAAAATTGACAGTGTTTAGTAAGGATTTTGGAGCCTTTTCATGGCTCATCTTCCAACTGCCACAGCGGCCCAACTAGGCGTACCTACGACCTGTGCACACCTGTGGTTACATGTTTAAATGTGTATTATCGAAATCCAAAGACTGGAGTGGATCCGGCGACATCGAATTTTTCGCCTAAAAAAATTGACAGTGTATAGTAAGGATTTTGGAGCCTTTTCATGGCTCATCTTCCAACTGCCACAGCGGCCCAACTAGGCGTACCTACGACCTGTGCACACCTGTGGTTACATGTTTAGATGTGTATTATCGAAATCCAAAGACTGGAGTGGATCCGGCGACATCGAATTTTTCGCCTAAAAAAATTGACAGTGTATAGTAAGGATTTTGGAGCCTTTTCATGGCTCATCTTCCACTTGCCACAGCGGCCCAACTAGGCGTACCTACGACCTGTGCACACCTGTGGTTATGTGTTTAGATGTGTATTATCGAAATCCAAAGACTGGAGTGGATCCGGCGACATCGAATTTTTCGCCTAAAAAAATTGACAGTGTATAGTAAGGATTTTGGAGCCTTTTCATGGCTCATCTTCCAACTGCCACAGCGGCCCAACTAGGCGTACCTACGACCTGTGCACACCTGTGGTTACATGTTTAGATGTGTATTATCGAAATCCAAAGACTGGAGTGGATCCGGCGACATCGAATTTTTCGCCTAAAAAAATTGACAGTGTATAGTAAGGATTTTGGAGCCTTTTCATGGCTCATCTTCCAACTGCCACAGCGGCCCAACTAGGCGTACCTACGACCTGTGCACACCTGTGGTTATGTGTTTAGATGTGTATTATCTAAATCCAAAGACTGGAGTGGATCCGGCGACATCGAATTTTTCGCCTAAAAAAATTGACAGTGTTTAGTAAGGATTTTGGAGCCTTTTCATGGCTCATCTTCCAACTGCCACAGCGGCCCAACTAGGCGTACCTACGACCTGTGCACACCTGTGGTTACATGTTTAAATGTGTATTATCGAAATCCAAAGACTGGAGTGGATCCGGCGACATCGAATTTTTCGCCTAAAAAAATTGACAGTGTATAGTAAGGATTTTGGAGCCTTTTCATGGCTCATCTTCCAACTGCCACAGCGGCCCAACTAGGCGTACCTACGACCTGTGCACACCTGTGGTTACATGTTTAGATGTGTATTATCGAAATCCAAAGACTGGAGTGGATCCGGCGACATCGAATTTTTCGCCTAAAAAAATTGACAGTGTATAGTAAGGATTTTGGAGCCTTTTCATGGCTCATCTTCCACTTGCCACAGCGGCCCAACTAGGCGTACCTACGACCTGTGCACACCTGTGGTTATGTGTTTAGATGTGTATTATCGAAATCCAAAGACTGGAGTGGATCCGGCGACATCGAATTTTTCGCCTAAAAAAATTGACAGTGTATAGTAAGGATTTTGGAGCCTTTTCATGGCTCATCTTCCAACTGCCACAGCGGCCCAACTAGGCGTACCTACGACCTGTGCACACCTGTGGTTACATGTTTAGATGTGTATTATCGAAATCCAAAGACTGGAGTGGATCCGGCGACATCGAATTTTTCGCCTAAAAAAATTGACAGTGTATAGTAAGGATTTTGGAGCCTTTTCATGGCTCATCTTCCACTTGCCACAGCGGCCCAACTAGGCGTACCTACGACCTGTGCACACCTGTGGTTATGTGTTTAGATGTGTATTATCGAAATCCAAAGACTGGAGTGGATCCGGCGACATCGAATTTTTCGCCTAAAAAAATTGACAGTGTATAGTAAGGATTTTGGAGCCTTTTCATGGCTCATCTTCCACTTGCCACAGCAGCCCAACTAGGCGTACCTACGACCTGTGCACACCTGTGGTTACATGTTTAGATGTGTATTATCGAAATCCAAAGACTGGAGTGGATCCGGCGACATCGAATTTTTCGCCTGAAAAAATTGACAGTGTATAGTAAGGATTTTGGAGCCTTTTCATGGCTCATCTTCCAACTGCCACAGCGGCCCAACTAGGCGTACCTACGACCTGTGCACACCTGTGGTTACATGTTTAGATGTGTATTATCGAAATCCAAAGACTGGAGTGGATCCGGCGACATCGAATTTTTCGCCTGAAAAAATTGACAGTGTATAGTAAGGATTTTGGAGCCTTTTCATGGCTCATCTTCCAACTGCCACAGCGGCCCAACTAGGCGTACCTACGACCTGTGCACACCTGTGGTTACATGTTTAGATGTGTATTATCGAAATCCAAAGACTGGAGTGGATCCGGCGACATCGAATTTTTCGCCTGAAAAAATTGACAGTGTATAGTAAGGATTTTGGAGCCTTTTCATGGCTCATCTTCCAACTGCCACAGCGGCCCAACTAGGCGTACCTACGACCTGTGCACACCTGTGGTTACATGTTTAGATGTGTATTATCGAAATCCAAAGACTGGAGTGGATCCGGCGACATCGAATTTTTCGCCTAAAAAAATTGACAGTGTATAGTAAGGATTTTGGAGCCTTTTCATGGCTCATCTTCCAACTGCCACAGCGGCCCAACTAGGCGTACCTACGACCTGTGCACACCTGTGGTTACATGTTTAGATGTGTATTATCGAAATCCAAAGACTGGAGTGGATCCGGCGACATCGAATTTTTCGCCTAAAAAAATTGACAGTGTATAGTAAGGATTTTGGAGCCTTTTCATGGCTCATCTTCCAACTGCCACAGCGGCCCAACTAGGCGTACCTACGACCTGTGCACACCTGTGGTTACATGTTTAGATGTGTATTATCGAAATCCAAAGACTGGAGTGGATCCGGCGACATCGAATTTTTCGCCTAAAAAAATTGACAGTGTATAGTAAGGATTTTGGAGCCTTTTCATGGCTCATCTTCCACTTGCCACAGCGGCCCAACTAGGCGTACCTACGACCTGTGCACACCTGTGGTTATGTGTTTAGATGTGTATTATCGAAATCCAAAGACTGGAGTGGATCCGGCGACATCGAATTTTTCGCCTAAAAAAATTGACAGTGTATAGTAAGGATTTTGGAGCCTTTTCATGGCTCATCTTCCAACTGCCACAGCGGCCCAACTAGGCGTACCTACGACCTGTGCACACCTGTGGTTACATGTTTAGATGTGTATTATCGAAATCCAAAGACTGGAGTGGATCCGGCGACATCGAATTTTTCGCCTAAAAAAATTGACAGTGTATAGTAAGGATTTTGGAGCCTTTTCATGGCTCATCTTCCAACTGCCACAGCGGCCCAACTAGGCGTACCTACGACCTGTGCACACCTGTGGTTATGTGTTTAGATGTGTATTATCTAAATCCAAAGACTGGAGTGGATCCGGCGACATCGAATTTTTCGCCTAAAAAAATTGACAGTGTTTAGTAAGGATTTTGGAGCCTTTTCATGGCTCATCTTCCAACTGCCACAGCGGCCCAACTAGGCGTACCTACGACCTGTGCACACCTGTGGTTACATGTTTAGATGTGTATTATCGAAATCCAAAGACTGGAGTGGATCCGGCGACATCGAATTTTTCGCCTAAAAAAATTGACAGTGTATAGTAAGGATTTTGGAGCCTTTTCATGGCTCATCTTCCACTTGCCACAGCGGCCCAACTAGGCGTACCTACGACCTGTGCACACCTGTGGTTATGTGTTTAGATGTGTATTATCGAAATCCAAAGACTGGAGTGGATCCGGCGACATCGAATTTTTCGCCTAAAAAAATTGACAGTGTATAGTAAGGATTTTGGAGCCTTTTCATGGCTCATCTTCCAATTGCCACAGCGGCCCAACTAGGCGTACCTACGACCTGTGCACACCTGTGGTTACATGTTTAGATGTGTATTATCGAAATCCAAAGACTGGAGTGGATCCGGCGACATCGAATTTTTCGCCTAAAAAAATTGACAGTGTATAGTAAGGATTTTGGAGCCTTTTCATGGCTCATCTTCCACTTGCCACAGCAGCCCAACTAGGCGTACCTACGACCTGTGCACACCTGTGGTTAAATGTTTAGATGTGTATTATCGAAATCCAAAGACTGGAGTGGATCCGGCGACATCGAATTTTTCGCCAAAAAAAATGACAGTGTATAGTAAGGATTTTGGAGCCTTTTCATGGCTCATCTTCCACTTGCCACAGCAGCCCAACTAGGCGTACCTACGACCTGTGCACACCTGTGGTTACATGTTTAGATGTGTATTATCGAAATCCAAAGACTGGAGTGGATCCGGCGACATCGAATTTTTCGCCTGAAAAAATTGACAGTGTATAGTAAGGATTTTGGAGCCTTTTCATGGCTCATCTTCCAACTGCCACAGCGGCCCAACTAGGCGTACCTACGACCTGTGCACACCTGTGGTTACATGTTTAGATGTGTATTATCGAAATCCAAAGACTGGAGTGGATCCGGCGACATCGAATTTTTCGCCTAAAAAAATTGACAGTGTATAGTAAGGATTTTGGAGCCTTTTCATGGCTCATCTTCCAACTGCCACAGCGGCCCAACTAGGCGTACCTACGACCTGTGCACACCTGTGGTTATGTGTTTAGATGTGTATTATCGAAATCCAAAGACTGGAGTGGATCCGGCGACATCGAATTTTTCGCCTAAAAAAATTGACAGTGCATAGTAAGGATTTTGGAGCCTTTTCATGGCTCATCTTCCACCTGCCACAGCAGCCCAACTAGGCGTACCTACGACCTGTGCACACCTGTGGTTATGTGTTTAGATGTGTATTATCGAAATCCAAAGACTGGAGTGGATCCGGCGACATCGAATTTTTCGCCTAAAAAAATTGACAGTGTATAGTAAGGATTTTGGAGCCTTTTCATGGCTCATCTTCCACTTGCCACAGCAGCCCAACTAGGCGTACCTACGACCTGTGCACACCTGTGGTTAAATGTTTAGATGTGTATTATCGAAATCCAAAGACTGGAGTGGATCCGGCGACATCGAATTTTTCGCCAAAAAAAATGACAGTGTATAGTAAGGATTTTGGAGCCTTTTCATGGCTCATCTTCCAACTGCCACAGCGGCCCAACTAGGCGTACCTACGACCTGTGCACACCTGTGGTTATGTGTTTAGATGTGTATTATCGAAATCCAAAGACTGGAGTGGATCCGGCGACATCGAATTTTTCGCCTAAAAAAATTGACAGTGCATAGTAAGGATTTTGGAGCCTTTTCATGGCTCATCTTCCACTTGCCACAGCGGCCCAACTAGGCGTACCTACGACCTGTGCACACCTGTGGTTATGTGTTTAGATGTGTATTATCGAAATCCAAAGACTGGAGTGGATCCGGCGACATCGAATTTTTCGCCTAAAAAAATTGACAGTGTATAGTAAGGATTTTGGAGCCTTTTCATGGCTCATCTTCCACTTGCCACAGCAGCCCAACTAGGCGTACCTACGACCTGTGCACACCTGTGGTTAAATGTTTAGATGTGTATTATCGAAATCCAAAGACTGGAGTGGATCCGGCGACATCGAATTTTTCGCCAAAAAAAATGACAGTGTATAGTAAGGATTTTGGAGCCTTTTCATGGCTCATCTTCCAACTGCCACAGCGGCCCAACTAGGCGTACCTACGACCTGTGCACACCTGTGGTTATGTGTTTAGATGTGTATTATCGAAATCCAAAGACTGGAGTGGATCCGGCGACATCGAATTTTTCGCCTAAAAAAATTGACAGTGTATAGTAAGGATTTTGGAGCCTTTTCATGGCTCATCTTCCACTTGCCACAGCGGCCCAACTAGGCGTACCTACGACCTGTGCACACCTGTGGTTATGTGTTTAGATGTGTATTATCGAAATCCAAAGACTGGAGTGGATCCGGCGACATCGAATTTTTCGCCTAAAAAAATTGACAGTGTATAGTAAGGATTTTGGAGCCTTTTCATGGCTCATCTTCCACTTGCCACAGCTGCCCAACTAGGCGTACCTACGACCTGTGCACACCTGTGGTTATGTGTTTAGATGTGTATTATCTAAATCCAAAGACTGGAGTGGATCCGGCGACATCGAATTTTTCGCCTAAAAAAATTGACAGTGTATAGTAAGGATTTTGGAGCCTTTTCATGGCTCATCTTCCAACTGCCACAGCGGCCCAACTAGGCGTACCTACGACCTGTGCACACCTGTGGTTATGTGTTTAGATGTGTATTATCGAAATCCAAAGACTGGAGTGGATCCGGCGACATCGAATTTTTCGCCTAAAAAAATTGACAGTGCATAGTAAGGATTTTGGAGCCTTTTCATGGCTCATCTTCCACTTGCCACAGCGGCCCAACTAGGCGTACCTACGACCTGTGCACACCTGTGGTTATGTGTTTAGATGTGTATTATCGAAATCCAAAGACTGGAGTGGATCCGGCGACATCGAATTTTTCGCCTAAAAAAATTGACAGTGTATAGTAAGGATTTTGGAGCCTTTTCATGGCTCATCTTCCACTTGCCACAGCTGCCCAACTAGGCGTACCTACGACCTGTGCACACCTGTGGTTATGTGTTTAGATGTGTATTATCTAAATCCAAAGACTGGAGTGGATCCGGCGACATCGAATTTTTCGCCTAAAAAAATTGACAGTGTATAGTAAGGATTTTGGAGCCTTTTCATGGCTCATCTTCCACTTGCCACAGCGGCCCAACTAGGCGTACCTACGACCTGTGCACACCTGTGGTTATGTGTTTAGATGTGTATTATCGAAATCCAAAGACTGGAGTGGATCCGGCGACATCGAATTTTTCGCCTGAAAAAATTGACAGTGTATAGTAAGGATTTTGGAGCCTTTTCATGGCTCATCTTCCAACTGCCACAGCGGCCCAACTAGGCGTACCTACGACCTGTGCACACCTGTGGTTATGTGTTTAGATGTGTATTATCGAAATCCAAAGACTGGAGTGGATCCGGCGACATCGAATTTTTCGCCTAAAAAAATTGACAGTGTATAGTAAGGATTTTGGAGCCTTTTCATGGCTCATCTTCCACTTGCCACAGCGGCCCAACTAGGCGTACCTACGACCTGTGCACACCTGTGGTTATGTGTTTAGATGTGTATTATCGAAATCCAAAGACTGGAGTGGATCCGGCGACATCGAATTTTTCGCCTGAAAAAATTGACAGTGTATAGTAAGGATTTTGGAGCCTTTTCATGGCTCATCTTCCACTTGCCACAGCTGCCCAACTAGGCGTACCTACGACCTGTGCACACCTGTGGTTATGTGTTTAGATGTGTATTATCGAAATCCAAAGACTGGAGTGGATCCGGCGACATCGAATTTTTCGCCTAAAAAAATTTACAGTGTATAGTAAGGATTTTGGAGCCTTTTCATGGCTCATCTTCCACTTGCCACAGCGGCCCAACTAGGCGTACCTACGACCTGTGCACACCTGTGGTTATGTGTTTAGATGTGTATTATCGAAATCCAAAGACTGGAGTGGATCCGGCGACATCGAATTTTTCGCCTGAAAAAATTGACAGTGTATAGTAAGGATTTTGGAGCCTTTTCATGGCTCATCTTCCAACTGCCACAGCGGCCCAACTAGGCGTACCTACGACCTGTGCACACCTGTGGTTATGTGTTTAGATGTGTATTATCGAAATCCAAAGACTGGAGTGGATCCGGCGACATCGAATTTTTCGCCTGAAAAAATTTACAGTGTATAGTAAGGATTTTGGAGCCTTTTCATGGCTCATCTTCCACTTGCCACAGCGGCCCAACTAGGCGTACCTACGACCTGTGCACACCTGTGGTTATGTGTTTAGATGTGTATTATCGAAATCCAAAGACTGGAGTGGATCCGGCGACATCGAATTTTTCGCCTGAAAAAATTGACAGTGTATAGTAAGGATTTTGGAGCCTTTCCATGGCTCATCTTCCAACTGCCACAGCGGCCCAACTAGGCGTACCTACGACCTGTGCACACCTGTGGTTATGTGTTTAGATGTGTATTATCGAAATCCAAAGACTGGAGTGGATCCGGCGACATCGAATTTTTCGCCTAAAAAAATTGACAGTGTATAGTAAGGATTTTGGAGCCTTTTCATGGCTCATCTTCCACTTGCCACAGCTGCCCAACTAGGCGTACCTACGACCTGTGCACACCTGTGGTTATGTGTTTATGTGTTTAGATGTGTATTATCGAAATCCAAAGACTGGAGTGGATCCGGCGACATCGAATTTTTCGCCTAAAAAAATTGACAGGATTTTGGAGCCTTTTCATGGCTCATCTTCCACTTGCCACAGCTGCCCAACTAGGCGTACCTACGACCTGTGCACACCTGTGGTTATGTGTTTAGATGTGTATTATCGAAATCCAAAGACTGGAGTGGATCCGGCGACATCGAATTTTTCGCCTGAAAAAATTGACAGTGTATAGTAAGGATTTTGGAGCCTTTTCATGGCTCATCTTCCAACTGCCACAGCGGCCCAACTAGGCGTACCTACGACCTGTGCACACCTGTGGTTATGTGTTTAGATGTGTATTATCGAAATCCAAAGACTGGAGTGGATCCGGCGACATCGAATTTTTCGCCTGAAAAAATTGACAGTAAGGATTTTGGAGCCTTTTCATGGCTCATCTTCCAACTGCCACAGTGGCCCAACTAGGCGTACCTACGACCTGTGCACACCTGTGGTTACATGTTTAGATGTGTATTATCGAAATCCAAAGACTGGAGTGGATCCGGCGACATCGAATTTTTCGCCTAAAAAAATTGACAGTGTATAGTAAGGATTTTGGAGCCTTTTCATGGCTCATCTTCCACTTGCCACAGCGGCCCAACTAGGCGTACCTACGACCTGTGCACACCTGTGGTTATGTGTTTAGATGTGTATTATCGAAATCCAAAGACTGGAGTGGATCCGCCGACATCGAATTTTTCGCCTAAAAAAATTGACAGTGTATAGTAAGGATTTTGGAGCCTTTTCATGGCTCATCTTCCACTTGCCACAGCGGCCCAACTAGGCGTACCTACGACCTGTGCACACCTGTGGTTATGTGTTTAGATGTGTATTATCGAAATCCAAAGACTGGAGTGGATCCGGCGACATCGAATTTTTCGCCTGAAAAAATTGACAGTGTATAGTAAGGATTTTGGAGCCTTTTCATGGCTCATCTTCCACTTGCCACAGCGGCCCAACTAGGCGTACCTACGACCTGTGCACACCTGTGGTTATGTGTTTAGATGTGTATTATCGAAATCCAAAGACTGGAGTGGATCCGGCGACATCGAATTTTTCGCCTGAAAAAATTGACAGTGTATAGTAAGGATTTTGGAGCCTTTTCATGGCTCATCTTCCACTTGCCACAGCGGCCCAACTAGGCGTACCTACGACCTGTGCACACCTGTGGTTATGTGTTTAGATGTGTATTATCGAAATCCAAAGACTGGAGTGGATCCGGCGACATCGAATTTTTCGCCTGAAAAAATTGACAGTGTATAAGTAAGGATTTTAAAGCCTTTTCATGGCTCATCTTCCAACTGCCACAGTGGCCCAACTAGGCGTACCTACGACCTGTGCACACCTGTGGTTACATGTTTAGATGTGTATTATCGAAATCCAAAGACTGGAGTGGATCCGGCGACATCGAATTTTTCGCCTAAAAAAATTGACAGTAAGGATTTTGGAGCCTTTTCATGGCTCATCTTCCAACTGCCACAGCGGCCCAACTAGGCGTACCTACGACCTGTGCACACCTGTGGTTACATGTTTAGATGTGTATTATCGAAATCCAAAGACTGGAGTGGATCCGGCGACATCGAATTTTTCGCCTAAAAAAATTGACAGTGTATAGTAAGGATTTTGGAGCCTTTTCATGGCTCATCTTCCACTTGCCACAGCGGCCCAACTAGGCGTACCTACGACCTGTGCACACCTGTGGTTATGTGTTTAGATGTGTATTATCGAAATCCAAAGACTGGAGTGGATCCGGCGACATCGAATTTTTCGCCTAAAAAAATTGACAGTGTATAGTAAGGATTTTGGAGCCTTTTCATGGCTCATCTTCCACTTGCCACAGCGGCCCAACTAGGCGTACCTACGACCTGTGCACACCTGTGGTTATGTGTTTAGATGTGTATTATCGAAATCCAAAGACTGGAGTGGATCCGGCGACATCGAATTTTTCGCCTAAAAAAATTGACAGTGTATAGTAAGGATTTTGGAGCCTTTCCATGGCTCATCTTCCAACTGCCACAGCGGCCCAACTAGGCGTACCTACGACCTGTGCACACCTGTGGTTATGTGTTTAGATGTGTATTATCGAAATCCAAAGACTGGAGTGGATCCGGCGACATCGAATTTTTCGCCTAAAAAAATTGACAGTGTATAGTAAGGATTTTGGAGCCTTTTCATGGCTCATCTTCCACTTGCCACAGCGGCCCAACTAGGCGTACCTACGACCTGTGCACACCTGTGGTTATGTGTTTAGATGTGTATTATCGAAATCCAAAGACTGGAGTGGATCCGGCGACATCGAATTTTTCGCCTGAAAAAATTGACAGTGTATAGTAAGGATTTTGGAGCCTTTTCATGGCTCATCTTCCAACTGCCACAGCGGCCCAACTAGGCGTACCTACGACCTGTGCACACCTGTGGTTATGTGTTTAGATGTGTATTATCGAAATCCAAAGACTGGAGTGGATCCGGCGACATCGAATTTTTCGCCTAAAAAAATTGACAGTGTATAGTAAGGATTTTGGAGCCTTTTCATGGCTCATCTTCCAACTGCCACAGCGGCCCAACTAGGCGTACCTACGACCTGTGCACACCTGTGGTTATGTGTTTAGATGTGTATTATCGAAATCCAAAGACTGGAGTGGATCCGGCGACATCGAATTTTTCGCCTAAAAAAATTGACAGTGTATAGTAAGGATTTTGGAGCCTTTTCATGGCTCATCTTCCAACTGCCACAGCGGCCCAACTAGGCGTACCTACGACCTGTGCACACCTGTGGTTATGTGTTTAGATGTGTATTATCGAAATCCAAAGACTGGAGTGGATCCGGCGACATCGAATTTTTCGCCTGAAAAAATTGACAGTGTATAGTAAGGATTTTATAGCCTTTTCATGGCTCATCTTCCAACTGCCACAGCGGCCCAACTAGGCGTACCTACGACCTGTGCACACCTGTGGTTACATGTTTGGATGTGTATTATCGAAATCCAAAGACTGGAGTGGATCCGGCGACATCGAATTTTTCGCCTAAAAAAATTGACAGTGTATAGTAAGGATCTTGGAGCCTTTTCATGGCTCATCTTCCAACTGCCACAGCGGCCCAACTAGGCGTACCTACGACCTGTGCACACCTGTGGTTATGTGTTTAGATGTGTATTATCGAAATCCAAAGACTGGAGTGGATCCGGCGACATCGAATTTTTCGCCTAAAAAAATTGACAGTGCTTCCAACTGCCACAGCGGCCCAACTAGGCGTACCTACGACCTGTGCACACCTGTGGTTATATGTTTAGATGTGTATTATCGAAATCCAAAGACTGGAGTGGATCCGGCGACATCGAATTTTTCGCCTAAAAAAATTGACAGTGTATAGTAAGGATTTTGGAGCCTTTTCATGGCTCATCTTCCAACTGCCACAGCGGCCCAACTAGGCGTACCTACGACCTGTGCACACCTGTGGTTATGTGTTTAGATGTGTATTATCGAAATCCAAAGACTGGAGTGGATCCGGCGACATCGAATTTTTCGCCTGAAAAAATTGACAGTGTATAGTAAGGATTTTATAGCCTTTTCATGGCTCATCTTCCAACTGCCACAGCGGCCCAACTAGGCGTACCTACGACCTGTGCACACCTGTGGTTACATGTTTGGATGTGTATTATCGAAATCCAAAGACTGGAGTGGATCCGGCGACATCGAATTTTTCGCCTAAAAAAATTGACAGTGTATAGTAAGGATCTTGGAGCCTTTTCATGGCTCATCTTCCAACTGCCACAGCGGCCCAACTAGGCGTACCTACGACCTGTGCACACCTGTGGTTATGTGTTTAGATGTGTATTATCGAAATCCAAAGACTGGAGTGGATCCGGCGACATCGAATTTTTCGCCTAAAAAAATTGACAGTGTATAGTAAGGATTTTGGAGCCTTTTCATGGCTCATCTTCCAACTGTCACAGCGGCCCAACTAGGCGTACCTACGACCTGTGCACACCTGTGGTTATGTGTTTAGATGTGTATTATCGAAATCCAAAGACTGGAGTGGATCCGGCGACATCGAGTTTTTCGCCTGAAAAAATTGACAGTGTATAGTAAGGATTTTGGAGCCTTTTCATGGCTCATCTTCCAACTGCCACAGCGGCCCAACTAGGCGTACCTACGACCTGTGCACACCTGTGGTTACATGTTTAGATGTGTATTATCGAAATCCAAAGACTGGAGTGGATCCGGCGACATCGAATTTTTCGCCTGAAAAAGTTGACAGTGTATAGTAAGGATTTTGGAGCCTTTTCATGGCTCATCTTCCAACTGCCACAGCGGCCCAACTAGGCGTACCTACGACCTGTGCACACCTGTGGTTATGTGTTTAGATGTGTATTATCGAAATCCAAAGACTGGAGTGGATCCGGCGACATCGAATTTTTCGCCTGAAAAAGTTGACAGTGTATAGTAAGGATTTTGGAGCCTTTTCATGGCTCATCTTCCAACTGCAACAGCGGCCCAACTAGGCGTACCTACGACCTGTGCACACCTGTGGTTACATGTTTAGATGTGTGCACACCTGTGGTTACATGTTTAGATGTGTATTATCGAAATCCAAAGACTAGAGTGGATCCGGCGACATCGAGTTTTTCGCCTGAAAAAATTGACAGTGTATAGTAAGGATTTTGGAGCCTTTTCATGGCTCATCTTCCAACTGCCATAGGGAGGCACTTATGCGTTGCCACACATCAAGAGTTTAAACCAAATTGAACCATTTTTCGTATCTAATTCATCACGTGTCGCACTCGCGATGTGATTGTACTTCACACCTCCATCCAGACATTCGTCTCGTCGAATCCTTTGCGCACACATCCTCCAGCAGACGTCGCCCTCAAAGCATACATAAATCATTTAATAATCCGATAAACGAGAAACAATTTGAGACAAAGGAGAGAGAAAACCAAAAGGGAATAAAAATATGAAATGAAATCAAACTCACTACGATTGGATGGATATTGGTATCCTGATAGCCTTGATCTGGCACAGCTCGGCACGTTATTGTTGCTCCCTCTTGCCAGACAGACGATAGCACTCGAACAACTGTTAGTCTCTCATTTTTTGATCTCGTCTAGGTCCTTCACCCACCGAGCAGTGCACACTCATCGCGTTGATTGATGAATCCTGTGAAATTTATGACGATGATAATCCACAAAAATTCGTTTCACTTGAATTATTTTTTAGTTTTCTTCGTCCTTCCCCACGATATGATTTCCTAGAGAAGTCAATGCTTGATGCGGAACTGCGATGCATTGTGGTCTGGGTCTGATAAGTGGGATCGAAGAGAGAGAGAGAGAGAGAATACTTGACCTCTATCGCATGCGGGCCACACTTAGACTTTGGCAAAGTGGGGGCGGTGATAGTCGGTTTTGATGAATCATCATAAGTGGTGCTTGGAATGGAGGAGGCGAAGATGACTTGCTGAGTGTGACCTGAATTTCGACCTGAAATGATCGCCATCAACTTCAAGAAGCAGCCTCGATTTGAGTTCATTTTTGTGCCAACACGCGTCGCAACTAAGCACATCCTCCTTCGGACTACCCAACCAATCGACATTTCGGAACATTATCGATTCAGTTGCTGATTGAGTCAAATGGCAGCTATCCCTGCAAACCCTTTCAATCCACAGAGATTGCCGCCCCCTTGTCGCTCACCTAGCGCACGCACCACTGTCGCTCTGATTAACTGTTTACACGTCCTTTGTGCCTGTCCAATTCAATTTCACATTCTCCTGTTGGGACTTAATTCCCCGAGCTGACATTTACACATGTCAGATGAAATTACAAAAAAATAAAGAAGTCAGCTTTCAATCCCAGCCCATGCGTCCAATTACACGCCAAAACCAAGCGAAAAAGAGGAAAAAAAAAATATAAAACACAAACCAAAGAGAAAACTCCAACAAGTCCTAGTTAATTAAATACATCCTTAGAGTGATTCGGAGTAAAACTTCGGTCCAACATAATTGAAGGCACTAAATGGGTGGGACTACGGCGCGGCGTATGACGCCTCGCCCGTCGAATCCCAAGCTGCTGTGGTCCTAGTTTCAGTGGAACAAACTTGATTACGGTTCAATTGTGACCTTGAAGCGATTAAGGGCACCAACGAGAGGCGGCGCTCTCAATGGCAACAATTTGACGAATTTGTCATGGAAAATTTCAGTCTCATCAGCGAGAGGCGACAGGGGCACCGAGGTTGATTCTGAGGCTGAGGCTGAGGCAGAGACAGCACCGCCCACCCGTTCAAAGTCGCCAACAGTCTAGCACTCCCGGGATACTGTGCCGCACAGAGCGATAGTTTGTGAAAGTTTTCGTGAAAAACTTTTCACAATCCATACCCCCCCGTGCGCCACTGAAAATGTCAGTAATGAGGGAAAGAAAAACCGCTCAGCACAAGTTTCAGCAACAAACCGTCTCATTTCACAGAGGGCCCGGCCAAGGATGGGCGAATATAACATTACACCCAAAAGGGGGTAAACGCAAATGACACATTTCATGTCGTCCTTCCAGGACACCACACCATTCTCCATCAAAAGGCATCAAGTTTCCCGGTGCGGGGGGTGGAGGGTGGGGGAGGGGGGTGGGAGGTTGTCACACAGAGACCCAGAGACCCAACTGAAGCTGGAGGTACCTTCCTTTATTCCCTACTTCTAAGGACCCAGCAATTTAATGTTAACCCCCGTGTAATTCATTTAATTACACATAATTTAAAATTTAACGTCGTTTTGTGCTTGTGACACACACTCGCACTGCATCCACCCGCAGCAGAGACACATCGTCTTCGGTGTTGTGTGCGGAATTTCGCTTCGATTTGACAGAACTGCTGCTCTGCACACTTGACAGAAAAGTGAATAGATGTTGGACGGATTTTTACTTAGCATTCTGCACAGCATACGCTGGATCGATGCGACTGTGTGTGTATCTGCGCTTGCATCCTTGATGCATTCGTATAATGGAATGTGTCCTCAAGAACTGTCGGCGGTGAGAAACGCCACAATTGGAGGGCGGTTTTAATTACAGAATTCCGCATAAAATTAGCACACATACCCAGAGACGAGCACCGAGAAGGAGGAGAGCCCCTCGAGATGGGTTACACGTCTTAAAGGTTTTCGGGTGAGAATTCGAATTTTTCATGAGAGGATCCAATGTTCGTCCCTGCCATTCACTGGCGCTGGCAAGAGTTGGAAGTTGAGTGTGAAAAGCAATCATTGACTTGTGCAAATGGAAATTGCTGTCAGTGTTGGTTTTAAAACCCCAAAAACCAGCACCGTACCGCCGCCCCCCGACCGGTCTATTGTTTTACAATTCCACCAGAGGGAGGGGGGAGAGGGAACTCTGGCACTACTCCGGCGGAGGTGTGTGTGTGTGTGTGTGTGTTTGTGTGCGTTGTACGAGAGATCAGCAAATGAGCTTTAGTATGGAAATTTTTCGGTGTTGGACTAAAAGAAAAAAAAAACAAAAGATGAACTTTTCCCGCACGACGACGGAGCAGAAACTGGGGATGAACTTGGGTAATGACAAACATACACACGGAATTGTGAGAGCTGGCTTGGCTGACATTGATTCAAAGGACGAGGACGAGGACGAGGACGAGGAGGAGGAGGAGGAGGAGCTGGGGGCGGAATAATGCAGAGAAAATAATTGAGCACTTGTAGAACAGTTTTTGGTTGAGTTGTTTGCACTTTTATTTTGTGTCCCTGCTCCTGGAGGGCGGTCGCTCTCTGTGTGACTGTCGGCGAGTGAGTGTGCAGTAGATTGGTGTGTGGTTACTGGGCAGTGTTTTGAGTGTAATTATCATTTGTAGGGCGGAAGATTGCTTGTAAATGGCATTCTGTTGGGGATAATTGATTTTTAAGGTCCTCCTTCTGCAGAGTGTTGTATTTTTTGTGCATGCCAGGCAGGTTAATTAGATACACAAGACTGATTGACTATTCTGTGGGCAGTGGCGAACAGATGTCGTGGAGGAAGTTGGCTAAATTCGTTTCGAAAAAGTTTCCATGGAATACCGCAGGGGTGCCATGTGGATGCGATACTTTTACACATGTCATTTTGGTTGCGATTGGACGGGTTTGCTGGCGTGAATTGGCTGGTAAGGCATCGTCCGGAAGAGGCAACTTAGTCACGTAAATGAAATATTTTCTCCCCATCTCCCCCCATCTGAGCGGCAAGTTCTAACGATTCATAAGCACCATGTGTGACCTCATTTGCATGGCAATACAGCAACCAATTGTCGTCATATTAATTTTTAATTTTTCACTTACCTCGCAGGGATTAATCATAACCATTAGATTCACCACGTTCACCCACCACTTCCGTTGTGTCACTATCGCAATCACCATCACCATCAGCGTCAACTGGCACAGATAACATTAAGGAGCTTCCTCCAGCAAACCGAAACAACTTCGCAATTAGCAATTACAATTACCATCTCTCCTCCTCCACCGCCCACCCACCGTAACACCTTCCCACCACAAAACACTCGCACGCACAGTTGTCATTACAACATACGACTCGTCCTAATTCTTCCCCCTGAGCTCGTTCAAGCCGCCATTTTGAAATTAAATGACACTTCCCATGACATAACCACGCAATACAAGCTAGCGCGCCATCGTTTGCCGAGCGGCAGGTAAATGAAGGGGGTTGGGATTCGCGCGCTCTCTCAGAAGAAGAAACAAAAAAAAAAAAAAAAGAAACTGATTTTAAACGCAAGACCATTTTCCAAGCCAACGACAGCCTAATTAGGAGGCGCTCCGACACTCAAGCATACATGCGACGACGACACACGCATGCGGAAGGAAACGGAAAAACACACGGACTTGGAAATATTTTGGCATCTAATCACTTGTTTTCATCGCAAACGCAAATTATCGCATTGTTACGGTTCTCTTAGCGAGATAATTGCCACCGCTACCGCTGCTGCCATCCGCCTCCTCCTCGTCGTTCCTTTCTCGTTTTGGCTTTCGCCAGCTGTCACCGGCAGCAACCACCGTCACCACCACCACCAGCACCACTGGCACCACACACCGAACAGAGGCAGCTCACAGTTAAGATTCAACCCCACATGCGAGCGAGAGCAATAATTTAACGCAATAATTAGCAAATATTAAAGTGGGTGTGAGAGTTTGGCATTTAGCGGTAACATACCTGAACCGCATTAATTCGCACACCACCCTGCCAGCCTGGCTGCACACGCACGTCGGATTTCGTCTGGCGGAGGCGCCGCGCCGCGCCGCGCCTTAATCTCCCGCAGAGAGACGAAAAACGCGTTGAGATGATTTTAAAATGTCTTCATACCCTCCCTCACCCCCTCCACCCGTCGTGGGGGCGGTGGAAGATGAGATGAGGTATGCAAAGCACATGTGCGTGATTGGCTTGGGACGGTGTTGATTTTTCCCCTGAATTTGAGACACTTACTCCATTGATTAGCCAATTCTGAGTGGGAGCCCAGTCACGGGCGGCTGCCGAGGATTATTCTCAGAATTCGTCTCGCAAATGTGGGACGACTCGCAAGGACGACAAGGTCTCGCATGCTGTTGACTAACGCAGAACACTGAACCGCAGGTGTGTCCCACTCTAGATGCAGAAAAAAAAAAAAAAACAAAAAACAAAAAAACCAAACGAGTGTAACCCCCGAATTTTGATGAACGTTCCGCTGTGTTTATGTAAATTTGCCCGCCCACAAAACTGAAGGCGAAACAATAAAGCACATATGCTTAGGGCACGTTCCACAATTAATTAAAAACCGACCCCTTCCGACCCAAGCACAACTTTGATTGTTCTTCAAGTCAACTTGTGCGTGAGGATGGGCGGAGGGGGAGACTGAGGTGCGGTTTGTCTAAAAGCGAATATTAAACAATCACGCCACAGGGGAACTTCATCTATCTACGAGTATCTATCCACATCCGAAAAGGGAATTTTCAATCAAATATTAAACTAGGCTAACTGCCTTGGTTTGGCATGTTGGCTGACTGGCTGGCTGGCTGGGCGGCTGGCAGCGGCGGTGGAGGAGGAGGTGAGAGCCTTTGGGTTTTCTTTGGAAAATGTTCTGCCTACACATCGAGAGGCAGAGAGAGTGAGATTCGAGAAATCAATCAAATGGAACACCGATACGGGATTTATTTTCGTCGAAATTTTAGGCTGTTCGTCGGGTACTTCGCGTGGATGATGGAGGGACTTAAGGCAATTGATTTGGAATACGCTTACCTTTGGCGGATTAATTGAATGAATGAATGATGGTAATGAAGGGGATTACAGGGCGGTTCTCATCGTGGAACAGAAGGCGTCCTGGTCGAGGAGAGATGATAAGGAGTGTTCATCTCACGAGGCTCCTTTCGGCAGCGGAGGACAGTGAAAGTGACGACTCCTGTGGCGCGAATTTGATGAATTCATTCGAAGCCTGGCGCGGTGACTCTTACGAACAGTGTGCCCGAAAAAAAAGACCCAGGTTGGTTTAAATTACACGATTCATCTTTATTTCAACTTGGCTTCTTTGAGGTGCTTAACCGCTCATTCAACGCAAGCTTAAGGGTAATTAAAGCACTCTCAAAAGACTGCCTTTCGAGGGCAGTCAAAAGTTGGCGCAGAACCGATTGGCGGTAGACGAGCGTCGAGCGTCAGTGCAACAGTGAATTTCTCTGTATTTATCTTTTTGTATAATCACTTGTCATTCATCGTCGCCGTCATCATCGTAATCATCGTCATCATCGTCATCATCGTCATCATCGTCATCATCGTCATCATCGTCATCATCGTCATCATGGTCATCATCGTCATCATCGTCATCATCGTCATCATCGTCATCATCGTCATCATGGTCATCATCGTCACCATCGTCATCATCGTCATCATCGTCATCATCGTCATCATCATCGTCATCATCATCGTCATCATCGTCATCATCGTCATCATCGTCATCATCGTCATCATCGTCATCATCGTCATCATCGTCATCATCGTCATCATCATCGTCATCATCGTCATCATCGTCATCATCATCGTCATCATCATCGTCATCATCATCGTCATCATCATCGTCATCATCGTCATCATCATCGTCATCATCGTCATCATCATCGTCATCATCGTCATCAGCGTCATCATCGTCATCATCGTCATCATCGTCATCATCGTCATCATCGTCATCATCGTCATCATCGTCATCATCGTCATCATCGTCATCATCGTCATCATCGTCATCATCGTCATCATCGTCATCATCGTCATCATCATCGTCATCATCGTCATCATCGTCATCATCGTCATCATCATCGTCATCATCATCGTCATCATCGTCATCATCGTCATCATCGTCATCATGGTCATCATCGTCACCATCGTCATCATCGTCATCATCGTCATCATCGTCATCATCATCGTCATCATCATCGTCATCATCGTCATCATCGTCATCATCGTCATCATCGTCATCATCGTCATCATCGTCATCATCGTCATCATCATCGTCATCATCATCGTCATCATCGTCATCATCGTCATCATCGTCATTATCGTCATCATCGTCATCATCGTCATCATCGTCATCATCGTCATCATCGTCATCATCGTCATCATCGTCATCATCGTCATCATCGTCATCATCATCGTCATCATCGTCATCATCGTCATCATCATCGTCATCATCATCGTCATCATCGTCATCATCGTCATCATCGTCATCATGGTCATCATCGTCATCATCGTCATCATCGTCATCATCGTCATCATCGTCATCATCATCATCATCGTCATCATCGTCATCATCGTCATCATCGTCATCATCGTCATCATCATCGTCATCATCGTCATCATCGTCATCATCATCGTCATCATCATCGTCATCATCGTCATCATCGTCATCATCGTCATCATCGTCATCATGGTCATCATCGTCATCATCGTCATCATCGTCATCATCGTCATCATCGTCATCATGGTCATCATCGTCACCATCGTCATCATCGTCATCATCGTCATCATCGTCATCATCATCGTCATCATCATCGTCATCATCGTCATCATCGTCATCATCGTCATCATCGTCATCATCGTCATCATCGTCATCATCGTCATCATCGTCATCATCGTCATCATCGTCATCATCATCGTCGTCATTCGTCGCCTTGCCTAGATCACTTCAGATCCTTGTTGTAGTCCTGGATGCCTTGAAGAACAGTCGACACATCGGAGGGCATCGCACTCACCACGACCGTGGACTTAATTCCAAATCGCCACCTCGAATCGGGATCCTCATCGAACTCCTCTTAACTTAGTGCCTTGATTGATTTAGACTTAGATTTAGACTTAGATTTAGACCAAGAAGAACCTAAAGGGACCAGTTGGCATCCTCCTTCGAACGCCTATGTTCCTAGAGTCATCCTTCATCGAACCCGCCAGATGCCTGGCCTCCGTTTTCCAACCGAAGCCATAGTCAACTCTATCACCTCGAATTTGACGAAGAAATGCTGTAGCTTGCGTCGCCTGTACCCAAAGAAGATTGGGCATCACACTAGGCATCCAACACTTGACTTGAACCACTTGAACTCCGAGGTGAGTCCTCTGTCGAAAGGAGGACTCGCTGGTTTCCTTCTCTTAAAGACAAGCTATGCCGGTTATTAAATTAAGATTTTTCCTTCACATCTGCTGTAGAAGCAGGGCCCAGTTCCACTTCGCATTCTGACTTCTCCCGAGGAACGTCTTTAAGGCGACCCAGACTGCAGATCATCTCCTCTTGTTTCTGAGTCTTTTGGGCGCTCATCTGGCGTCTATTGCCCAACACACCCAACATCACTCCAAGAGCCTAGTTAATTGATGGCAAAATTGTGCCTTGCACCGATCTCAGTGTTGATCCACTAGCAGCGAAGAATGAAGTCGCGAGACAGAGGTGAGGCTTATCCAACGTTCGCCAGACGTTCCGTGTACTCCATGTACTACTGAGCCACGTCCATGACTAAGGTTTCGGGCGGACTCGTAGCCAGGCTGATCATGGGGACGGGTCGTTAACACCTTGTGCTGGTCCACCGAAAATGAAGTGGATGATGTAATCGGGTGTGGAGATGGACCACGCCGATGGAGCACTTTCAAGTTGCTCTCGCCAACACGGCGAATAAACCTTGTCACATCAAGGTCCACAGCCACTTGAAGCAGCACCCCCAAAAAACAGCACGTGTCCGTTGTCGTTGTCCATGTGATCCCCTGGATCTCCAACACCTTCCACTTTGCACTTAATTGGTGTCTCCTTTCTCCGTTAAATTTCTCCTCACCACACAAATCCACTTCCAATCAGTTCAGCAAAATTCGCAACTCCCCAGAAATGCATTCAAAAATGCGTCCCATTCTCGCCATTCGCCCCCTCCAACGGCTCGCACCAATCACCGCCCACAACTGTCACAGATTAGCCAGGACACTGCAATGCCTTGCAGTGAGGTGCATCATTTGTGCACAATTCGATGGCAAACTTTTGAATATAATGCTCTCCCCCATGCGCCCCACAGCGCCACGGTCCACAGTCGCGCACAGTCCATCGTTTCATTAAAGCCACCGGCATGGAAATATTTTCGCAGAATTGTTTGTCAAAACAATTCGGACCGCGCGTATGCGATTCCATCTAATATATCCTAATGACTGTCAAATTAAAATTATTCGCATCGCACGGGGTTGGTTGGGCGCCCACATGAGCGACAGGACAACACGCAGTGGAAACAATTGCTTTTGAAATGCGTCCCCTCCCTGTCGCCACAGTCGTAGTAAATTGCTTCGCTTTAATCCTCGCAGAGCGCCGGAATTCGCCCCAAAAAAGCTGCACTGTTTGCTGAGAGTTTACCTGGTCGTCGCGTCGCTGTGTGGACGCCGAACCGCTGCCGCTTGCGAAACGCTTTGGAACTAATGACAAAATCGTCCTCACCGCCAATCCTGAGCGCGGCGCGGGGTGCAAGTTCGGTGGCCGGCGACCATTGTCCGGCTGGGCCGTGGCCATGCGGGGCCTGTGGGTGGGTGTGGATATTTGGACTTTGTTGCTTGGTGAACCCCCAACAAGCACCGTGACACATTATCCACTGCACCGTGCACGTAGCGACATATTGTTCAACGCGCCACCGCAGAGGTCGGTCGAGCGGTCGCCCGGTTTTATGGGGGGAACTGTTCTCGCCCTGCTCTCTCTCTCTCTCTGTGACTCGGTCTATCTCTGGTATCTGCAGGGCTTATTGAAATGCATCGCATTTCACAGAGCAACATCCGTGACGACGCCAGGGTATGTAAACGGCGGCCGAGCGGAAAACAAACTGCTAAATCCTAATCAGGGAGGTAATTTTCGATGTCATTTGCTTGACCAGAATTTCAATACGATTTGCATCGTTGACATCGCGACGGCAACAGCAACTGCGACGGCAACGGTGACGCAACATCGACGCGGGCTCTAAATCGGTTTGCACATCGCGGCGCACATTGGCTGTGCGGATTTTGGTCAGCTGGATGTAAAGATATTTGCGGGCGGCTTCACACTGCGTCTGCCAACATTCGCATAAATTGGGTGTGGGCCCGCGCCAGTGGTTGCTGCTCACACAAGCGGCCAGCCGTGAGATGGACAAACAAACGGGCTGCTAAATCGTTTTCCATGTACGTCTGTCGATGGCGACAGGGGCCTGGCTGAATTTAAAATGAGCTTTTAAAGATGTGCTAAGCGCCTGTCATGTGATGCACGGGGTGCCGCAGGGATGTGCAGTTGGGCTTCGGCTTTGTGTTTTTGAAAAAAAAAAAAAAAGAACTACCGCCCGGGTGGTCATAAATCATGGACTGAACCCCTCGCCATGTACCGGAGATCCTATTGCCTTCGAAAATAAATCAAATCATGATTAAGCCCCTTGTTGTCTGTCCGTCCGCCTTCGCTTCGCGCTCCGTCGCCGATACATTTCTTTTTCGTTGCCGAAACTATGAACTGACACGAAAATTGACAGTCAAACAAGCAATCTATCAGCGGAGGCAAGAAAAAACGAACCCCACGTCCGTCCTTTTGGTCAGTGTTCAATCGACATGCACGCCATGCAGCGAAGTGCTGCAATGCACGAGTGCATTTGGTTTTTCCCCACACCGCCTACGGCGCCACCGGGCGGAGGAACGAGTGGAAAGTTTCCGACCGTGTTTATTGGACGCCTTTCGCCGGAGCGCATGCATCATCAATACCGAACCATCAACCGCAGAGATGGCGAGAGAGCGAGAACGAGTAAAGTAATGAGGCAGCGGGTGGTGAAGAGGAGCAGGACACGATCGAGGTACGTCATCACGCCGCAGCCAATCTGAACGCGAAGGGCTTTAGCATATTCAACGAACGCTCGCTCATTCAAGGTGATAATGTAATAATCTGTGAATTATCCTGTTTTCATGATGTTCTTGAAAGGAGTGCTCCTGCTGGGTCCTGCCACCTTTCCTTCTTATTTTTCCTGTTTTTTTTTTTCTTCGTTTGCGCCCTCGTTTCGCTTTGAAGACGTAAAGGTAAACTCACACGGAATATAAATAAACGAGCATTTACACCACACACGCTGAACCGGTAGCTTCGGTGGTGGATGGGTGGGGTGGCATAGGGCTCGTACGTGGAGCTGCAGAAGCATCCACTTTCAGCGGGCGCGTACTCTGGCAATAATTTTAGAAAATCCACTTAAAGAATTATTCCATTCGCCGAGGCCTTGGTTCAGCCTTCTCGCCGGGGAAAAGTTTCTGATGGCAGATGTGCGAGGAGGCGGACAACTCTGATGTACGTACATATGTGTACCACGTTGTGGCTGTCTGGGATGTTGCGGTGGCACAGCAGCGCCGACAAGGACACTCGCTAGGGCTAGACCCCGCTGTTGCTCCGCTGTTCTGTTGACGATACTGATGTCCTTGCTGTCGACGGCGGCGGCTGCTTCGTGTGGAAAACATAACGACGGGGCGACATTAAAAACGTTCCGACACACAATCGCACACACACACACACACACACCAGACTAAGGCGAAGGTGTAAGCATCACCTTAATGCTGCTTACGTCCTTAAAGATGTTCTTCGGGGGTACTTTGTTTGCTTGTGGATGGATGATGGCAGCGATAGTCTTTCAGCAAAGCTGACAACTTATTCGGTTGCCCTTTTACCCACCCCGCCCTCCGCCGTCCTGTATTAACATTTTAAATGTGCCACCCCCTGTGTGACGTGTGTGCGTGGATGATGGGGGAAGGGGGAGGAGATGTGCTCGCTTTTCCCGGCCCGATTCACAATCTGATTTGGGTTTCCTTGAAGGATGTGGCTTGAAGCACACAGGAAGCGTATGTGTGACGTAATGTCAGCCGATTGCTGAGATTTGCTGCTCTGAAGGACGGGACAAGATAAGAGGAGAAGTCAGCATTCACCTGCCTAGCAGATGCAGACAGCAGCAAACCCCATCAAATCGAAAAAAAAAAAAAACTCCTCGTCAAAGTGTCCACAAATGCGTTCGTTTCTCTCGAAGAGCCTTTGACTGCTCAAAACGACCTCGACGTCCATGAGGCAGTTTTTTGTCAAAATGTTTGCCAACATTTTCCGCATGCAACCCGTCAAAAGTTTTCCAATGAACTTTCCGAAACAACTTCCGGTTTAGTTAATTTCAATGAATTAGTCAAACTCGCTCTCGCTCTCGTCCTCTCCCTCTGAACATTTTTAATTAATTTCTTTCACAAGTGCATACACAGACTGCCGGCGTGCCATATGTCAGTCCATTCTGCAGCGTCACTGTGGTCCTCGGAGCGAACTTCCTACACAAGGACCACATTGAAGTGCTGGCCCCCTATGTGGGTGTGGGGGGTGGGGGTGCATCAAGTTTTTGTTTTCCACCCTCTCGCTGAGCACAGGGAGGAAGTCGAACGCATTTCCTTGGGGGAGAGCAATATTTCTGACTTACCTCGCGCCAAGCGAGGAGCAACCACGGGGACAACTGCAGTACACTTCGTCATTTTTGGTTTGTAAACGGTTTTCTTTTGCGCCCCAGTTGGGGATGTCGACTTTTCAAAATTTAAACCCCTCGAAGTATGGGGGGGGCGGGGGCCAGGTGGGTGTGTTGTAACGAAAATAATTAAAAGTGAAATAGTGCCGTCACATCGCTCAACTGTGAGCAGAAACTGGGTGAACTACATTCCGACACAAATGATGCCCCTTCTGTGGCAAGCACTCGTTATCCGCAGATGACATTGCAAATCATCATCATCATTCCCGTATGATGCAGCGGAACGCAGTCGGCATGCGGAGCGTGGGAGGACGAGGTGTGCTTGAAAAAGAAACGAGCAAAGTCATAAATTAATGCATTGTGCACACATGCACTCAATTATGCCACTCAAAAAGGATACAAACATCGAAAGAGGACGTCCCGACTATCTGCACAACTGCCGTCTCACATTTCCCCATTGAATGCGCGGATGGGGTACACCCGGCCACAAGGACACCACACCACTGTGCGCCGCCCGACTTGCAGGGAATCAGTCATCACCGAGCCATGCCTCTCCGTGGGTGAGGGTGTGTGTGTCAAATAGAAGTTTTATAATTATCTCGACACATGTTGGTTTGTCAAATGTAAACGCGAGCGCCCCCCGTGTCCACCGAGTCAGAGGAGAGGCGCTCTTGAATAAAACATGTCGGGGCAACGGTGGGTGGGTGGTTGGAGGGAAAAAGTGAAAAAAAGAAACACACACCAGACATTGCATCGTGGAGGAGATATGCACGTCGTCTATTGATTCGTTTATGGCGCAGACTTGCCGCGGGGTCCTGTGTCGGAGTCATCTCGTCTCATCTGCAACACATGCATGGGAACGTGTAAACATCGCAACAGCTTTGGTAGCTAGTCAGACATCCTTTATGGGTCCCTTTGGCCGGCTGTCTGCGGACGCAGTCAGCTCTGGTTAAAACGATGAGTGTGACATAATGGCATTGACAAAATGATAAGTTATTCACCGCCAACATCAGACACCGACTGGCTGCCAGTGGTCGTGGAGCCCTTATGGATGCGACGATAGTCGCTGAAGAGTTTCAGGTCCTCTTCTGCAGTTGGACACAGAGGCCGACATGAGGTTATGCGACGTTTCTATGTTATGTAAATTTTCCTTTTTGATAAGCACCACTGAGACTTATGACTGCCCTGGGGGTGGGGGGCGTGGGTAGGGTCCTTGTGGATAGGATTTGATAGGGACTTCCATTAAAAAAGGATCTCTGTTTGCGGTGCTTTGAGTGAGGGGACCGGTTTAATTGATGTCCAGGAGAGTGAGTTGCTAATGGCAGGCACTGTGTGAGGGAGGTTTGCGGGAACTAATTGGTTGGGACAACAGGGCACGCTGGCGTTGGTGGATGGCGCAGATAAGAGTGCAACAAGTGTAGCTTTCGTTTAGCAATGAGGACGGCATTCAACCAAGCTAACAAGAGAACATACTCGTAGAGAGTCTTATCCAGTTCTAGGACACTAGGGAGTGCGCGTGTCCCTAATGATCGAGATCAGAATGCAGACCACCACATGCTCAGCAGTGCGGTGCATAGTCAACTCAGTCAGTGCCCAAGCCTTTCGGTCTTCAAGTCACTGACTGAAACTGACTAAAGTCCACTTCTTCAGCTCATTGCCATCAAAACTCAGTACCTTGCGATGTCTCAAAGCATTCGCGATGCCCTCAATCGAAGCTTCTATACATGAGCAGAGCCACCTGAAGCATTACACCCGCAGGCGACTGGCTGGCTCGTGTTTGCATCATTTTTTCAAGCACTTCTCAACGGCAACAGGAAGAAGATCGCACGCCAAGGACGACTGGGTAGCTCCTCTCCTCCAGCAGCTCCTTGTCGTATCCTTTCAGCAAGCACTTCTCAATGACTGGGTAGCTCTTCTAATCCAGCAGCTCCTCAAGTGTTCCTCGAACAGACCAATAGCTCGTCTCCGTGGACCAGGACTGCGATGGCCAGTGTCTGGTGTAGGCTCTCGAGAGATGTCTCGTCTACCCAATTACTTCATGAGCTCAAAGAAAATTCGTTTCACGAGAGCTGTTCTGCGTTTGTTCTCATTACAGACCGACGGAAACAACGTTCCATGTCATAGTTGCCATCCAAGTCGTCGATGTTGTGTGCCCTTTCTCGAAGACATCATATCCTTCGTCTTGTCGTCGTTCATAGCCAGCCTTTCTGGCTGCCTCTTTTGACATTGGGCTTCGTTAGCGCCCTTGATGTAGGCAGCCAGCATTCTCCCACGTCACCCCTCACAACCTGACGAGATTGGCAGTCGCCTTAAAACAAGGCACAGCGGGCACACAGGACCACACTTGCTTGGTGAAAGGAAGACCTACGTACTTTCTTCTTGATGATCTGTAGTGTGTCGTCTAATCACGATGTCGATCTGCACTTGTTAGGTCCTATCCAGACTCTGCCGGAGTGTGAACACCAGGTCCTGTATGCGTCCTAATAGGGATGTCATCAGATGGTTGTGGAAAGCTTCACACAAAGCAGCAGAACAGATCGTTCACGCGATGTCGTAGTCGCAGACGTCCTAGAATGAGTGTTGTCCCTCGATAGTTGGCACCGCCAGTGTGGTCTCTCACATCAATTATACCAATTAACCGTGTTTACATTTCCCCTGCCAGGCCATCCTCCTCTGGCAACCGAAGTGCCGCACGTGGGCCACACCCAGGACCGTATTTATTTAAAAAAGAAACCACCCCTCGTCGTCTCATCAGCCATCGCATCCGCTGAAATCAGCTCCTGTCACTTGTGATGACAGCGGGCGCGACGGGCGAACGAAGCTGACGAGGGAAAAACCACTTAAGACTCTTCGCCCACCCATCCGTCCGTCGACCACTCATATTTAAAATCCATCGGCTGCTTCTCAGCGCTCCCCCTATAGCTAATTGTTATCCTGCCTGGCATCCGGTGACGACATGATGAACCAAAGACGGGCATTTTCTTTTTCTTTTCCTTCCCAGCCGCAGCCGAATAAATGGAATTTTTGGCAGCCGAAAAAAAAAAATTACCGGTACCGCTTTAATGGACATTTTCCACAACATTGACGGGGGAATTCCGGCACAAGACGAACCAAAAAAAAATCGATTTAAATAATTTTCTTGGAGGCGCTTCAATTATTTACAAAAAATTTAACAACATCACATAAATTTATTCGCCGCTCCAATGGTTCGCGATTCGCTAAGACAAAGTGACACACTGTGCGTGGCGGGGCCGCTGTGAAGAGGTGAATGATCTTCGCGTTCGCCTTCGCCTTCGCCTTCCATTCGAGTCAAGCCAAGGCAAGCCAAGCCGAGCGTGCTGCTATCATCGTCGTCTCATCATTTTTGTATTCCATTGTTTGGTGGTGGGTTTCTTCCGGGAAATATATTTCCTATTTGCTATTGTCACGGTTGCGAGGACATGCCTCCCGACGCCACACACACACACACACACACACACACACACACCCACCGGGCGACACCGGGACTCGGAGCGGAGCTGTGCAGCGATGATGGAAATGAATTAAATTAAATTAAGTTTGACGCAATTTCGTGCGAGTAAATTAACTTTTTTTTTCCACTCTCTCTAGCTCTCTCTATGGTGCCCCCACCCCCCCCCCCCTCTTGCGTCGTCCTTGAGGAGAGCGATCGGGCGAGGGAGCCGGAGCAGCGCTTTGTGCTTTGTGCCGAGATTAGCTCTCGTCCCAGCCAGAGTTCCGAGAGGGATTCAAATTAAAGTTGTTGCCATGACTCCAATGGATGGACGTGGATCATGGGAGGGGGAGGGGGGGGGGAGGGGGTTGAGAAACAATGTACACAGAAATGAAAATGAGAGAAATTGCTGGCTAATCTGGGACGCGCGCAGTATCCTTGCGGGTTCGTGTAATCCAACCCAATGAACTTTTGATGTCTCGGATAAGCACTGGCAATATTTCTAAATTAGGTCGACACGACAACGCTGACATTGTTTGTTGGAAATTCTGTATCAAACGGATTGGGGACACAACAAGGTCGAGAGAGAGAGAGAGAGATAGAATTCAATTCAATCAATTCAGTAGCTCGTTAGTTCGCTTAGCGTCGCCCACTTCCTTCGAAGTGCATCAATGAAGACGTCGGCTGGCATGAGGCGGAGTCGGAGTCGGAGTCGGAGGCGAAAAAAAAAGGCAAAACTTTCCCATCAAATTGTGTTCACATCACAGGGACTCACTCATGAGCGACCTCGATGTGAAAACAATGTCGCTCTTGATCCCATTGCCTGCTTCTAGGAACTCACCCCTGAGCTGTGGGGAGGCGTGGAGACCTGCTGATTAAGTTCAACTAGATGGTTCTGAGAACTGAACAAAGTCGCCCAGGTGAACACGAGTCCTGTGCGAAAGCCAGAAGAAATTAAAGCCGTTTAAAGGCGACGACTGGCTCGTTCGTTGTGTGGTCTCGTCACGTCGCGGTCGCCGCATACGCACTCGACATCTCGGCTAGATTAAAGGCCATTAGCTGGCCCGTAATTATCCCTCAAAAATTGCCACACTCCCCTCATCAGAGCGACATGACATTAATGGCTGGCTTCAAAGACACTACCATGTCCGCCGCCTCGATGCTCGTTCTTTCTTAATTTGCCACATCATCCCCTCCAATGAACATGGCTTTTGATATCCTGATTCGTTTTTCTTTCGCTTTGTTCGGTGGTCTCATCTTCAAACGTTCGCCAACACACACACACACGCACACACACATACGCACCCGAATGTATGATTGAGGATGAAAATAGAAGAAGAAGAAGAAGAAGATGAACGAACTCACCACGTCTCGCATAACATGTAACATCCTGTGCCTGCAAACGACAAACAACAGAAAAATAATAAATTGACTCGGAAGCATAGCGCGAAGGGAGTCCTTGTCTCTCGCTCCTTCTCTCTCTCTCTGGGGCTTGTGAGCTCTCGAACAGACGAAGAAAAGGAATTGCCTTTGGTAAATGCTTTATATCCGTTTTGCTTCTTCATACACTCTCGCTCGTCCTTTAAAGGAATTCTTTTGTTTTTTTTTTTTTTTTTTTTTTTTTTTTTTCTGTTCGTCCTTTCATTTCGATAACTGTCGAGACTGTTGCTTACCACTCGCACCACTCTTTTGCCACACTCGCGTGTACATTCGGCTGCCGCTGCTACTGCTGGCGTTGATATCGATGTTATGTGTGTTTTCTTCCTTCCCACAGTGACACTCGTGCGTGTAGATGGGAATCCTGTTTCAATCGACCACCAGCTCCTCGCCGGCGCCTCGGCAACCCCATCAAGGACGCGCTAAGGAAAAATAATAACATACACACGATGCGAAACAACAAAAGAGAGCGAAAAAAAAATCCCAGTAGCTGCAGGAGAGTTCTTGGCGTTGACTGAGAGTGGGTGGTGGGTGCTGGGTGGTGGGGGTGGGAGCAAAAAAAATCTATTTACCCCTCGTCCGGGTTCGTGTGGAAATGTGGGCTAGTGTGTGTGGCAGCCCAGCAGCTACCGCGCGTCTCTTTTATCGTTTTGCAATATTTACTAAAAATTCACTCATCCATGGCTTCGATCGCAAGGAATTTGCTTTTGTCGAGCTACTGCGAGTGTGGCTCCCTCTGTGTGTGTGTGTGTGTGTAATCGATGGTGGAAAGGCAGTGACTCGACTCTGGGTTCGGCATTCTCATGGCACTGTGTCGATCTGTCAACGTTTTCTTCAAGGCGAAAGACGTCGCCGTGGCGAGGCGAGTCGCGGCTGCTCCTAGAGACTGTCATTGGGTCGGTTAACGGTAGCTCGGCGGAGTGGTGGAGGGTGGATGGGCGATGGAGTCATCGTGGGAGGGGACATACAAATCGTGTAAACACGGTGTAACGAAGTGAAGTGTAAGTATGCGCACCATGATGACATTCACTTCGGTATTCGGTTTGCAATTTGTTTTCTTTCGTTTTTTTTTTTTTTTCTTCTACTGCTCAGTGTCTCCCCATATTCCGATCCAGCGTCGCAGTTCTGGTGTGTCCTGCTTTCTCTGTGGCACCCAGTGTATTCGTCTTCCTGGGAAAACTGACTTTCTATATGAAAATGATGATGACGACGACGATGATGACGATGATGACGATGATGGGGGAGTGATCGATGGCCTGGTGTATAGCGCCTGTAGGTATGTGAGGCAAATGTGAGGATAAAGAACTTAACTTCTCGTACAATGTGTGTGTCGTGTCGTGTTGCTGTAAAGTGTGAGACTGCGAGGAGGAGACAGCGGAGCTGGGGGCAAAACAAACACATCGATGATGGAAGGAAAAACAACTTCCAGTCGACTCAAGTCCTTTCTCGTCTTCAGATATTTTTTTGCCGATTTATTCGTTCTTTTTTTTTTCCTTCTTTATTTTATTTTTAAATTGACTGTGAGTTCGTTGAGACGAAAAATTGAATGAAATTATTGGCAACATTGACAGTGTGTGGAGAGATGATTGTGCGATGTGGCGACGGAGGTGATGGGGAGTTTATGCTCGAACCGTGTGAATTATATGGACTGGTGGGGGGTTCTCATTGAAACAAAAAGAAAAGGGAACGAGAGATGGGAAAATACGGAAAAAATTATTAGCAAAATATTGAGAAGATGATTTTGACGATGACGACGAAGGTGAAGGATGAGGATGAGGATGAGAAGGAGGCGATGGATATGTAGGCAGATGTGTATTTTTGTTCGTTTCTTTTGCGCCATTGGCAGGCGATGAAATTCAATTTTCTAGCGTAATTCCCTTAGCTAGGTGAGAACAGATGGAGGCGCACGCAGCACTGACTGAATTATTGCCACCGTCGACTTGGAATCGGAGCAGGGGCATGTAAATTCATATATTTTCTACGACACGGTGGTGGTTTGAAGTGAATATTTTATGGAAAGTTTGTTCATTTATTGACAAGAGACTAGCGGCTGCCGCGGGCACTTATTGAAAGGAGCACAGATGGTTGGGGACAGCAGCAACTTATTTGAATTTGTTCAAAAAAATCAGCTTCTTCACTGCGTTCGAAAATCTCAATCGATTACAGGGCGCATCAGCCTTTAATCTAGTCGTCGCTTATCACTGTAGACCTCCGAATTTCAGACATTTGACGCCATTTCAAACAGCTCGATCGTCAGGTGTGCATGGGATCATATATAGACTTCCCTAGAGCAGTAAGACCTCATCATCTTTTTTTTTTTTTAACTCACTAAAACCACTTCCCTTTAAAAGTTATGTTCGACTACAACTAAGTGAAGCACTTATCCAGTAGTTTGTATTTCTTGATTAGGATACGTTTGACAGGTAACTCTCCAATGAATGTTCCTGCTAACACCGCAACCATAGGCGGGTGTAGGCTATCGCAGGAGATCAAGGGGCTTAGTCCTTTGAAGTCGACGCAAGACGTTAGTTTCCTCAAGGATCGAATAAACTGCAGTTTGTATGCTAAATCATCATCACCTGCTCACCCGTATGATCCACTACAGGAAATGCACGCACGAGAGACCTCCAGGCCACTCGATCCTCCGCCATCGACTCTGACTGATCAGAAGTTACATATGCCCAAGCGCAACTGGGCAAGTTTTTGAACTTGGTCCACTTCGTCTCCAAGCGGTCGCCTGCCTGACGGAATCGCATTCCATGCCTCGGCAGTCGTGATGATGAGGACATTCGTGCCACGTGACCAAAACCATCGCAGTAAAGCCCTCTCCGTTCGAAGAAGCAACTGCTCTACATTCAGCTCCTCGCGTACTGCCCTGTTTCCAGCCTATCCCACCGAGTAACCCCCCCAACAGCACGAAGGAATCTCATTTCGGCAGCTTCGCGATCTTCTTCTTTCAGTCATTACCGCTCTGACACCAAGCTCGGCCTTCCTGATCCACAGATCTGCCAAGCTGTTCACTAAGACTTGTTTTTTCTAATTTGAAATAAAACCCATAAAATGGACGTGGATGACGGAAACTTTCTTATGTCCTCAAAGAGCACTGTCTGCCATTTACTTTTTGAATATAATTTCGTGTAAATATTGCCCGCTATACTACACACCTTACAAGGACCAAATTTTAAAATCACAGCTTCCAAGGTTGCGCCTACCATTCGCCAAATTACGCGAGTAATGTTGGCTCCCAATTCCTGAAGGAACTATAGAGCGTTCAACACGACGCCACTATCGCCTCTCCCTGTAAACACACTCTCCCCCCTCCCCTCCCCCCCAACACACGAACAGTGCTTACAAAAGTTTAACCATCAAAGTTCCAAATCAAAACAAGACTCCTCGTGCTCATCAGTTTAAAATTGTTCACTTGTACGATTGTCCTCGTAAAACACACAACACCACAACACAACTTAAGAGAAGTGGTCCCAAGTGCCTGCCCTGTGGCACATCACTCTCGTTCAATCCGAAACAACTATCATTCTGGCCAAGTTTCCAAGTGCATCATCATCATCGTCGTCGTCGTTGTCGTCGTCGCCGTCGACATGTTCGTTCCCCTCGGCATATTTGTAAGATTGACTCACTCGTCACTCGTCCCCCCCCCCCGCCCCCAGAGAGCACTTAAAAACTTGGACAAAAGTGAAATCCACAAGGCAATCCTCGAAAAGCATAATAAGCCACTTACAGTCACACTCGTCACACGCACACACAAACACACACACACACACACACGCACTCTCAGGATGTTCGCTCTCATTTTCGCTTGTCATTAAGTTGATGGCTTATTAAGGTGTCCTCTAGGTCCACTTCATTCGCATATACAGAGGCGCCACCCCACCATCAAATGTCATGCAACAAGAGATACGGGCGAACTTTCCCCATCAGTGTCGCGTCTCGAAATGAAGCAACACCTCGCACGCCCAGTCGGGGGAGGCTGCGACTGTGTGTATCCAGCAGATAATGCCAGGATCCACTTAAACTTTTCTCTCGTAATAATTATGTTGTAACAAAAAATTAGGACAAAACTCATAAAATGTCAGCGGTTGGCTGATGTTTGCTGTTTGCGCTGATGAACGTGAACGCGATGTGCGAGCGACGCATTAGGCACCGACGACGACGACATCGGGACCCCTGCCTACGCCACAATGAATGTGGGAATGGGTGGGTGGGTGGTTTCGGGGGGGGGGGGGGGGGACTGCTTATTAGCTTCTGTTCAGTGTGCCTCCGCTCCGTTGGATGCTCTGCATTTTTCTAAAGCCTGTATCCGCGCCACACCGTGTTTCGAATACACTTTTTTTGCGTGTGAATGCACCCATTTTGGCCGGCTCCCGAGATGGGGCAGTGCCATTATGTGCACTGCAGTGCATCTAGTCAGCCGGGCTCTTAGTTTCCAGATGCTGAGTCTTTTGTGTGTGCCCATAGCGAACATCAATTGAGGTCAAACAAGCCGAGTGGAGTAGGCGCCCCCCCCTCCCCCCTCCCCCTCCTGAAGCAACTTGGTTGGGTCGTGTGTTTCTTTTCAAGGATGAACTCCAGAATAATTATTTTATTTCATTCGTGGCTTGACTCCTCTCAAAGGATTGAGAGCAGATGCACACAGACACAGTGGAGCACCGAACGGAACCGAGGAGGCTACCTAATAGTGTTGTTCGAGTGAGTCGTGGCGACAATGAAATTTAATTAATTTAAAAACAAAAGACACACACCGAGAGAAAGAGAGAGAGAGAGAGAGAGAGAGAGAGAAAGAGAGCCGAGAGTAAGCAGATTAATTAAGAAAAAAAAACTACGTATTTATTCGTCCTCGAATCCTCGGGGATGTGCCGGGTGACTACCAGCCTCGGGCGAGGGTGAGTTAAGTGCAATCTCAAATATGGTTATAGTAATTAGGTTTCTCGCTTGGACTGCTCCGTATTCACGGAGAACAATGCTGGCGTTCGGGCGTGCAATTGTGCCGTCTGAAGACAACTTTTTCGAGGAAACTTGAATTTTTGGCATGGCCGCACATCTAATTAGGCCCCCTCTTCCTGTGATGCCGGAGTGGGCGCTTTGTGCCTTTGAATGGTCGTCAGGAATCTGCTTAAATCTCTGATGACATATCTGGGGATGGTCTCGATCGTTGGTTGGTCTTTAAAAATTAACTCGAAGCTTGATTGGAGATTTAATGGGCGACGGAGACCTGGATCTGGCTTCTGTTGGAACTACTCGTGTTGTTGATTCTCGAGTGGATGTACATATGTCGCCACAGATGGATCACGTGACTCGTTGGAGATGGGGTCATGTAGAAGTCGAAGGTCCCGATAGTTCAGACTCAGATCCTAAATCGGTCACATCATCATCGTCGTCATCGCGGCCGCTGCGCCCCTTTGACAAGTTCGTTCCCCTCGGCACATTTGTTAGACGAACTCACTCTTCACTTCCCAGTGAAGTCCACAAGTGGGATCCAACGCACGTACCCACAACCCCATGGCAACCAATCGAAGGTCTAGCTTAAGCAACCACTTCGACTTCTGATCCCAGTTTCAACGTAGATCCGATCCCGTCGTCCCGTTGTCCACCGCACACTCTTCAGTCTGCCACATATGAGTTGGCTCCCCAATGACACGTCATAAATGTCACCACCCCGACACATTGCCAGGCCACCGCCGCTGTACCCAACCGAGTAATTCATTAGAGTGCCCCTGCAGCAGCACCAGTCCCAGATCGCTCCCAAAGAAAAAAAAAAATGCGTAGACACACACACAGACACACATAAAATTGTTTCAAATTTATTGCCCATCCTAGCCATCGCCAGCGTCGCTCCCTCAGGAGGAGCACCCATCGTCGGACGGCCTCTGTGTAACTCATGCACGCCAACCAAAGTTCCAGCCTCTCGTTCATATTCGTTTTGTCTTGGTCCGCAGGTGTCGAAAATCATGTTCCCAGCATGTTTTCCCAGCCAGAGTCCTTTACACATCCACACACACACACACACACACACACGTCGAGACCAGGAACACCACGGCACAGCAGAGACCTTCATATCGCATGAACGACCGGTCATCATCAGTGGGTGCGACGATACGCCACACGATTATGTTTTAAAAATAATCACTCGTGTAGCTGGAGGAGAGTCCTACACGCTCGTGTAAAATTCAGGATATTACTTATTTTTCCTTTTTTTTTTTTTTTTTTTTTCTCCCTCCTCCCGGGATGGCGGCGGGCGGGAGACTTTGTCGTCATGGTCCTTTATGGGGTTGGTCGTCTGGTCGTTTTGAATATACTCAGTTTTTTTTTTTGCTTTCCTGGACGGATATTGCCCGGCGGCGTGAGTGGAGAGCAGATGAAATAAACGTGGGAGGTCGTTGGTCGTCGGGCCACTCGAATCACGGCTGGCCAGTGCCAGTGCGCAAAGAGGTTTACGGGTGCGATGAGAGTGCAATTAACAGATCATTTACGGATTAGCACTGTGATTATAATTTCTGTGAAGGACGCGATATGAGACTGCGTTGGGGGGGGGGGGGGGGGGGGAGGGGGGGATTGAGAGCAATGGACGAGTCGAGGTGGAGTTTAACGACTGTTGTGTGTGGGTGTGCGACGGATATCTGGACGATACTTCTGGCTGCTGGATGAGAGGCACTTCCCTGCGCTTGACTGATGTGGGTGTCGATTTAGGGGTCAATAGTCTGGTTCTAGTGGCTGACTGCAGACAGAAGTCACACTTAGGTGCCACGCGCGACTGCTGCTCCTGGTGGTTGCTACGAAACGACGTATGTATGGCTGACGCTACTTGCCGTCCAGCTCACCCACGGACCTGGCTTCAGTTTGAGACGGATTGACGACGTCACGTCACCCTGTCCGTCCTGTCTATGCGTGGAGCCATGTCGGAGAAAGCTTGCCTATTCAGCGAGTACGAGCGGCTCCTAATTCGGCGACGGACCTTCAAACCACAGGACGAAGTGGTTGCTTCAAAACACCCCAAGAAGCTTCAAAATCTCATGCTGCTTTACCTCGTCGTCCCGAACAGAGTTTCCATTGAGCATCTCCAACCATCCATCAAGAGCGCTTCAAACGCACAAAAGAACGCGCTTGAGTCCTTGACTCGTCTTCACCCAGCCCGCCCAGTGTCAGTGCGACCAACCGAAAGTTACGTTAACCAACTCCGCAGTGCAGTGGTCGTGCCTTGACTCGAATTGTATTTAGAAATCTTTTAAAATCTCTTTTCCTTCACAAACATTCACCCAACAAAGGATGGGCATTCGTTTACGAAAAAGCAAAAACGCCGCTTTTGACGGTCCACATCGTCCTTAGAACTTCGACAGAGCCTTGCTATCCTCAGTGGAGGCACCCCTCAGTGTCTTGTCACAAAAAGGGAAAAAGTTTCAAGATGAAAAAAAAACCGGCTCCCAGCGACACCACCGAAGTCATCATCTAATTGCTAGCATCTCCAGGCTCAGTCCAGCTCCCGCCTCCTCCTCCAGTTCTTGACAAACTTCCGACTTAGAACTTGGACGCGCCACAGCAGCAAACACTTCTTGCGTATTAATTACACCTAAAAGCCATGTACCTTGATCCGTTTATGCACACACACCGGCATTCGGCAAACAGCACCGACTTAACCAAGCGAGCACTGAGTGCTGGTGGGCGAGCATGCTCCGGTGGAACAGCGCTCAAAGTCTAACAAATGCCTGAGCGTAGCCTTCTTGTTACAAACCAATTGTTGTCATGCTAGGTACCTACTTACCGTGAACACACAACATATTCATTTCAAGCTCCCCCCTCCGCTCTCCCAGAAATGTATCCTTCCTCGAATCCTCGAACGCATGAGATCACCCCATGCTCCCCCCCCCCCCCCCCTCCCCCCTCCGACAGAGCTAGAGCGAATGAGTCAAGTCCTCCCGGTGACAAGGACTAGTAAAGTGCAACCACAAATGGTAGTGGCTCTCAATGGCTTGTTTAACCATCATTCCCCCCAGAGAGAGAGAGAGGGGGACTCATTTAGAGCCTGGCATGCTGAGCGGGGGGGGGGGGGGAGGGGGGGAGGCGTGTGTTTTCCCTATTTTTCCACAGAGTTAAAATTCAGATCCTTTTTCCCGTACACACATGTGGAACGTACACGTTTCTCTTCTTCTTTTTTTTCGTGCAGTTCCGTCTCCCCGTGCAGCCTGAAACTATGCAACTTATATGGGATACGTGTTTGTTTTTGCTCAACTTGGCTGTTCTTGTAATTCTTGATGTTTCCCCTCCAGCCGCGGCGCGCGCGACCGTGTGTGTGCTGCTCGTCAGCGGGGTGTGGAAGTGGTAGCGGTTATATGTTTGGCCTGGCTTGCCTTTTATTAATTATCTCGTGTGAACTAGAGCAGACTTTATGCGCTAACCCTTGCCGTATCCCGTTTACTTTCGAGTCCTTATGAGCTACACACACACACACACACACCCGCCCAGACAAAGCACACCGGGGGTATAGCAGCAGAAGCGGCAGCAGCTAACACGCACGCATGGGAAATGCAACTAATACAATTGCGCTTTAATTAACGTGCTATGAAATTATGGAAATGGAGGTTGTTAAGAACACTCACATATCCTTGAGAAGGTGCAGAAGAAGGGGGAGTGCACCACCGAGTGTGGTGGATGTGGATCGGTGTGTGGCGGATCTCTCGCAGTCTATTCTCGGTTGTCGTTGTCGTCGTCGTCGTCGTCATAATCATCGTTAGCATCGTCGTCATTGTGTGGCGAATGGCAATCTCGTCGAGAGGGTGGGGGGCGGGGGAGGGGCTGGAATATGTTATTCCGTTAATGATAATGAGTGTACGACATGATGACTCTCCAGCGGAGTGTGGGTGATATTAAATCTCTCGCCGGTCGGCTGAATACAACAACAGCGAGAGAAGAAAAAGAGCAAACACATGTATTTCCTCAGAAATTGTTTCCTTTTCTGGAACGACGAGAGTTGTTAGGTGGCAATGGGGACGGAAGAAGGAGGGCGAATTCATTCTGAAATTGTTCCTGTTTCGCTGTGACGCAGCACACACTCTGTGCACGGTATGTGGGACGCCACAGGTTTGAACGTTCGCTCGGGGGCAGTGATCTCGCTTGATGTGTCGGTTGTGGGGTGGCTACTTGAAGAGGGAGACTACCCCTCCCCCCCTCCCCCTCCCTAAATCGACTTATCATTTGCCGCATTCTGCAACAAGTCATTAAGTCACTTGCAATCCTCGTTAAGTCGATTTCAGTGCAAAGCATCACTCGCGCCCGAGATCATTGCACTCGACTTCCTCGTGGGCCCCAGCCCCCGTAGACTGCGTCGCTTTGAGTCCATTTAAAAGAGGGAACAGAGAGAAAAACTGCTCAAAAAAAAAATATTGTTTAATTAACTTTTTCTAATTAGCAGTCTAAGTCCTTGCGGGCCTGCTCCCAGAGACTGCTGCCACAGAGCGAGACTCCTCTCGTATTTCAATGTGGTATCGATTTCCTCTTGTCGCAATGTCAGTGGCTCCGTCCAGGCAGGGGGGGAGGGGGGTTGCGAATGGCGATGCGAATGCCCAGGGACGCGAGATGAAGTTCAATAAATTGCGATTTCTTTCTCCGTTTCCTCTCTTTCGGTGCTGGTTTTACTGGCGGCGTTGTTGGCTTGCTGCTTGTTCGTCGTCCGCTGATGTTTCTAATTTTTCTACAGAGTCCCTGGGGGCATATTAATTACAGCCCCCCCCACACACCCCCACACACCCCCACGACTTGGACAGAGAGAGTGGGCCAGAGGGAGTCCGTTGTCAGTCTTGAGCTTTGTTTGAACTTCTGCGGGGCTTTTTCACTTCAAAATACACATCAGATCGTCGCGTCGCACCCTAACAACAAATCGGGTGTTTAAAGGGGCACTAGGAGGTGTCACTCTACATCCGCTCTCTCAACCGTCCATTAGAGCACATGTCAAACAAACTTCAAATACCCTTCAAACGGAGAATAATGCCAGCCCCAAAGTACACTTGACATTTGCAACGGTCGTCGTTTGCGAAAAACTGCGACATTCGCTGCCTCTCATAAATCCATCGACAGACATTCACGTTTGGCCTCGTTTCGCATCACTCGCCCGCCGGTGGGGGCGCGTCACCGGCGAATTGAAATCGTACCGTGCGCTCGGCGACGGGGCTTATCCAACCGAAAGGCTGCAGAGACGTGTAACCATTCCCTGAAGGTTTGCCGGCAAAGGCACGGTGCGGTTGTGTGTACCGAAAATGTCATGTCATCGCGATTAACAATAACTCACACGCAATGCTTCACTTTATATTGCATCGCTGATGCTGATGGTAGTTCTCCTGGCGGGGGCTTCATCACCAGACTGCCGGTACATCATAGACTCCAACGCAGCCGGGGCCCGCCGAGGGATGTGAATCTCTGAATCGAATGACTGTCGTCTGGCTTTGCCAGCCAAGCCCCGCGAACATCGCGCGGAGAAATTAATTTAAAATTTATTCGTTACAATGCGAAGGCAAACACCACCACCCACCCACCAGCGTCACCGCCGTCGTCGTCATCAGCGCGTCCGATCCTGGCTGCGATTTTCCTGAATGAATGACGCACTGTAAAACTGTCAACGTTGTAAAATAACTTCCGCTCATAAATTTGTAATAAATTTTAAATGAGCCACACTTGCACAGACGCGCAGCCTCCCTGTGCTCCGTGCTGCGAGGGCTCCCGAAAATGCCGTCGCCACCGAGGGACGTGCGTCGCCACGGGGTGGCGGTGACTGCGGCGCGGCGGTGGTTCTGCAAAAGGTACAGGCCGACTGCTGGGCCAAAGTATGTCATTTACATGCGGAATGACGATTACAAGCACATGCACTGCACTCCCAGCACAGACGCGAGAGAGAGAGAGAGGGAGCGGCCTGACTGAAGCCGGCCCTGAAATAAGGTCGTTGACAGGTAAGTGTCATGTCAGAACACATGTGTTCGCCTTGGTGGGAGGGGAGGGGAGGCAGGGGTGGTGTGCGTTTTCGGTTTAATTAATATTTCCGTTCGATGGAGGAGACGACGCACGGAGGCGCAACTGCCTCTTTGGCAGTTCGATGAAATTGTAATTAATTTCAGTCAGCAATGTGCTTAGTGTGCCACCTTTGTCATATGCTCGCCCTCTCTGTGCGTGCCTGTGTGTGTGTGTGCGCTGATGTAGGTGTTTATTGGCATTTATTGCTAATAACGACAATATCCTGCCAATTATGCTAATGCAGGGATTTTTTGTCTCCGCTTTTGTTTTTTGTTCCATTTTATTGGAATGTGTTCATTTTGGCGTGGGGTTGGGCGCAGTGTTGATGGTTTGAGGTCGTTGCAGTTGATGGGGGCTTGGTCTTTACGAAATTCATTGCCAATGAGTGTTCCCGTCTGATTCAACAGCCGTGCATCGGTTTTAGCGAGAGAAACTGACGGGGCGGCTCTTGTTGTGAAGTCGGCTCTTAGATCAGTGGAACTGCCTTGAGTTTTGTTGCCCAGTCGAGTTGGAAAAAACGCTCAAACAGTTCGAGCTCCATAGCAACGAGGATCATGCAGTACAGACATCATGCCTGCGAGGGAGCTGAATGGGAGAGAAGACACAAACACAAGCTCTGTACAAGGATCTGTCGATTTAAGACTGCTTCAGCCACATCGGGACACCTCCGCCCCTTCAACTGGCTCGGCCACATCAAGCCCGTAAATTCCAGCGGACAGGCTGTCATTGAGTCATTGCATCCTCGTTCAAGAAGGTCCTCCGACATAAAGACCACCTGATCGTGGACGCCAGCCAACTTAGCTTTGATAACTGGGAGCAACATAAAGGGTGGTTAAATTTTAAGGGCCGATGTTGAATGTGAACCGCACTTAAACGTCAAGTTTTTTTCTGCATTTCATTTGACATTTCTCAATTTCAGACTAACTCAATTTGAACCATGGAAAGATACACAATCGAGCAACGCGTTCAACTTATTCAGGCTTATTATGAGAATGGGCGTTCAAATCAAAATGCACTTCGTGATTTTTTCGGTCAATTTAATCGTCCAACTGTGCGTACTATCGAAAAACCGTGCAAAAATTTGAGCAAACCGGGTCTGTAGGAGATGTGAAAACACCAGTGCATGCTCGTACAGCTCGCACTGCAGAAAATATTGCTGCTGTTCGCGATAGTGTGGCTGACGAGCCGTCCACCTCAACTCGTCGTCGTGCCCAACAATTGCACCTCTCACGCTAGTCGTTGATGAACATTATGCATAAAGACTTGCATTTACACGCTTACAAGGTGCAATTGACTCAAGAACTAAAGCCTCTTGACCATTTCAAGCGTCGTCAATGGTCAGAATGGTGGCAAGAAATGGCAACAGTGGATGATCAATTTCCCTTTAGTGATGAGGCACATTTTCACCTCGGTGGCTTCGTCAAAAAGCAGAATTGCCGCATTTGGGCGAATGATAATCCAAGAGTGATTGTCGAAAAACCAATGCACCCACAAAGAGTGACTGTTTGGTGCAGTTTATGGGCTGGCGGCATCATCGGGCCGTATTTTGTGTCCAAAATGAGGGCGGTCTGCCAGTCACTGTGAATGGTGTTCGCTATCGCTGAAATAATAACGAACATTTTATGGCCCGAATTGGAAGATGCGAATGTGGACGATATGTGGTTTCAACAGGAGGGTGCCACTTGCCACATAGCTAACGAAACAATGGCTCTTTTGCGCGACAAATTCAATGGCCGTGTTATCTCACGTGGTGGCGATGTCAATTGGCCGCCAAGATCATGTGCTTTCACACCGTTGGCTATTTTTCTTTGGGGTTATTTGAAAGAAAAGGTGCACGTCGATAAGCCGGCAACAATTCAAGAGCTAAGGGATGAGATAATTCGGCACATTAACGGCATAGCACCTCAATTATGCTGCAGCGTCATCGCAAATTTGGACCATCGGATGGAGCCGATGTGCCGCCGAGGTCGCGGCGGCCATTTGGCCGATATTTTGTTTCATACATAATTGAACCATACCAATATTATCATAGTAAAAAGAAATGACAATAATTTACTAAATAATTTGTGCTTTATTCAAAATCAACATCGGCCCTTAAAATTTAACCACCCATTACAAGCAACTGTCATGGTTTGAAGCTCGGACACTTGAAGCTCAGACTTGCACTCCATGGCTTGTAGGTCTAAGCAGAAATGTTGTGTAGATTGTAGAAGACGGAAAGTGAAGAGAAAATAATGTGATTTGGCTGTCCGACCAGAGAACAGATGTCCTTCTTCTGGATACCTTTATGGTCGCAGTACTAGCGTCTGCATGACACACCCCAAGTGCATCAATCAATCGATATCACATCGTTCCTGTGCCAGTCTCAGATCGCCTTCGGCGTTTAGAATGATTAAGGATGCATGCACATTCAGATCCTTGGAGTTTTTTGATTTGCAAATCTGTGGTGTACAAGTGAGGCTCAAAGGAACTAGAACCCACGAGCCGAGTGGGTTAGGTTAGGCAGGTGGGCTGCCAGCGAAATCACCATGACCATGTTGAAGACGGACTACGACCACTGATCGACAGCTCTAGTGATGGTGACGTTAATATGATCCCAATGGCAGATGGTGGTTGGACCAAATTTGAAAACCAGATATGCTTTCACTGTAATTCGAACCGGGGACCCCTCTAACCAAGGACACTCAACCAACAGCGCCATCCAGCTGTATTGAGCCAAGTAACCAGAAGTATACCACCGTCCTCCTCCTCTGCTCATCCGTTTCCGATGCATCTGTGAAGATTCGCAGAGGACCATCCATCGTCTGATTGCACGACTTCTCGGTCGAATCTAGGAGGCTGCTAGTTACGAAGTTTTTTTTTGAAGATTGTCCTTGATTCCTGAAGCTTGTCTCTTGCTTGATCGATCACTCTTGGGGTCTAGCAACAGTCTTGGTCGCAACGGAGCAAGAGGATGAAGTATGTTCCGTGCAGTGGATAGGGCCCTTCTAAGCGAGTCTGTCCACCAAACTCTGACTCCGTGCAATAATGCCAAACTGTAATCCTCCTTTACACCCGATGGTTCTTTTGAAGCAGTATAGGACCGTGGAGGGTTTCCTGAGTGGCTCCTGGGTGTTGGGCTTTAGAGTCAAAGGCAGGCAGAGGCAACGTTGTGGCGCACCTCTGGGTCATAGGCAAAGTGGGGTATTTTGCATTTCCTAGTGAAGACTACTGGCTCCGTGCGTCAGACTCCTTTTGACGGCAAGACTGTTTCGCTCTTAACGAATATTCTTTACTTGAAGCACCGTGCTTGGAAGCTAGCTCAGTCCCTCTAAGTGTTCTGGCGATTTCGCTAGCGGCCCACTTACCTACCCACCAAGCTTAGCTCAGACCAGAATGACGCAGAAGCCTGGACAGTCTCAGAAGCAGATGAAGAAGTCCTTGGTCTTTTCGAGAGAAAAGTTCTGCGTTCCGTCTTTGGTCCTGTTTGCGTTGATGGTTTCTGGAGAAGAAGATACAACCATGAACTGTACGGGCTGTGCAGCGACTGTCAGGCGTCTACGGATTCAGCGCCTAAGATGGCTAGGCCATGGAGAGCGCATGGACAACACTGCTCCCACTGGTTCGGAGTCGAAGACTCTTCGGGCTAGAGGACGCCCACGAAACCGATGGCACCAACAATTGGAGAAGGACCTCAACCAAATTGGTGCGCGTAATTGGAGACAGCTGGCTAAAGATCGTGCCAGCTGGAGAAGCTTGTTGACTGAGGCCCAGGTCCACCCCGGACTGTAGTGCCACTAGAAGAAGAAGAAGAAGCTTAGCTCAGTCTCAGGCACTTCATGCGCCACCAGCGTCCTGTCGTTTTCCTAAACATCTTCTTTGTCACAGCCTACCACCAAAACGACACCCACCACCGTCGACGCCCGAAAACCACGTCATCCACATCAACAGTCTCGATATTCGCCGCTTACGCATGGATTACCCCAACTATCTCCAGCTCGACAGTATTACTCATTCAATCCTGAAAGCAGTCCGCCACCCCTCCCCGTTGCCCCCGTCATTGACAAACCCTTTTCTTAGAGCTCCACCTTAGAATTCCTCGAAACATTCTTCAGCGTAAAAATCTTTGCCAAGAAAAATTCCCCAGATTTCCCCAACCGAAAACACTTGTGTCCTTAAATTTTTAATTCCTCGACATTCCTGCACGTACCGGCACCCCGGCACCCTGGCACCGTGGCACCCCCCCCCCCCCCCTCACTGCCAACACCACAATTTTTATTGCTTACCTCAAGTAAAAGCCAATCATTTCTGCCAGGTGCTCTCTGCACATGAGCGCAAAGGATAACCGTCACAAGTCGACAATTCCCTGCTTTTTTTTTCTTCCCTTCTTCTCTCTGTGTCGTGTTGCTTTCCCCCCGCATCCTTGTGGAGTGGAGTGTTAGGTCGTGTGTGTGGTGGGGGAAGGGGGAAACTTTGATAGAGAGGACACGACACGGCAAGGTAAAGGGCAAAGGCAAAGTTACCACAACTCGCTTAAAAAGCAGCCTGCGGCGCCGACCGTAGCAGTGGGTGGCATTACCTTTTGGTGCCAAAAGCGGTTTGCTGCTTCCTTCAAATAAATTCCAACGACGTGTGCGGGGGGGGGTGGGGGGGGGGGGGGTAAATAAAAATAAAAATCGCGCATTAAAAATGTAAGAAAAAAAAAAAAAATGAAACGACAGAGATTCAGCAACAGCGCGACTGTGGTGGGGTAACACACACAAATTTCCCCACATGTGTGTGTTCAGCACCCTTAGGCAGTGTGTAGGAATTGTGTGTGTGTTTTTTTTTTTGTTTTGCCGCTTGTCTGATGTCTCTTGCCACGTCTGGTGGGAGCCGTGGAAAACAACTCGCTCTCGAAATGAACTCGTTGGCAGTCGAAAGAACCCTCCGGGAAACCGCGCGAAACCAAAACGAAGTGTTGGCATAACAATAAAATTTTAATGGAGTTCAGGCGACCTCCTTCCGCTGCTCACATGTTACACGGGACAATTGAGTGCGATTCACCATCGTCATCGTCTTTGACATCATCCTCATCGTTGTCATCATCATCATCATGGTTGGAGTCGTTGTCGCCCGTCGCCGTCGTCGTCGTCGTTGTCCTCCTCATCGTCCTAGTAGCTATCATCATAATAATAACAGTCATCGTGAGGCCATTGCTCGCCGAACAGTGTTCAGTACCGTCGCCGGCATCGAGGAGGACGACGAATGACAATGATGACGCCGTCTTTGTCGTCGTCATCAGGCGACGACGACATCATCCATTCGCCAAGACATCGACTAAAAGAGCGCTCGCTCACCCGCTCGGAAGGACGTTATTTTTATTCACGTTCCCATTCGCAGTACGTACGCAGTTACTGCTGCTGCTTGCCGCACACACTATGTGGTGGTGCGACATCAAATCAAATTGTATCAAGCAGTCACTCATACAATACTCAAGAACTAAATTAGCTGTCAAATTGTTCATAAAACAGGTCACCGCGCGGACGAGACAATGCCGTCGATGGAGGTGCCTCTGCCCAGCGAGTGGATAACGATGCCGCAATTATAATTGTGACTCAAGGACATTTAATTTTTATCACGCAGCCGGACTTTGTATGGATTGAGTGACGGTAGTGGATTGCATGTGTGACCAGAGTCCTAGAGTGGGGTCCGAACCCCTTTTTATCGACAGTAAAACTAACGATCGCCAGATGGACACCAGCAGGCCATGGCCGGAAAGGGGGGCTCCGAATTGGGTACACTTTTGCGGCTGAGGTGATGGTGGATGGCGGTTGGATGGTTTTGGTTATATGACCGAGATTATGGGACAGTGTTATGGCGGGTGGGTGCTGCTGGTTTCACCGACAGATGCACTGTACGAGGTACGAGGCGGAATCTTCGGAATGCCTCCGATTTCAGGTCGGGCCTGGTGGGACTGGTCGTTTTTGACGGGGAAACATTGGATTTTATGGACGGTCGTCGCACGGAATGGGTGATCAATTAGGCTCGTTTTATGACCACACGATGCAGAGGTGGATGGGGGGCAAAGAGTAAATGGGTTCGTGATGTCGTTGGAATGTAGTGAAATTTGAGGGCTGTCAATGTGGACTGTTTTATGACCAATTGCTGGCGCGCGTGTTTGTTGAGTGACTATGCGTTAGTTGCCATTTCAAGGGATCCCATCAAAATCATCGTCCTTTGACGAATTTCCGTGGAAGGATCGTCCGGAAGAGATCCTATCTGTGCGAGGAGATGAACACGCTTCTCTTTGACCACATTTGTTACGTCCTCTGTCACCTAATTTGGACTTGGGACGAATTCCCGACTTGTCTCAGTCGAATTTGAAGAAGAAATTCCACCTCATTCCTGATCCCACTCGAAAACTGATCACATTCCGCCAATTTTCAGTTGCTTTTTGAAGAAGAATCCTGTGCTCTTACGCCACTTTCAGTTGAATTTCACCCTGTCAGCGCATATTCCATGAATTGCCGGGCGTGCCGGGCCATATTTTCAGTGACTTTGGTACAGTTTCGAAAGAACGATCTCATCTTCATGGCCTTCCCCCTTGCATTCGTAAAGCGCCAACCAGCAATGCACCCAATTAAAACCGCAAGACAATCGCATCGTAAATTAGGGTCCACCTTCGCATTCAGCCATCCGCTGCGTCGAGCGCCGCACAAAAGTCTCTTTCAATTGTTGGCTTTTTGTAAACTGTTGCACCGTTAATTTAGACTCCACCCAAGTCCGCATTCCATGCCCATCCACCGAATGCGGACGACGACGCTGGCAGAGAAGGACTCGTGTATTGTAATGACTTCAATGACATCTAATTAAAAGGTAAAAAGCTCTCCGCAAACAACACCATTCAACCGGTAGCTGCTCTCTAGCTTTGGCTGCTCTTCCCATTCAACACCGGCAGCCTCCAGTCGCCGCACAGAGTCAACGAGAAGCGGTAATGACTGACTTCCGGCATACAAAAGCCAAACGTTCTATACACACGGATACATCTCGACACCGGAGAGACTGCAGCACGTCCTTAAAACTCATTAGAGCCTCTTCTCAAAACCGAAATTAATGACTTTCAACACGGCGAACAAAAAAAAAAAAAAAATGAGAAAAAGAAACCAACCAACACGAACCACAACCACGACGACGACGAGGAGGAGAGTGGGCAAAACAAAAAAAAAAAACTGGTAAGCTCACTGCCCTTTTGGTACGTGACGATGGAGGTGACAAAAGAGGATGGGAACACGAGTGAACAAAAGGCGCCCGACAGAGAGGCGAGCGCCAAAACTGAGAGAAAATAGAAGCCAAGCGACCAACCAACTAACCAACTTGACAAACAACACACGAACAGCGAAGCGCTAGCTCGTCTCCTTCTTCTCCGCTTTTTCACCTTTTCTTCGTCTTTTTTTTTGGCTGAGTGCCGCTGAGTGTGTGTGTGTGTGTGTGTGGAGGGCGAATAAGAGAGGGGGAGGAGTTCAGAGAGCAACAACCACCGGAAACTGAAGCGCCCTCCATAATGGACGCTTACTTCCGGCAGGGAGCGCACTTAATTTAAAATGCAAATCATAAACGAGACTAATTGCAACCTTAGAAGCGAGTCGAGTGTGCCCTCTCCACCTGCCACAAGGACGACGACGACGGTGACGGTGACGGTGACGGCAACGGCGACGTGGTGTGTGTTTATTGTTGTCTAATCTAAATGAGATTGGCTTGGCGCACCCCGGATTTGGAGTTTGGGGAGCACGGAGGCTTGGCTGACTTTTGACCCCTTTCACCGGGTGAAGAGGTGGCACGTTGCGGTGGGAGTTGTTTTATTTTGTTCGACTAATTGGGGCGAATTTGTTAATGGGTTGCGTCTCGCTGTGGGGTCGGACATCTGAATTCAGATTCGCTTGGAAATTGGTGAGATTTAGTGAGCCGGCAGGTCTCGAAGACGTCAGGGCTTATCTCGAATACAGCTCGCTTGAGCTCCAGCTCTGTCTTCAGAGGCCTGCCTGTGCGTCGCCGCTGTCGACCTTGTGGTTAAACATGTGGAAGGCTAGGCCACACTCCCAACCTCGTCAGTCAGCTCCCCGCTACAATGAGGTGCCAGATTTGAGTACAACGACAAGAACTAGTGCCCGTTCGACAGCTCGTAACGAGACATCGTTCAAGGGGCCACTTAAGGGCTTTAAAACGGAATTCACTCAGTTTCACCATGCTTATCCAAAGCACTCACTTCTTGGAATGTACAACAGGAATCCACTTCAAGGGTGCCCCGCCCCTCCCCCCCCTTCCACGCACGAACTTGACTCCCATTCGATTCGAAAGAAGCTTCCCAGAAGCGCGCATCCCTAATGCAATCCCATAAAAGGTGATTTACTCTCAGCCTTCGAATCGTTACCCTTTCCTGCGCTCGCTTTGCCGTCGCCGCTCCACCTCCACCAAACGCAAAGACAGTTGCGTTGATATTGAAAAATTTATATCCCCCGAAATCCCATCCATTCATTGGGCAAAACAAAACAAGGCACACAAGGACGCGACGGAGCAAGCGTCTGCTTCTCAGAGGGTTTCGATTTCGATTTCGATTCGCCTCCCTCCCCTCCCGACCGTCTAGCTCTAGGCAGCACCCATCCTAATCTAATCCCAGAGTAATCCGGTTCCTGAGTGCAACGACTGTTTTCCATTAGCAAAATTTTATACCGTTACCCCATCCGCCATCCGCCAACTGTCGTGCAAGCTGCAAGCCGAACCTACTCCTGGTCTTCTGAGCGAGACTTGGGGTGACTTCGAACAGAAAAAAAAAAAAAAGAAAATAAAAACAGCAGAGATACACAATGGGACCCCGTGTGTTCAAATTGTTATCCTTTAAGTCAATTTCTCTCGTCGTCGTCGTCGTCGTCGAGAAGAAGAAGAAAAATACGTTCGCTTAGCACCTTGAACTGCCACCCCTGACGGCGAGGGGGCGGTTAGATGAAATCGAATTCACCGCCACCCATTGCGCCATCAACAGTAATAGCAACGTTGAAGGTATTCAATGTCGAACGAAAAAATAACAAAACAACGACCTCTTCATTGTTTCACCTCGTCCCCCGTGGGCGCAGCGCACACAACTCACCCACGGTGACAGCACATATCCTGCGCCAGCATCGCTCCATCAGTCGACAGCGAACGCCGCACAGTGTGAAGACTAAGAGTCGATGAACGTTCGCCGAAACGATGGGTGGCACGGCGGTGGTGCACCTTAAGTGGGCGGACTACAAAATAAAAGGAAACGAGTTGATAAAGAAAATGATGTATGAAAATGGAAATTCACTTACATGAGTGACTCTGACACAAGACTCACCGAGCACTCCGAGACCCCGGAGCATACAGTGTGAGAGTTGCAATAAACTCGAGGAACGAACGAAAGAAGGAACGAAAGGACGAAAAAAAAAAAAAAGAAGGATCGCAATTCCAAACTAGTTAGAGGAGGTGATGATAAAAATTCCACAGCACCAGCAGACGTGGCAAATTATTACGTGGGTGCCGATAAAAATGGATCTCGCCTGGGGGTTGGTTGGGGAGTGACGATGAGGATAAGATAAGTGTCGATTCGATTCTGAGGAAAAAAACACTTTATAAGTAACATTTGAACATTTTATATGCGCACAGCTAACGTTCGCAACTTGCGAATGGGCTTGGCTGTCAAGGACAATGCTTAAGAGGTTGTCTAGGATAATAATTTCTTTTATATTTTATTTCATTTTCATTTCTCCTCTTCGTCATTTGCATGAACGAAGTCAATCGGGCGGATTTAATGAATGTGGATGAGAGTGGGTTCGGCTGTTAAAGTCTTATTTATCGCAATGAAACCTCTTGTGTTCAATGGCGGTGAAGCAGTTAACAGAAGACATCCATCCCGTCATCGGCGGGGTTATGGAACGCTGAAGTGTGGATCTATGAGTCAAGCATTCGATGAGTTTGAGTTGAACGCTTAAAATTCGCGTGAAGTGCTGATTGAAGGATACTGCAGAGGAGGCCATTCAAAAGATCATCAAATCTACTTCAAGTTTGTCCCTGAATTCGAGCATCTGCCGGAGATGTTGATTGTGGAAGGTGGCATTGTTCCTTTTGGAGTTCGCCGGCAGTGGGATGTTGCATACTTGTAGGCTTAAATTTTCATGCTGAAATGTCTCCCTCGGAGTGAAGGGAATTCATTCCTTTTTCTCCTCATTTAGAGACGCTGATGCAATTGGAAGTCGCACAAGTTGTGGCTTCACTTTCGTGAGGAAATATTCAAAGCGATAGTTCAACATTCCCTTACACCAGACCACTGCTCTGTGACTCATTGACCAAACCTTTGGTCATACATCCATTCCTGCGACATCGGTGACAGAAACCTGATTGAAGGCATGCCCAGATGCGGTAGGAATCTTTAAGGAGAAACAAATTCAGTTCTCTTTTCATCTAACCACTCTTTTAATACAGATCCACTCCGAAATTCAGTCCCACACGTCGTGACGATCAGCTTTCCGGAGGCAAACCTCTTCGCCGCTGAAGTTAAAGATGACATTCATCTCAGCACAGATCGGTCGGTGAGCATTCTCCACACTTCGAACCGCAACCTCTCATGCAATGAGGCCCATTCCAGGCAACTAATTGTGCTCCACACCATCACCCACATCCACTCGGCTGCAATCTTGTGTAGCAGTAACAATTTAAAGGATGATCTCAAAAATAATCTCATTCAACGACACGAGATTGAGTGCAAAACAGAGCAGCGCAACGCAGAGACAACTCCACAACTCACTTTAATATTGCATGCAGCTAATTTATCCTTGAAGTAAACCAAATTAAGGATCAGCTTTTTGCGCCCTCTCACTCGCAAGGACGAAAATGTAATTTTCCTATTTTAAAACAATAATATCTCGAGAGCGCGCACTCAACATATCGTGCGCCCCCGGCCTGCTGCAGCGTGTAGTTGAGGATAATGTTTTCACCCGTCGTCATCCTTGTCGCTGTCCTTCCCGTGAATCACGAGTGGATTGAATGTTCTTTCTGGTGCATCTGAAGATCTGATGAGCGACAACGTTGCTGCGCTTCTCTGCTACTCATCTCATCACCCCCGTCAGTCACTGGCGGCGGCACAGTCCTTTATGTACTTTTTATTTTCCGCCGACGAGGACGAGGACGAGGACGGTGGGGGAAGGAGGGGGTAGCATTTTTTAAGACCAAATTTGGCACGCACACTTCATGAGCGAACTGAGGGAGCGTTGCGAAATGCATACCGAATGAAAATGTGAAAAATAATGCAAACAAGGAGCATCGAGTGCACCGCCGACGAGTCGCGCTGAGTCGATTTCAGGAATGCTGCTGGCGTGAGGTGACTGGCGGGCGGTGGGCGTCGAAATTGCGATCCACTATGCACGGTGTTCTTCGCTGTCTGCACTTAACTGGTGTATTTTTTTGTGCATAAGCTACGTACGTTGCGGATGCAATTGGTGGAGTGTGCAGTGCGGAGAGTGCAGACGTGAGGGGCGCAAATAAAACATCAGCTCGTCCTGATGGAGCTTGAGTGTGTATAAATAAATTGCAACATTGTTAAGTATATTGATAATAAAATGTATATTTCAGACTGCAATCAGACGGAAGAGTCTCGACTGAAGTCATGGTCCTGCGCGACGCGGTGAAGTTGCAGCTGCGGGTGTGAAGTACAATCAATAAACATATCGCCATCAAGCACAGCACTCAAGTGGCACTCGTTGACGGCGACGAGAGGAGAACCGGAGGCAGACTTGCTGCAGCCTGCGCCCACTCGTGTTCAACGTGTCGGCGTCATAAACAAGTGGCCGCCGTCAACAAAGTCAGCTGCAGCTTGGTCTACGCTAGTGCCTTCTGCGAATCCATCTGCGGACACGACGCGAGAAACAAGCTATTTGCAGACCAGCCATAGCCAGTCATTGTGACAGATGGAAACTTAGTCTCATTTGCTGTCAGATCAACGTTCTTAAACACAAAACTGATTGGACACCACCCATTGCCGTACTTTTCAGAAGCATCAGCAGCCACTGAACAGGGGCTTGCACATGGACAATGCCATCCTTAACTCCGGCAATCTCAGCCCTCCTCCCCCCTTGTACCTCAAACGCATTCAATAAAGAATTTCAGCAGCAGTTCAAATCTGCTCGACTCGACTGATGTTAGAAGCTTGGTCGCATTCGCAGACCTTGGGCTCTAACTTTTTTGTATGACGGAGCAGATCAATGAATGGGACCTCGTTTTAAAGGGCAAGCTTCGTTCTTCAAATCCCCGAAACACCCGTCTCGGCTAAGTGTACGACTTTGGGGTTGTACGCAGTAGAAGGCCATAGTGGGCAGAATTTCTGCCGCATTCACTTCCTTTGTGTGTGCACAACTTTCTTGGTTGAAGGAGTTGATCAGCACGGAAGATCTCCTTTGACAGGGCATGCTTCGGTCTTCAAACCCCCCATATAAGCATTCGCAATTCTTAGCCTAAGGGCTGTCAAATTACATACAAATTAACATTTTGTTAAAATTTCGACTCAAATAACGGAACTTATTTTGGTCCGCTATGTGCGTCTTGAAGACGAAGTCATATCCTAAAACTTCCCATCATTACTTTTTCCCTACGTCGCTCCGTTCTTGAGATATTCAAAGTCAAAGATGGCAAATTTGCAAAAGTATGCCTACTACAATTTCTGGGCGACTAGTACTTTTCTCGAAAAATGCGAACTAATTTAAGTCCGAGGGGTATGCAACGATTTTTGGACAGCCAGTGATCTCGGTACCCCAGGTTCGATTTTTGGGTTCTTTTGATGGAACATGATTTTTTGGCATCCTTTCGAAATGTTGAAGTGGAGTCCTGTGAAGGACTTTTTGTGTGTTGGATGGTTTTGAAGGACATGCTAAGGCAAGGAGATTGAACTGCAAGCTCAAACAAACCAAGTTCCGTTTAGGTGGTTGAAATAAATGAGTACAAGGAGCTGTGAAAGTGTGTCAGACCGACGGAGGGACGGATGGACTTATCGAAATTAAAAGGGTTCCACTTTGAAGACGAAACTTTAGTGAATGCTGGGTAGAACTGCGAGCGTCTGGATTCATGTCTCTACTGCGGGGTGAATAGACTTTTCCTGGATCAATGTACCACTGCTGTTGCGATGTTTGTTGACACCTCTAGGAGGTTCTTTAGGTCATCATCCATCGCCATCTCCTTCAGGAATGTTTCGAAGCCTGGGTCGAGGCAATCAGACGTCCCTTGTCAGTGAAATGCGGTGTAAAGGTCGGAATGAAGTGGACAGAAAGGACAACGATGAGCTGAGTGAGGTGGCTGATGGAATGCATGCCCACAGCCGGCTCTGAGGAATCACTTGAGTTCTTCAAAAAGTGAGCTCTGGACGGAAATAGGAGAGGTGTTGCTCGCTTTCTACCTCTCCGCTATCCACCCTGCTTCTGTAGAAGTCGTTTGTGATGTCACTGCCTCGGCCTGGCTTGCGGGAGACAGGTGATGATCGGCATCTTTAAGCACTGTCCTTCGTAGCAAGAGTCTTCAGGTGGCGAGGAGCACCCCGACCGACATCAGTTCAGTGAAGGGGGCTGCTGCCTGAAATGACTCCGTGGCAAGAATCCTAACACAGAGATGAACACCACTGATTCCATTGCCTTTGTGGTTCCCTGATGCACAAATCGAACGCAGGTACTACATTCCATTCAAGCCATGACAGAGGTTCGCAAATCGCCATGATCTTCTCCCGGGAGTCGAAGGTGGCCAATGGGTGGGATGTGACGGTTCCAATCCATGGGAAAAGGTTAAACTAGTACCAGAGGCAAATGAACTCTCATTTGTTTGCACAATTCCGCAAACAAACTAAAACTCCGCCAAATTGATGAGTAAACCTCCTTCAGGAGGCCACGCCCGAGAGCAGCCAGCCGAAACCATCGAAATTAAATGATAGACGCGGCAGCCGGGCTAATTCCTGTGAAGTGAACCACATCAAAGTGAATCAATTGCCGACGTTCGTCGAGAGTGCCCCCCAGACAGACAGTCGTCTCGGCATGCAAAATGTAACCCGACTCGGTCCGGTCGTCGCTTTCAACACGAGCATCAACATCAGCATCCATCAGTAATCATCCGATGGGCATTTTATCGGTGCTGTAAATATTTACCTAAACGTAAACCATTTCAGGTCTTTCTGCGCCGTAAGCTGGAGCTGGGGGTGGTGGAGTGTGGGGAAGGGGGGGGGGGGGGGGGAGGCGTCCTGGAATCGAAAAAGCGTAAAAACAAGCCCACACCTCCCGTCAATAATTCCATATTCCTGATTGAATAGACGCACAACTCTGCTGCGGCCCCAATCACGTCTTGTTTGTGTCCGCCGCCGGGGACTGGGTGTATTTTTCCGTGAACGAAGACAACCAGGACGACGTCCAGCAAGAAGACGACGAGCGACGAGCGACGAACGACGAAATTCTCGAAAATCCCCTCAAAACAAAACGGATTCACTTCAGTAATTGTAAATTAAGTTCCCTTCGGTCCGTCTCCACTGTCACCCAGCCCACAGTAAAGTGGGTGGGTTTGAATGCCAGCGCGAGCCAAGTCCTCCAAAGGCGTTGGCAATGATTTCGGCGCGGGCTTCTTGCAAATAATGGAATCAATTTAAAGTACGAAAAACTTTGCATTCAAATACGCAACGAGCGGAACCACTGCGACTGTCAGATTGACACCGCATCTCGCCGCATAGTCTCTCCACCCCTTGTCGTCCTTGCTGGGAGAGCGAGTGCGAGAGTGAAACAGACAAACAAAAAAAAGACAATACTCAGCAGACAATGTGAACTGTGTTGTTCTGCATTCTTTGCCGCTATTTGGCTAAATGCTAAGTGTTTGTTAATTAATTTTTTTTTCTCTCCTGCCCCCCCCCCCTCTCCCCCCCCCCCCCTCTCACCACCCCCGCGCTCGTGGTTTGGTGGTTGCGGTCCTCATTCCCGCCGAACAGTGGGAGTTTTTCAAAAATTAAGTAATTTAACTTTGACAATTGAATCATCATTCGCCTGCGGCGGGTGACGTGCCCCGGAATGGTGGTGGTGATGCTGATGGTGGGAATGTCGGTCGAGTGGCAGGGCGCGGGCGGAATGCTTGTTGGAGCTGCTGTTGCAGCCGCTACCGTTGCTGTTGCTGTTGGCTTCTGTTTGGTGTTGCGGTTGTTTTTTTCGTTTCGTTTCCTTTTTTTTTTTTTTCAAAGTCCTTGGCGGCGGGGTGGCAATGGTGGAGGCATCAATTTGGTATGCGTTGGTACTCTGTACAGGGGGGGGGGGTCCTGGGTAGGGATTTAACATCTGCTTTTGTATTTCACAGTAAGTCCTCCACACCGCCCCCAGAAAACATTATCCCGCAAACCATTGTTTTAGCCAGTTGCTGAGTTGATGTTGCCTGCTGCCTGCTTGCTCTTGTTGTCGTTGTTCTTCTTGTTGTTGTTGTTGTTGTTGTTGTTTTTTGTACTTTACACAACCCTCTTCATTTTGTGCCGCACTCGGGCTGATTTCTTTCCTCGGTTGTTGCATAATTGTTTAACCGAATCCAATTAAGGAGAGTTTTTCCGTGTTGTTTTTTTTTTGATTTTTATTTGTGCCGAGTTTTGTTTCACTTAAATGCAATTTTAGTGTGGGTTGGGGGAGGGGGGGGGGGGTGGCGTATTCTGTCAAGAACTGGCAAGTGGTTCAGCATTAAATTTGAGAGAACAATGGAGCGACGGGGGCTTACAAGTGGACACGCTTCGAGAAGTTCACCGATGGTGGGGGGAGGTGGGGTGGCAAGTTGCATCGAATTGAAACTTCCGATCGCCGGCCCTTGAGTCGAACGGAGGATGAGGAGGTCGTCTTCAAGGATCGTCTGTGAAGGAAGCGGTCTGATTAATCCAACGCTATGACTGACACGAGGACAGTCTTGCTGGCAAACGAAAATCAAGTTCAAATGAAAGCCAAGCTCAGAGCCAGGATTCAGGCTATATTGTGCTCATGTCGTTCTAAAGAGCAGTCCTTTGAGAGGCAGTCTCATTGTTAGCTTGCCACAGACCCCAAGATTCTTGAAAATAGACAGCAAGAGGGTTTCATCGAAGGCTCTGCTCAGAGGCGCTCAGTTCGTTCTTTGAAAGCCAGTCTCAGTGTACGACTGGTCCAGACCCCAAGCTTTTTTCAAAATAGGCAGCAAGAAGGTGGAACGACCTCACCTCACCTTTCACAGGGTTCCATCGAAGGCGCAGCAAGGAGGTCGCTCTTAAGGGTCCCACCACCAAAGGCTCGGCTCGGAGGTGCTCAGTTCGTTCTTCGAAAGCCAGCCAGTCTTGGCCCAGACTCCACGATTTTTTTAAAATAGGCGGCGCAAGGAGGTCGCTTTTAAGGGTCCAACCACCAAAGGCTCTGCTCAGAGGTGCTGAGTTCGGTCCTCGAAAGCCAGTCTCAGTGTACGCCTGGTCCAGACCCCAAGCTTTTTTTCAAAATAGGCAGCAAGAAGGTCGTTCCACAGGATTCCATCGAAGGCGCAGCAAGGAGGTCGCTCTTAAGGGTCCCATCGAATTGGCCAGCTCAGTGGCGTCGCTAAGGTCATTCAACAGAGATCCATTGGAAGCCCGACTCAGTGGCACTCCGGTCGTTCTGAAGGGTTCCATCGAAAGCAAGGCTTAGAGGCGTTCAAAAAGGTGTGGATAAAGAGGTCGATTTACATGCAAATAGCTTTCCACCTTCGCCAAGACTTCCTCCTTCATCCTTCAAACGACTGCTGTTAATGCTTTCAAAAGTAAGACATTCACGCTCGCCAACCTCCACTCGCCCCCCTCTTGTCAAAGCTCACCATGAATTATTGGCCACGTCGCGGGAGTGTTGTGCGCTCGTCTTCGACTCCGAAGAACTGCCATCAATTGACCCCCCCCCCCCCCCCGCTGTTGGCATCATCACTAAAACTGCCACTCGACAGCGATTGAAAAACTGACGGGACCGTAAATTACCGCCAGCAGCAAAGGGAAGGGGGACTTCCACCCGTCAAAATGATTTGTACCCCGGGCCGGGCAATGCACCCCATCGCGCGGTGATCCCCTGTCACCCTAACCCGGCCATTCATCAGGAAAATGTTGGAAACAAAAAAACAAACGCATAACTCTCATAATCACCCAAGTGTCAACTGTTTGCCCTCGATCGGAATGTGGGACGAGCAACAAACGAAAAAAAAAAAAAAAAAAACAGCTCACAATTACAGATTCACATATTCCCACACGTATTATCGAGCGCCGAGCGGCCCCCTGCAACCCACTCTGGCAGCTTTTTTTGCGCTCATTTCATTTGCAGCAGCATCCAACCGTATTTCAACTGTAAATTCCCATTAAAGTGCAACGTTGTAAACAGAATTTCTCATCTGTTTTAAATTACCTAACCAGTGGTCGGTACACCAGCCAGCGTGTACCCCCCCCTCCCCACAAGACTCCAGAGAAGAGACGGAGAGAGAGAGTGCAGCAGAACCGTCGCCGTGTCACAGGGATAACAACAATGAGCGGCGAGCAGAGACAAAATGCAATAATTCTTCAACTTCTAACCTCCTCGAGAGGAGAGCTGCATCCCAGCAGTACACAGCACACAACAGAGAACAGCAACAACAATGACGACAACGACAACGACAACGAAACACACAAAAACAACAAAAAAAACCCCCCCGAATGGAGTGTAGGTTGTTTGTGTTTTTCTTGCCATCACCACCGCGCCACGTAGAGCCCAGCATCTCGGACTACCCAGTCTCGGCAGAAGAGGACTACTTTTTTTCCAGTACGCTGTGCTAAGCCTGTTTTTGTGCCAGCCAGCGATGTTTGTCTTCACCGACCCAGCTCTGACGACATCCTTTTTTGCATTCACTCGCACACTCTCCGTCGTACCACTCTGAGGCTGCTGCTGCGTCGGGGTCGGAGGATGGATGCTGTTCCCTGAAGGAATCCCTCTTAGGCAGCCAGCCATATGTGTATGCTCCTCGGCGAGGGTGCGACCTAACCATGTAAGCCGTGTGCTCCTAAACCCAAGAGGATCTGAAGCAGCACCACCAGCAGCAGCGGCAAGTAAGTAACATCTATGACACTCCTGCCTCGTACTCTGCCCCGTACCCTTGGGTGGGAGCGAGTCGAGTGTATCCTTTTCAGGCGGGAACGGGTCTCCCGCCGCTTCTCAACGACGGCATTGCTTACATGCAATTCCGCTCATTACTCTATTCTGGTTGTGACAACAGGATGATGGCTGCTGCCGGTGGTGGCGGTGCCGGGCGGATGACTGGGTTGGTTGGTGGGTTGTAGGGTGTCCTTTTTTTGCCTCTGCTTTGTTCTTCGTCGTTTTTGTTGCAGTTTTTTCAGTCAGGCGCAGCCAGCTCCACCCTCGCCTCGACTCAGGCTAATGCTAATGGCAATAGTTTTGACACAATTGCATCCTTCTTGCATCCACCCCGGTGTGCTCGCCCCAGTGCACCCCCCACTCTGACCGGGCGCTGTGAAAAAGTGAAAATGTTTTTGTCACTTTGACAGGCGCGTTTGCTCGGTTAGGCTAGGCGTGTATTAAATGCTGGTTTAGTTTGGTCTGGTTTGGTTTCCCCACCGCCGACCATTACCGCTATGCAAAACCAAAAATGAGCAATGTTTCACAGGACCCCTGCGTCCGTGTGTCTCCCTCGGTGCGGGCCGCCCGAGAGTGGTTGCACTTTTAATTGAAGCAAATTTTTCACTCGTGTGTGGAATGTGTCGAAAGCACCCCGACGTCGCTGCGCCGCCCTGCCGTGGAGGCTTTGTTAGAGATTCTGTGTGTGTGAGATGAGAGATGGAGCATTTATTTCTTTTTTTTTGTGATCGCCTCTCACTCAGTTGCAGAGCTTGGGGTGCTTGTGGCGTGGGGTGGGGCGGATTGAAGGGGTTTTTAAAGTTGCGTTGGTCTGTTGTGCAGGAGTCGAGAGTGTTATTTTTTCGTTCCTGCATCCAAGTGTGTGTGGCCATTGTCAATTAGGATTTGCTGTTGCTTTCCCTGCTTTTGTTTGGGTTTTCGGTATAGTTCGGGTTCAGTGCACTCGCGGAGGGAGAGGGGTGCCACCTGTGATTGACATTGAATATGCAGTGGAAGGTCTTGGGGTGGGCATTGAACTCAGCGACTGTCCAGGCGGATGACTTGAAAGAGATCGCAAGTAGATTGATGGGAATTTCTTGGGCAATTCTGACACTCGGTGGCTAGACAAGGGAATGACTCATCGGCGGCGACCATGCGATGAACCTGTGCGAACTTGGGTGCGCCGACTCTGGCCAGTCGGACGGAGGTGAAGTGTGGAATTTCGAGGGATTTTCCCTGGCGGGGGTGAAGTGTGTCGAAGGACTTTCGAAGGGCGACTGGAAGACGTTTAGATTGATGGATCGCACAGAGGAGATCTGTTGCGTGTCATTGTGCCGCCACGTGTCCCACTGATGTCTCTCAAAGGCGGACTTAATGAAGCCTTGAAGCCTTCGCTGGTGGCTGGATTCTAAGAAAAACCCCAGTCGGATGGACCGATGTGCAATTGATTGCTTTTCAATATCTTCCTCCGCCCCGTTGCCCTTCTCGTTCGGCTTGCCTTTGGCAATAGTGCCCGTCCCTTAATCATCATCGCATCGCTACATCGGTTGCACTTCAATTTTGAGAAAATGCAATGAAAGTGGTCATCTCAATTGGTTCTTTGGAAAATATTTGCTTTGTAAATAGTTCAAAAGTTAATTGAACATCTTCAACTCCGTTTGATGGGGCATCGATGGCCAAGTAAAAACCTCCGCCCTTAATCGCTTTTGAATACCACCCATCATCGACTCCTCCCCCCCCCCCTCCCCTGTTCAATCTGTCATTGTTCTCAATTTGTGCAGAGAGAGAGAGAGAGAGAGAGAGAGAGAGTCTTGGTGTGTTGCAAACGCTCTCAAGGAAACGAATCCAATTACGAACACACATCTCAATCCGTTGTGTGCTGGTGTAATAACTGCACTCTTACGAGCACTGAGCGATGGGGGGGGGAGCTGTGTTGGGAAGCGACCACATTTATTCCCCCCCCCCCTGCGAACGCACACGGAGCAGGTCCTGCAGGCGCAAATGAATTAAACAATTCAAAATGGATGAGGGAAACTTTAATTGCAAAAGTGATGTGTATCTAGGATCTTCTCAGTCGTCTGTCTCTGTTGCTTGTTGTGGGCGGATGGGCGTCGTGTGTGTGGGGGGGGGGGGGGGGGGAGCAAAAGGAACGAATTGGAATATCATTGTGTTCTTGTTCGGCTGATGAATCTACACAACGACACAAGGACTCCGGAGTTCAAGTTGAATAGATGGGAAACCACTCAGCGAAGCGACTCGCATATACCGCCTTCCCCCCCCCCCTCACTCAGTCACAACAGAACATCGAAATGAATAGACACGGAGAGACTGCGCTACAAAGACAGACGATGAGCGAGAGAGAGAGAGAGAGAGAGCGGCTCCTTATCAGATGTTTCACAATTCCGATTTTCCCACAGTAGTCCAATCCTTGCCTTGCCACCGCAGGACGAGTAGGAATAGTTTATTTGCCAAGACGAACCGGCGGCCGGGGAAGGGACGGGAGAATGTGATAGTTTTGTAAGAAGAAAACTTAATTTCATAGCTCTGAGGGCTTTTGTTGGATGCTTAGTGTGATGGGTAAGCCCTGAACAGCGGCATTGTCACAGACAAAGGGCAGGCAGTCACTGAATGAGGCGAGCGTGGGGGAGTGGGGGGGGGGGGTGGCCCGAATTTCACTTAAGCTTTGAGAATCGTACACGATTATCTTTTACAACAGAGAGAGACAGAGAGAGGGAGAGAGGGAGAGAATCCTTGACATTCAGAGATCAGTGCATATTGTTCCCTTTGAAGCTCAACCTGTCACATGTTATCCCGTCGGCAGATACTTTCACAAGACCAAACGCAGTCGGTCTTGTTAATTTGTCCTTTTGACTGGATGTGGGTAAGATCAGGTCGGGAGGGAGGGTGCGGGTCTTCATGCAAAGTTATCCAAAGAATAAGCAATAAGACTCCGGTGAGTGCCGCAGACAGTGCTGAAGATAGAGATGAGAGCACAGCCCGCCCAAGTGCTGGTCAGGGACGGTGACTTCCTGTACTGACATTATCTGGTCTGCAGTCCTTGTCCTTGACTTCAAATGGTCTAGATTATGTCTTGTTTTTGCGACTGTGTCAGGGACGATGAGTGGTTGAGTTTCGACTTCAGATCATCCAGCAAGCCCTCTCGGAATGTTCTGTGTGCGTTGCGCAACGTCCTTCTTTCTCGACCCGCTTCGGCTCTTGCAGAAGAAGTGACGTAAAATTGAAACCAGCGACGCCTACATTTCTCATCTTCTGCTGGCTAAACCCGATCGTTAGCTAAAGTCATGCCTGCCTGCAATTCGTGAAATTCTAATTTCGGCTGTGATTTCCTTCCACTTCTTGTGGTCCCGGATTTATCTGTCATTCTGATCGCAAATAGCCTCTTACCACTAAGTTGCGACACGTCCTGTTGGACCATGTTGCCCACCCATGATCCGCTCAAGCTTGCTCTCCCACGGCGTAACCTCACTCCCTCGCCCTTGATAATGAGTAGCACATCCTGGATCCTGGATTAAGAGGTTTTTTTTTCCCACTTGATCTGCCCTTGAAATGACTGACAGAAGGCAATGCACAGGACTCCAAGCATCTCCTCCCTAATGAGGTGGTAGACATAATCATAAAATTCCTTCCTTCCTTCCTAATGATAATCGATTGCCTATTAGGCATACACGACATTTATTCGCAATCTCTCTCGGTTCGGTTCGTTTCGGTTCGGTTCATCATCATCACCGTGGCTCTCGCTGCCGCAGCGGCATCAGTCAAAAACCGATTAGCCCTCGTCTTGTTTTTAGCCCAATTACGTCAGTGCTGATGTATCTGTGTCTACATTCTAAGGTAATGTCCACCCTCCTCCCTCTATGATTGAGGAGTCCAAAGTCCTTTGATTAAGCCCAAATTTCGCCCCACGTTCTCTTCCGCAACTACCACAAGATACTACAAGCATGTTAATGTCAGAGAGGGAATAATAAATCATTTTTCGACATCGGGGTATTGAAATATAAATTATCCTTTTGACGTTTCAGCGGCGCAGAGTGAGCGTTCTGAGGCGTCAGCGATGGTCTTTGGGGGGCCGGGTTGCTGGCGCGCACTCTACAAGTACCCACCGAGATACGGTTAACCAGGAAAATTTAAATTAATTGAATGAAAGTCTTTTGCAGTCGTGGCCCTTTGGAATTAATTTAAATGTGTTTTTGAAGTTTTATGGGCTCGAAAATTAAGAGGAATGACTGGGCGGGTGGGCGTTGGTGCGACCAACGCGATGGCTAATAGTGGCGGCTTGGTTTTGAAGTGCAAATTGTGAGCTGGCGCCGGGGGAATTGCTGGTAATGGTGGGCCTAATTGAGTTCGTTGCTCAACCATGCCGATACATCCAGTAGAAAGTAGGCAACATTTGTTGGAGAAGGTGACCTGAAAAGGGTAATTTTACAAAATATACAAATATCTCGAAGACGGTGCCCTTTTCGGCGATTTTCTTATAACATTACGCAGGATGGAAACACGCTTCTTTAGAACCATCAACCATGCCGCTACGACCAGTAGGTCAGAAGTTCGTAGAAATGAACACCAGTCTTTGGATTTCGATAATACACATCTAAACACATAACCACAGGTGTGCACAGGTCGTAGGTACGCCTAGTTGGGCCGCTGTGGCAGTTGGAAGATGAGCCATGAAAAGGCTCCAAAATCCTTACTATACACTGTCAATTTTTTTAGGCGAAAAATTCGATGTCGCCGGATCCACTCCAGTCTTTGGATTTCGATAATACACATCTAAACACGTAACCACAGGTGTGCACAGGTCGTAGGTACGCCTAGTTGGGCCGCTGTGGCAGTTGAAAGATGAGCCATGAAAAGGCTCCAAAATCCTTACTATACACTGTCAATTTTTTCAGGCGAAAAATTCGATGTCGCCGGATCCACTCCAGTCTTTGGATTTCGATAATACACATCTAAACACATAACCACAGGTGTGCACAGGTCGTAGGTACGCCTAGTTGGGCCGCTGTGGCAGTTGGAAGATGAGCCATGAAAAGGCTCCAAAATCCTTACTATACACTGTCAATTTTTTTAGGTGAAAAATTCGATGTCGCCGGATCCACTCCAGTCTTTGGATTTCGATAATACACATCTAAACATGTAACCACAGGTGTGCACAGGTCGTAGGTACGCCTAGTTGGGCCGCTGTGGCAGTTGGAAGATGAGCCATGAAAAGGCTCCAAAATCCTTACTATACACTGTCAATTTTTTTAGGCGAAAAATTCGATGTCGCCGGATCCACTCCAGTCTTTGGATTTCGATAATACACATCTAAACACATAACCACAGGTGTGCACAGGTCGTAGGTACGCCTAGTTGGGCCGCTGTGGCAGTTGGAAGATGAGCCATGAAAAGGCTCCAAAATCCTTACTATACACTGTCAACTTTTTCAGGCGAAAAATTCGATGTCGCCGGATCCACTCCAGTCTTTGGATTTCGATAATACACATCTAAACATGTAACCACAGGTGTGCACAGGTCGTAGGTACGCCTAGTTGGGCCGCTGTGGCAGTTGGAAGATGAGCCATGAAAAGGCTCCAAAATCCTTACTATACACTGTCAATTTTTTTAGGCGAAAAATTCGATGTCTCCGGATCCACTCCAGGCTTTGGATTTCGATAATACACATCCAAACATGTAACCACAGGTGTGCACAGATCGTAGGTACGCCTAGTTGGGCCGCTGTGGCAGTTGGAAGATGAGCCATGAAAAGGCTCCAAAATCCTTACTAAACACTGTCAATTTTTTTAGGCGAAAAATTCGATGTCGCCGGATCCACTAAAGGCTTTGGATTTCGATAATACACATCCAAACATGTAACCACAGGTGTGCACAGGTCGTAGGTACGCCTAGTTGGGCCGCTGTGGCAGTTGGAAGATGAGCCATGAAAAGGCTCCAAAATCCTTACTATACACTGTCAATTTTTTCAGGCGAAAAATTCGATGTCGCCGGATCCACTCCAGTCTTTGGATTTCGATAATACACATCCAAACATGTAACCACAGGTGTGCACAGGTCGTAGGTACGCCTAGTTGGGCCGCTGTGGCAGTTGGAAGATGAGCCATGAAAAGGCTCCAAAATCCTTACTATACACTGTCAATTTTTTTAGGCGAAAAATTCGATGTCGCCGGATCCACTCCAGTCTTTGGATTTCTATAATACACATCTAAACACATAACCACAGGTGTGCACAGGTCGTAGGTACGCCTAGTTGGGCCGCTGTGGCAGTTGGAAGATGAGCCATGAAAAGGCTCCAAAATCCTTACTATACACTGTCAATTTTTTTAGGCGAAAAATTCGATGTCTCCGGATCCACTCCAGGCTTTGGATTTCGATAATACACATCCAAACATGTAACCACAGGTGTGCACAGGTCGTAGGTACGCCTAGTTGGGCCGCTGTGGCAGTTGGAAGATGAGCCATGAAAAGGCTCCAAAATCCTTACTAAACACTGTCAATTTTTTTAGGCGAAAAATTCGATGTCGCCGGATCCACTCCAGTCTTTGGATTTCGATAATACACATCCAAACATGTAACCACAGGTGTGCACAGGTCGTAGGTACGCCTAGTTGGGCCGCTGTGGCAGTTGGAAGATGAGCCATGAAAAGGCTCCAAAATCCTTACTATACACTGTCAATTTTTTTAGGCGAAAAATTCGATGTCGCCGGATCCACTAAAGGCTTTGGATTTCGATAATACACATCCAAACATGTAACCACAGGTGTGCACAGGTCGTAGGTACGCCTAGTTGGGCCGCTGTGGCAGTTGGAAGATGAGCCATGAAAAGGCTCCAAAATCCTTACTATACACTGTCAATTTTTTTAGGCGAAAAATTCGATGTCGCCGGATCCACTCCAGTCTTTGGATTTCGGTAATACACATCTTAACATATAACCACAGGTGTGCACAGGTCGTAGGTACGCCTAGTTGGGCCGCTGTGGCAGTTGGAAGATGAGCCATGAAAAGGCTCCAAAATCCTTACTATACACTGTCAATTTTTTTAGGCGAAAAATTCGATGTCGCCGGATCCACTCCAGTCTTTGGATTTCGATAATACACATCCAAACATGTAACCACAGGTGTGCACAGGTCGTAGGTACGCCTAGTTGGGCCGCTGTGGCAGTTGGAAGATGAGCCATGAAAAGGCTCCAAAATCCTTACTATACACTGTAAATTTTTTCAGGCGAAAAATTCGATGTCGCCGGATCCACTCCAGTCTTTGGATTTCGGTACAACACATCTTAACATATAACCACAGGTGTGCACAGGTCGTAGGTACGCCTAGTTGGGCCGCTGTGGCAGTTGGAAGATGAGCCATGAAAAGGCTCCAAAATCCTTACTATACACTGTAGATTTTTTCAGGCGAAAAATTCGATGTCGCCGGATCCACTCCAGTCTTTGGATTTCGGTAATACACGTCTTAACATATAACCACAGGTGTGCACAGGTCGTAGGTACGCCTAGTTGGGCCGCTGTGGCAGTTGGAAGATGAGCCATGAAAAGGCTCCAAAATCCTTACTATACACTGTCAATTTTTTTAGGCGAAAAATTCGATGTCGCCGGATCCACTCCAGTCTTTGGATTTCGATAATACACATCTAAACACATAACCACAGGTGTGCACAGGTCGTAGGTACGCCTAGTTCGGCCGCTGTGGCAGTTGGAAGATGAGCCATTAAAGGGCTCAGATATCCTGTCTGTCAATTTTTTCAGGTGAAAAATTCGATGTCGTCGGATCCACTCCAGTCTTTGGATTTCGATAATACACATCTAAACACATAACCACAGGTGTGCACAGGTCGTAGGTACGCCTAGTTGGGCCGCTGTGGCAGTTGGAAGATGAGCCATGAAAAGGCTCCAAAATCCTTACTATACACTGTCAATTTTTTTAGGCGAAAAATTCGATGTCGCCGGATCCACTCCAGTCTTTGGATTTCGATAATACACATCTAAACACATAACCACAGGTGTGCACAGGTCGTAGGTACGCCTAGTTGGGCCGCTGTGGCAGTTGGAAGATGAGCCATTAAAGGGCTCAGATATCCTTACTATACACTGTCAATTTTTTCAGGTGAAAAATTCGATGTCGTCGGATCCACTCCAGTCTTTGGATTTCGATAATACACATCTAAACACATAACCACAGGTGTGCACAGGTCGTAGGTACGCCTAGTTGGGCTGCTGTGGCAAGTGGAAGATGAGCCATGAAAAGGCTCCAAAATCCTTACTATACACTGTCAACTTTTTCAGGCGAAAAATTCGATGTCGCCGGATCCACTCCAGTCTTTGGATTTCGATAATACACATCTAAACATGTAACCACAGGTGTGCACAGGTCGTAGGTACGCCTAGTTGGGCCGCTGTGGCAGTTGGAAGATGAGCCATGAAAAGGCTCCAAAATCCTTACTATACACTGTCAATTTTTTCAGGCGAAAAATTCGATGTCGCCGGATCCACTCCAGTCTTTGGATTTCGATAATACACATCTAAACACATAACCACAGGTGTGCACAGGTCGTAGGTACGCCTAGTTCGGCCGCTGTGGCAGTTGGAAGATGAGCCATTAAAGGGCTCAGATATCCTGTCTGTCAATTTTTTCAGGTGAAAAATTCGATGTCGTCGGATCCACTCCAGTCTTTGGATTTCGATAATACACATCTAAACACATAACCACAGGTGTGCACAGGTCGTAGGTACGCCTAGTTGGGCCGCTGTGGCAGTTGGAAGATGAGCCATGAAAAGGCTCCAAAATCCTTACTATACACTGTCAATTTTTTTAGGCGAAAAATTCGATGTCGCCGGATCCACTCCAGTCTTTGGATTTCGATAATACACATCTAAACACATAACCACAGGTGTGCACAGGTCGTAGGTACGCCTAGTTGGGCCGCTGTGGCAGTTGGAAGATGAGCCATTAAAGGGCTCAGATATCCTTACTATACACTGTCAATTTTTTCAGGTGAAAAATTCGATGTCGTCGGATCCACTCCAGTCTTTGGATTTCGATAATACACATCTAAACACATAACCACAGGTGTGCACAGGTCGTAGGTACGCCTAGTTGGGCTGCTGTGGCAAGTGGAAGATGAGCCATGAAAAGGCTCCAAAATCCTTACTATACACTGTCAACTTTTTCAGGCGAAAAATTCGATGTCGCCGGATCCACTCCAGTCTTTGGATTTCGATAATACACATCTAAACACATAACCACAGGTGTGCACAGGTCGTAGGTACGCCTAGTTCGGCCGCTGTGGCAGTTGGAAGATGAGCCATTAAAGGGCTCAGATATCCTTACTATACACTGTCAATTTTTTCAGGTGAAAAATTCGATGTCGTCGGATCCACTCCAGTCTTTGGATTTCGATAATACACATCTAAACACATAACCACAGGTGTGCACAGGTCGTAGGTACGCCTAGTTGGGCCGCTGTGGCAGTTGGAAGATGAGCCATGAAAAGGCTCCAAAATCCTTACTATACACTGTCAACTTTTTCAGGCGAAAAATTCGATGTCGCCGGATCCACTCCAGTCTTTGGATTTCGATAATACACATCTAAACATGTAACCACAGGTGTGCACAGGTCGTAGGTACGCCTAGTTGGGCCGCTGTGGCAGTTGGAAGATGAGCCATGAAAAGGCTCCAAAATCCTTACTATACACTGTAGATTTTTTCAGGCGAAAAATTCGATGTCGCCGGATCCACTCCAGTCTTTGGATTTCGGTAATACACGTCTTAACATATAACCACAGGTGTGCACAGGTCGTAGGTACGCCTAGTTGGGCCGCTGTGGCAGTTGGAAGATGAGCCATGAAAAGGCTCCAAAATCCTTACTATACACTGTCAATTTTTTCAGGCGAAAAATTCGATGTCGCCGGATCCACTCCAGTCTTTGGATTTCGATAATACACATCTAAACATGTAACCACAGGTGTGCACAGGTCGTAGGTACGCCTAGTTGGGCCGCTGTGGCAAGTGGAAGATGAGCCATGAAAAGGCTCCAAAATCCTTACTATACACTGTCAACTTTTTCAGGCGAAAAATTCGATGTCGCCGGATCCACTCCAGTCTTTGGATTTCGATAATACACATCTAAACACATAACCACAGGTGTGCACAGGTCGTAGGTACGCCTAGTTCGGCCGCTGTGGCAGTTGGAAGATGAGCCATTAAAGGGCTCAGATATCCTGTCTGTCAATTTTTTCAGGTGAAAAATTCGATGTCGTCGGATCCACTCCAGTCTTTGGATTTCGATAATACACATCTAAACACATAACCACAGGTGTACACAGGTCGTAGGTACGCCTAGTTCGGCCGCTGTGGCAGTTGGAAGATGAGCCATTAAAGGGCTCAGATATCCTTACTATACACTGTCAATTTTTTCAGGTGAAAAATTCGATGTCGTCGGATCCACTCCAGTCTTTGGATTTCGATAATACACATCTAAACACATAACCACAGGTGTGCACAGGTCGTAGGTACGCCTAGTTGGGCCGCTGTGGCAGTTGGAAGATGAGCCATGAAAAGGCTCCAAAATCCTTACTATACACTGTCAATTTTTTTAGGCGAAAAATTCGATGTCGCCGGATCCACTCCAGTCTTTGGATTTCGATAATACACATCTAAACACATAACCACACGTGTGCACAGGTCGTAGGTACGCCTAGTTGGGCCGCTGTGGCAGTTGGAAGATGAGCCATGAAAAGGCTCCAAAATCCTTACTATACACTGTCAATTTTTTTAGGCGAAAAATTCGATGTCGCCGGATCCACTCCAGTCTTTGGATTTCGGTACAACACATCTTAACATATAACCACAGGTGTGCACAGGTCGTAGGTACGCCTAGTTGGGCCGCTGTGGCAGTTGGAAGATGAGCCATGAAAAGGCTCCAAAATCCTTACTATACACTGTAGATTTTTTCAGGCGAAAAATTCGATGTCGCCGGATCCACTCCAGTCTTTGGATTTCGGTAATACACGTCTTAACATATAACCACAGGTGTGCACAGATCGTAGGTACGCCTAGTTGGGCCGCTGTGGCAGTTGGAAGATGAGCCATGAAGAGGCTCCAAAATCCTTACTATACACTGTCAATTTTTTTAGGCGAAAAATTCGATGTCGCCGGATCCACTCCAGTCTTTGGATTTCGATAACACACATCTAAACATTTAACCACAGGTGTGCACAGGTCGTAGGTACGCCTAGTTCGGCCGCTGTGGCAGTTGGAAGATGAGCCATTAAAGGGCTCAGATATCCTGTCTGTCAATTTTTTCAGGTGAAAAATTCGATGTCGTCGGATCCACTCCAGTCTTTGGATTTCGATAATACACATCTAAACACATAACCACAGGTGTACACAGGTCGTAGGTACGCCTAGTTCGGCCGCTGTGGCAGTTGGAAGATGAGCCATTAAAGGGCTCAGATATCCTTACTATACACTGTCAATTTTTTCAGGTGAAAAATTCGATGTCGTCGGATCCACTCCAGTCTTTGGATTTCGATAATACACATCTAAACACATAACCACAGGTGTGCACAGGTCGTAGGTACGCCTAGTTGGGCCGCTGTGGCAGTTGGAAGATGAGCCATAAAAAGGCTCCAAAATCCTTACTATACACTGTCAACTTTTTCAGGCGAAAAATTCGATGTCGCCGGATCCACTCCAGTCTTTGGATTTCGATAATACACATCTAAACATGTAACCACAGGTGTGCACAGGTCGTAGGTACGCCTAGTTGGGCCGCTGTGGCAAGTGGAAGATGAGCCATGAAAAGGCTCCAAAATCCTTACTATACACTGTAGATTTTTTCAGGCGAAAAATTCGATGTCGCCGGATCCACTCCAGTCTTTGGATTTCGGTAATACACGTCTTAACATATAACCACAGGTGTGCACAGGTCGTAGGTACGCCTAGTTGGGCCGCTGTGGCAGTTGGAAGATGAGCCATGAAAAGGCTCCAAAATCCTTACTATACACTGTCAATTTTTTTAGGCGAAAAATTCGATGTCGCCGGATCCACTCCAGTCTTTGGATTTCGATAATACACATCTAAACACATAACCACAGGTGTGCACAGGTCGTAGGTACGTAGGTACGTACCGAAATCCAAAGACTGGAGTGGATTTGGAGACATCGAATTTTTCGAATGAAAAAATTGACAGTAAGGATTTTGGAGCCTTTTCATGGCTCATCTTCCAACTGCCACAGCGGCCCAACTAGGCGTACCTACGACCTGTGCACACCTCTGGTTACATGTTTAGATGTGTATTACCGAAATCCAAAGACTGGAGTGGATCCGGCGACACCGAATTTTTCGCCTAAAAATATTGACAGTGTATAGTAAGGATTTTGGAGCCTTTTCATGGCTCATCTTCCAACTGCCACAGCGGCCCAACTAGGCGTACCTACGACCTGTGCACACCTGTGGTTATGTGTTTAGATGTGTATTATCGAAATCCAAAGACTGGAGTGGATCCGGCGACATCGAATTTTTCGCCTAAAAAAATTGACAGTGTATAGTAAGGATTTTGGAGCCTTGTCATGGCTCATCTTCCAACTGCCACAGCGGCCCAACTAGGCGTACCTACGACCTGTGCACACCTGTGGTTATGTGTTTAGATGTGTATTATCGAAATCCAAAGACTGGAGTGGATCCGGCGACATCGAATTTTTCGCCTAAAAAAATTGACAGTGTATAGTAAGGATTTTGGAGCCTTTTCATGGCTCATCTTCCAACTGCCACAGCGGCCCAACTAGGCGTACCTACGACCTGTGCACACCTGTGGTTATGTGTTTAGATGTGTATTATCGAAATCCAAAGACTGGAGTGGATCCGGCGACATCGAATTTTTCGCCTAAAAAAATTGACAGTGTATAGTAAGGATTTTGGAGCCTTTTCATGGCTCATCTTCCAACTGCCACAGCGGCCCAACTAGGCGTACCTACGACCTGTGCACACCTGTGGTTATGTGTTTAGATGTGTATTATCGAAATCCAAAGACTGGAGTGGATCCGGCGACATCGAATTTTTCGCCTAAAAAAATTGACAGTAAGGATTTTGGAGCCTTTTCATGGCTCATCTTCCAACTGCCACAGCGGCCCAACTAGGCGTACCTACGACCTGTGCACACCTGTGGTTATGTGTTTAGATGTGTATTATCGAAATCCAAAGACTGGAGTGGATCCGGCGACATCGAATTTTTCGCCTAAAAAAATTGACAGTGTATAGTAAGGATTTTGGAGCCTTTTCATGGCTCATCTTCCAACTGCCACAGCGGCCCAACTAGGCGTACCTACGACCTGTGCACACCTGTGGTTATGTGTTTAGATGTGTATTATCGAAATCCAAAGACTGGAGTGGATCCGGCGACATCGAATTTTTCGCCTAAAAAAATTGACAGTAAGGATTTTGGAGCCTTTTCATGGCTCATCTTCCAACTGCCACAGCGGCCCAACTAGGCGTACCTACGACCTGTGCACACCTGTGGTTATGTGTTTAGATGTGTATTATCGAAATCCAAAGACTGGAGTGGATCCGGCGACATCGAATTTTTCGCCTAAAAAAATTGACAGTGTATAGTAAGGATTTTGGAGCCTTTTCATGGCTCATCTTCCAACTGCCACAGCGGCCCAACTAGGCGTACCTACGACCTGTGCACACCTGTGGTTATGTGTTTAGATGTGTATTATCGAAATCCAAAGACTGGAGTGGATCCGGCGACATCGAATTTTTCGCCTAAAAAAATTGACAGTGTATAGTAAGGATTTTGGAGCCTTTTCATGGCTCATCTTCCAACTGCCACAGCGGCCCAACTAGGCGTACCTACGACCTGTGCACACCTGTGGTTATGTGTTTAGATGTGTATTATCGAAATCCAAAGACTGGAGTGGATCCGGCGACATCGAATTTTTCGCCTAAAAAAATTGACAGTGTATAGTAAGGATTTTGGAGCCTTTTCATGGCTCATCTTCCAACTGCCACAGCGGCCCAACTAGGCGTACCTACGACCTGTGCACACCTGTGGTTATGTGTTTAGATGTGTATTATCGAAATCCAAAGACTGGAGTGGATCCGGCGACATCGAATTTTTCGCCTAAAAAAATTGACAGTGTATAGTAAGGATTTTGGAGCCTTTTCATGGCTCATCTTCCAACTGCCACAGCGGCCCAACTAGGCGTACCTACGACCTGTGCACACCTGTGGTTATGTGTTTAGATGTGTATTATCGAAATCCAAAGACTGGAGTGGATCCGGCGACATCGAATTTTTCGCCTAAAAAAATTGACAGTGTATAGTAAGGATTTTGGAGCCTTTTCATGGCTCATCTTCCAACTGCCACAGCGGCCCAACTAGGCGTACCTACGACCTGTGCACACCTGTGGTTATGTGTTTAGATGTGTATTATCGAAATCCAAAGACTGGAGTGGATCCGGCGACATCGAATTTTTCGCCTAAAAAAATTGACAGTGTATAGTAAGGATTTTGGAGCCTTTTCATGGCTCATCTTCCAACTGCCACAGCGGCCCAACTAGTCGTACCTACGACCTGTGCACACCTGTGGTTATGTGTTTAGATGTGTATTATCGAAATCCAAAGACTGGAGTGGATCCGGCGACATCGAATTTTTCGCCTAAAAAAAATTGACAGTGTATAGTAAGGATTTTGGAGCCTTTTCATGGCTCATCTTCCAACTGCCACAGCGGCCCAACTAGGCGTACCTACGACCTGTGCACACCTGTGGTTATGTGTTTAGATGTGTATTATCGAAATCCAAAGACTGGAGTGGATCCGGCGACATCGAATTTTTCGCCTAAAAAAATTGACAGTGTATAGTAAGGATTTTGGAGCCTTTTCATGGCTCATCTTCCAACTGCCACAGCGGCCCAACTAGGCGTACCTACGACCTGTGCACACCTGTGGTTATGTGTTTAGATGTGTATTATCGAAATCCAAAGACTGGAGTGGATCCGGCGACATCGAATTTTTCGCCTAAAAAAATTGACAGTGTATAGTAAGGATTTTGGAGCCTTTTCATGGCTCATCTTCCAACTGCCACAGCGGCCCAACTAGGCGTACCTACGACCTGTGCACACCTGTGGTTATGTGTTTAGATGTGTATTATCGAAATCCAAAGACTGGAGTGGATCCGGCGACATCGAATTTTTCGCCTAAAAAAATTGACAGTGTATAGTAAGGATTTTGGAGCCTTTTCATGGCTCATCTTCCAACTGCCACAGCGGCCCAACTAGTCGTACCTACGACCTGTGCACACCTATGGTTATGTGTTTAGATGTGTATTATCGAAATCCAAAGACTGGAGTGGATCCGGCGACATCGAATTTTTCGCCTAAAAAAATTGACAGTGTATAGTAAGGATTTTGGAGCCTTTTCATGGCTCATCTTCCAACTGCCACAGCGGCCCAACTAGGCGTACCTACGACCTGTGCACACCTGTGGTTATGTGTTTAGATGTGTATTATCGAAATCCAAAGACTGGAGTGGATCCGGCGACATCGAATTTTTCGCCTAAAAAAATTGACAGTGTATAGTAAGGATTTTGGAGCCTTTTCATGGCTCATCTTCCAACTGCCACAGCGGCCCAACTAGGCGTACCTACGACCTGTGCACACCTGTGGTTATGTGTTTAGATGTGTATTATCGAAATCCAAAGACTGGAGTGGATCCGGCGACATCGAATTTTTCGCCTAAAAAAATTGACAGTGTATAGTAAGGATTTTGGAGCCTTTTCATGGCTCATCTTCCAACTGCCACAGCGGCCCAACTAGGCGTACCTACGACCTGTGCACACCTGTGGTTATGTGTTTAGATGTGTATTATCGAAATCCAAAGACTGGAGTGGATCCGGCGACATCGAATTTTTCGCCTAAAAAAATTGACAGTGTATAGTAAGGATTTTGGAGCCTTTTCATGGCTCATCTTCCAACTGCCACAGCGGCCCAACTAGGCGTACCTACGACCTGTGCACACCTGTGGTTATGTGTTTAGATGTGTATTATCGAAATCCAAAGACTGGAGTGGATCCGGCGACATCGAATTTTTCGCCTAAAAAAATTGACAGTGTATAGTAAGGATTTTGGAGCCTTTTCATGGCTCATCTTCCAACTGCCACAGCGGCCCAACTAGGCGTACCTACGACCTGTGCACACCTGTGGTTATGTGTTTAGATGTGTATTATCGAAATCCAAAGACTGGAGTGGATCCGGCGACATCGAATTTTTCGCCTAAAAAAATTGACAGTGTATAGTAAGGATTTTGGAGCCTTTTCATGGCTCATCTTCCAACTGCCACAGCGGCCCAACTAGGCGTACCTACGACCCGTGCACACCTGTGGTTATGTGTTTAGATGTGTATTATCGAAATCCAAAGACTGGAGTGGATCCGGCGACATCGAATTTTTCGCCTAAAAAAATTGACAGTGTATAGTAAGGATTTTGGAGCCTTTTCATGGCTCATCTTCCAACTGCCACAGCGGCCCAACTAGGCGTACCTACGACCTGTGCACACCTGTGGTTATGTGTTTAGATGTGTATTATCGAAATCCAAAGACTGGAGTGGATCCGGCGACATCGAATTTTTCGCCTAAAAAAATTGACAGTGTATAGTAAGGATTTTGGAGCCTTTTCATGGCTCATCTTCCAACTGCCACAGCGGCCCAACTAGGCGTACCTACGACCTGTGCACACCTGTGGTTATGTGTTTAGATGTGTATTATCGAAATCCAAAGACTGAAGTGGATCCGGCGACATCGAATTTTTCGCCTAAAAAAATTGACAGTGTATAGTAAGGATTTTGGAGCCTTTTCATGGCTCATCTTCCAACTGCCACAGCGGCCCAACTAGGCGTACCTACGACCTGTGCACACCTGTGGTTATGTGTTTAGATGTGTATTATCGAAATCCAAAGACTGAAGTGGATCCGGCGACATCGAATTTTTCGCCTAAAAAAATTGACAGTGTATAGTAAGGATTTTGGAGCCTTTTCATGGCTCATCTTCCAACTGCCACAGCGGCCCAACTAGGCGTACCTACGACCTGTGCACACCTGTGGTTACATGTTTAGATGTGTATTACCGAAATCCAAAGACTGGAGTGAATCCGGCGACATCGAATTTTTCGCCTTTTCATGGCTCATCTTCCAACTGCCACAGCGGCCCAACTAGGCGTACCTACGACCTGTGCACACCTGTGGTTATGTGTTTAGATGTGTATTATCGAAATCCAAAGACTGAAGTGGATCCGGCGACATCGAATTTTTCGCCTAAAAAAATTTACAGTGTATAGTAAGGATTTTGGAGCCTTTTCATGGCTCATCTTCCAACTGCCACAGCGGCCCAACTAGGCGTACCTACGACCTGTGCACACCTGTGGTTATGTGTTTAGATGTGTATTATCGAAATCCAAAGACTGGAGTGGATCCGGCGACATCGAATTTTTCGCCTGAAAAAATCCCCCACCCACCCAATTAAGAACTCCATCCGCTTATGACATCACTTAATTTTATTTTATTTATTTTATCATCGTTATATAACCAATTTCATGTTTTTGCTTTGTTCAATTACACATTTAATGCTTTTGCCTAGATTTGATTTACTTCCTTTACTCCTTCGTTCATCTTTATATACAAAAAACAACAGTTACTCAATAATTATATTATATACTCGTAATTCCATATACATGCTTATTCATATCATTTCTGTATGTATGTTTTTCTATGTTTTTCTTTTTCAAATTTGTCGCGTGTCTCGCACACTTTACGTGGAGAGCGCGCATCCTTTCGCTCCTTGAAAAAACAAAAAAACAAAACGTAATCGTATATGTCTTAATTTAGACTAGACTTGCCACCCTCGGGAGGCAGCCTCCCAGCCGGGGGCTCGTCGCATTCCAAAGTCAACTAGATGTAGCTTACATTTAAGGTTTTTTTTTTGTAATTCTTCACAATAATAGAAATCATTTAACGTTTATCATATGAAATTGTTTTACAGATGTGTTTGTTTTTGTATATTTTTATTTATGTATATGTGTATGTATATAATTAATTTTCTGGCTCTGCTCCTCTGTCCGTGTCCACCTTGTGTCTCGTTTGATTTTCGTTTTTCCGTGTTTTTTTTCCGTTTACTTTTGGATTTTGCGTGCAGACTCGACCGGGCCGGGACCCGCTTATCACCGATCGTCGAATGGGTCTTCTGTGATGACACGGGCGTGGTGCTGATCGTTGAATTGTTGGTGATCCTCATCGCAGTGCATCCATGCGCTGTTCCCCCTGTCCTTGGCGGCGTCGTCATCGCAACCGCATGTCGTTGTTGAGTGCTGCAAGACGAGACCGATGAGAAGGAGCACGATGGCCAGCTTGGCAGCACCGAGACTCGCATCCAATCGAACGGCCGATGATGGAACGTCTGCAATTAGAAAAGAAACAAAATGCATTTCCGTCAATCTCGGGGCCATTCATTTCATCAAGGAGGCGACCCATCCCATTCCGGCTGCCGGATAGATGAGTCTTTCTTCAGAGCTTTGGTTTGATTTATCAAAATCTCTCCCAAAAGGGAAATTAATCTCCGAATTAATTGCTATGGCTTACGAGTGAGTAATTCATCTTTCGCTTGTGTGTACGTGCGAGTGTTTTGTGTGTGTTTTGCTTTTCAGACCTGACACGCCAGCACTGGTGGTGGCGGTGGTGGTGGTGGTTACAGGATTCGTATTGTGTGTTGTTATGTGTTGGTGGGTGGGGGTGGGGGGTAGATGAGGGGGCGATAGCCGAGTGGCCTCAAACCGATACACAATTGTACAACAACAGAGGAGTCGAGTAAGACATCACCGAAATCTGGGGCATGTGGCGTGTGATTAAGGGAATGAAAGCGATAGAAAGAAAGAACAGAACAGAACACAAAGAAACAAGGGTGAGGTCGAATGCGAGCGCAATGAAGGATTCATTTCGGAAGGGAAAGGCATTGATTTAATGCGAAGCACTTAATCAATGGTTCCTGCCTTGCGAGTCGAGTCGCTCTTCGAGTGGAGACTTCGAAAACGGGTAGCTTGGGAGGGGGGGGGGGGGGCAAGGGGGGTGGGAAATGGATATGACCATTTTGTACCTAACTGTTAAATAGTTGGACATTAATCAAAATGATTTTTATTTGCGGCTTCCGTCTTCGACGTGAGTGCTGGTGGCGAATGTGTGCGGAGATTCAAATGAGAGCGGGGACAAAGTGACTCTGGACCACGACGAAATTGGGCGGAAAACTGTTGAAACTTTGAAGTGGAGTGTGCTGGCTCATTTGTCATCCGAGGGATTCAGCTCTATCCTCTCGGAGAGGCTGAATTGGGTCGGACGATTTATCCTGTGGAACGAAACCGGGGGCAGTGTCAATTTGTTGTCCTATTAGTGATCGGGATTCGAAGAGTTCCTTGGGTCGGGAGGTGAACACATCGATTTTTTTTTTCGTCTGCTGGATGGGATCCTTCGAAGTTGCGACGTCCTGAGAAGCAAAGGTCGACCTAGAAGAGGTTTATGATAGTACGCCACACTGTCACTGATACTTCGATTTAAGCGAGTACAAATGGATGCTCAGCTTCTGCTATTCTGAGCCAGGGTAACGACTGTGTGGCTGTCAAGCCAAGGCAAGGGACGAGTAAAGAAGTAACTACATTAGGCTGAAACAAGGAGTCATAACCGGGCACTGTGCAATTGGGTGCCCCATATAATGATTTCTGCAGAAGCTGCATGGATGAAGAGGAGGTAGGAAACACTCATCACCTTCACCGATCGTGCAGCGCTCTGACTAGTCGTAGGTTCCTACACCTAGAGGTCTACTATTTCAATAATCCCAATGAGTTAAACAGCGCCAGCATAGGCCAGCTAAATCGCTTCTCTAAACCGCGATGTTCGGAGAAGTCAATCCGCGTGGTATCACAATGGATCTACTCTGGCCTAAGTGAGACTGCCCTTAGCAGTCCGCCACTGCAACCTAACTGAACCTAGGCTGAAACAAGGAACCAAAATCGCACGTACTACGTTCAGACACAGAAAGTGACTTGAGTTCACCGCGGATGGCAAGCCACTACAAGGACAACCACTTAAGACACGACAAACAAGCACAATACTGCATCCTTCGATGGGTTCCCAATGAACTTCTCCACACACTTTCAAATACTGATCGCTGATCTCTCTAGTGATCCATCCAAAAACACGTTGCCTCCGATCTCCTCAAAGCCTCCTCACACCCCTTCGCGACTAAAAACAAAAACTGCATCAGTCCAAGCCACTTACTATTGTAATGCGTCAAATACTGTTCATTTTGATCGGTGAACTCCCCATCGCCCGGCTGATCGAACGGATAGAGGTTGACATCCGGTGACCGGCCCGAAGCCAGTATCCGTGGACGATCCTCCTCGATGACTTTCTCCGTTTCCTGTTCGTATATCTCGTGAATCTTCGCGATGCACTTCAACTGCAAATGAGACACAATCCATTAGGCTGGCAGAAGAAAGACCAACCAACCAAAGTTGCACTCACCTTGAGACGTCCCTTGATGAAGTGCTGATAGGTGACGATAAAGTTGATCTCCACCACTGACGACTCCAAATTCTGTGTGTGCTTCTGCACCTCGTACGTTCGTATGTAATTGGGAATGACCTTAAAGGAGAGAAGAAAAAAGAAGTGATGAAACAAGTTACGTCACAGAGAGAGTTACAGCAGAGAGGGCGGGAGCCAATTATAAACATATTCGAGGACACCTTTAACCCCCGTTTCGTTGGGACACATTAAGTAACCCTACCGACCGCACCTAATTCCATTCTTGAGTAACCCTTTATTGACCTTTGAAAACCACTCAATCCGATGTGTGTTCCACCCTCGAGCGACGACGTCGAAAAATTGTCGTCGTCCCAACATTGTCAGGCAGGCAGGCAGACAGTCATCCACCTCGATAACCCTTGAACATGAGTTCAAAACTCTACCACCCCTGGCGGTGGTGTCCTTCGCTGGGGATGCTGTCGTTGTTTTCTAAAATCGTTTAACTGTGGTGTCCTCCGGAAAACCTTAATTCCACCCCCTCCACCTCCCACCCGCCCTAGCACCAGAGTGGAACACAGTCGTCGACGTAACACGGTTGAACAGATGCGAGGGTGGGGACTACAAAAATAGAAAATCCTTTTACTGCTATCAACTAACAGCTTACAGCAAACGAGAGGATTTATGTTCGGGCAAATTAAATGTCCACCCACGCACACATCTCCTTCCTTCCCCGGCCCATGCCATCGACGTTGTCGTCGCCTTCATCTTCGTTTCGCACACTCCTCGGTCCGAGTGAAGAGAGTAAAACTGCGAAAATATTATTGACACACAAAATGGTCAGAAGGTCCTTCCCAGGCCATCATTGCCATCGCTAGCTGTAGCCGCACACAGCAAATCGCACACACGATTAAGGAGCGTTCCGACAGCCGCCCGGTCGGCCCGGACCCATCAATGTGCTGCACGATGCCGGTTGGTAGCAATTCGAAATCAATATTCGACATATGTTAGGACGTCCGACTCGATCTCTCTCTCTCTCTCTCTCTCTCTCTCAACCAACTGGAGCGGGTATCCTCGCAATGCAGCTGAAGCACAGGCGGCGGCACAGGCGAATGGCGGCGCCACTTGGAAATTGAGAAAAATTTCATTTTTGTTCATAAATCATTTCCGGTTGCTCATGTTCCCGCCGCCGGTCACTGCTGTGCGCTTCTGCTCCTAGTTCGCTCTAATTTCTGCCCGAGGGGGGGGAGGGGGACTATGTGTGGCCTTTGATATTTTCACTCGAGATGAAATCGATGGGCGGTCGGCAGAGGTCTGAGGGGGTGTTTTTTTCAATTAAAGCCCAACTCGGCGCCATCTTACCGGAATCTCATTGATCCACCAGGCGAGCTTCGCAGCTGGCTTTGAGTAGTCCGACGAGCAGTTGCCGTTGATGACGTCTCCGAGGCGATAACGCGAATGGATGCCCGTGATAATTGGACGTTGTGTTGGCAGCTCTGCAAAGAGACGACACGAGCGGTCAGTCGGGGAGTGAATGTTAAGTCTAAGGGGGCTACTTACCGACTACTTCCATCTCGGCGGAGGTGATGATGGTGTGAAATGATGGCGCATCTGCGGACACTTCACAGGCGAACTTCCCGGATATCGTGATCGGCACCGATGTGAGCAGGACATGACTCTGATTGGAGCTCGTCGGCTATTGGGAGAAGGGAGAAAAATACAAAAAATAATGGTTGATGTTTAAAAGGGCGGCTCAACAGCTGCGTGGACTACGACGCGTTTGTGCGATTTCAGGGACACTTACTGGCCTACGATGGGAAAACTACTAAACGATGATGATGATTGAATGGCCCACTAAATGCCAGCCCTTCATTCGCCCTTTTACTGCCGTTCCCGTTTCATATCTCAAATTTGCTGAGAAAATGAAATTGCCCCTCCCTCCGCACACGGGCGAGCGGGCAATAAACTGTCATAAGCCAGCCATAAATAGGCCACTTCCATCGTCACGAAAAAAATATAAATGATCACTCCCAAGGTATTCAATGAACTCAAGACCGACCGAATTTATTCCACACTCCATCGTCATCAGGCATGCACCATGGTCGGGGGAGGAGGAGGAGCGTGTGGATGCATGGTCTCGTGCCCTCATTCTCTGCTTGTTTTTCAATTACGATTAATTGCATTACAAGGAATAATTCAGCGTGCAAACACGAAATGAAATTATCGAATAAACAGCGCGGAACAGGGCAGGCTGCGGAGGAAACTCATTCCAGATCAGTGTGCCGTTGGCAAGAATTTGAGTGTACATTTTTCAACAACCCCCCCAAGTCCATTGAATATTTATGACGCCGATCGTGGCCCCCGAGGGGGCGGCGGCACGGGCATATTTGAGCAGCTCGAGTACAACAAGTGCATTGGATAAATAGACGCGGGGCCGGCCACCGCAGCCACAGACGCTCGGCTCCACGGGCGCATCTTTCAACGCAACTTATGCTACCCCAAGGGCTGCGCCATGGAGTTGAGGTTTGCCCTCTCGCCCAGCGGCCCCGAGGCTTGTGCAAATTTTGTGCTTTTAAATTTAAAATTATTTCCTTCGGCTACATAAATGTTCGTCATTACATCGTTATCCCGGGCGCAGCAGGTGTGCGTGTGTGTGTGTGTGTGTGTGTGTGTGAGAGAGAGAAAGTAAACAGCAGTAAAAAATAACTTTTATGTGTCGGATCGCACAACAGCCGACGGATATGTGAGCACAGTTAAATAAATTTCGATTACCTCAACTTTAATTCCGGGTAAGGGGAAGATTTTCATCGCCGGATTCTCCTTCGGCGTATAGCGGTAGAACTCCCGTCGGCCTTTGTACCATTTCACCGTGTACAGGGTATCGTTTTCGATGTCGTAATTGCACACGAGCATTGCGCTATCGCCACGTTTCACTGCGGTTGGCACGGTCACGTAGACGTCTTTAAGCGCCACGATGAGATCTGTAAGAAGAGAACAAAAACAGAAGAAAAAAAAACATGAAAAAACAGAGAACGTGCAACGAGTGGAAGTTAGTAATTTTCATTCGACACACATCCTGGCATTCACATTCACACTGGTGGGGGGGGGGTTTAGTCACCCCCTGAGGTGAGCGATGAGTGGTTTGGGCAGGAGGTGCGATTTACTTACACCTTGACGCGAGGAGTTTACAAACTTTTCCACGAATGGACGCCAGGTAATGGCAGTTTTATGGTAACCGATTATCGATGTGGATCAAGTACCAAGACGGGAAGTTACACCCTTGCTTGAGCAACCCTTCGGAGTCTGGTGCAGATTTCTCAACTTCTAGGCGCTTGATTTGACTCGCAACTCCCCTAATTGGTGTCTCCACGCCTAGTTGTGACAAATCATCCAATTCTAGTCAATTACATGTACAACTCCGAATTTTCGGAGTCACTCAAATGAATGTCAAAGGGAAGTTACACCCTTGCTTGAGCAACCCTTCGGAGTCTGGTGCAGATTTCTCAACTTCTAGGCGCTTGATTTGACGCGCTACTTTCCTAATTGGTGTCTCCACGCCTAGTTGTGACAAATCATCCAGTTCTAGTCAATTACATGTACAACTCCGAATTTTCGGAGTGACTCAAATGAATGTCAAATTCATCGTCGTGCTCAAAAAACAGGTCGTGTGGCACAGGGCCATTCGGAAATATTTCGAAATATGGCCTTATGACACATTCACAATGAGACATAAAGCCATATGCATGCATATTCTAAACTTCTTGCCGCTCGCTATTGTCCTAATCGGTGTCTCCACACCTTGTCATGGCTGGCATCCAATTGAAATCAAAAATATGCAGAAATGAACTACTCCGAATTTTCGGAGTCACTCAAATGAAGGCCAAATTCAACGTCATGCTGCCATGACGTAGGGCCGTCTGACATAAGACCATATTACGAAATATGGCCTTATGACAGTATCACAATGAGGGCATATAGCTCTATGTCACTTTGCTAAAGCGTCATGGGACCACATGGCCAAGTGTCGCAGCACCACTACATCACCATCCTCTGCAACTTTGTAAATTCACGCCTCGTTTCAAAAGCACACATCCATGGCACAGTGCTTCCGAATGATTTTCGATGGCCTCATTCTCACAATTAGGGGCGCACCTACATATTTGTTGTGAACTCTCGCAACAAAACATTCAGAGTATCTCATCCGTGCATTCCGGTGCAACAAAATGGGAATCCTTGAAGGGTTCACCTAACAACCACCTACACCCCCCGTCCATGCCGCCCACATTCAGATTCTCTGTTGCGCAAAAATTTAATGGCCTTCCGGTCAACTTAAGAAAACTGTGTCGCCCTCATTAAACTAAATTATTTTCCCGTTTTCTGTTTCTTTCTCCTTTTTGCTTATAATACGCACTTCGCTTCCAGGACTTTCAAGTTCGTCGTCTCCATTCTATCTGCCTCTTCGGCTTCGGTGTCTTTGCAAAGTACGGCCATGCTTCGTGCTCTCCCCCACTGGCGACCGCTTTTCAGTTCGTCTCCGAAAACAGTTTTTTTTTTCTCCTCAGCGTTTCACAGTGTTTCAAAACAACTTTACGAACCCGATTTTCCACTCCACACAGCATCAAGGACACTTGCAGGGAGTAGGAAAAAAAACGCTCGTCTCTTTCAAGTCTTAATGCACTTTTAATGCATCACTCCCTTCCTCTCTGTGTATCTCCGTCTCTCTCTCTCTCTCTCCCTGCTCCAGCAGTGACCCCCATTCCCTGTTGCAAGGAACTCCGGTCGGTTCCAGCAGAGCACCCGCCTGTTGTTGTTTCACCGTCAACTTGTGTAGGCGACTGGTGGGTTTGATGGGCTGGATCGCTGCTACCGTGGAGAGGGAGAGATGAAGTGGCGAATCCGTTCCACTTGAGTACAAAGACCTTGAAGCACCACCTGTCAAGCTGGAAAAATGTTTCATTAAAATCTGTCAAAACTATATTTCCTCCGTTGTTCGCTTGCGCCCATCGAACACACAAAACAACTCTCGCCAGGCCAGTCGGGACCGAATGCCAGCTCAGTGGGGTGCCCCCAACCACCACCACTACCGCCATCGCTGTCATTGTCGGTTCGACGGAGGGAAGGACTAAAACTAGCAACATTCTCAGAAAATGTATTTTTATTCAGCAACATCGCGTCCGATTTCTTTCCTTTATCCCCTCCTCCCACCACCCCCTCTCTTGAAGTTCCTTTTGGGTCCTTCCGGCCGGAATGGATGGGCTGAGGGCCTGGTGAGGGGGAGTCGCGCGTGTGTTTGTGTTGCTATCGACTGCTATTCGACAGCAGTTGTGTATCGAAATTGCACATTTCATAGCCCGCAAGCAGCCGCCAACGTGCATGCAGCACTAAATACCTCCGTACGACGGGGACCCGATGGAACCGATTCAACGGCAGCAGCACTACTCATGGCGGAGGGGGGAGGGGGGGGGAAGGGGTGCTCAGGCAGCCGATCGAATACTTTGGAAAAATGTTGTTATCGGATATTTTAATGGAACGTATCACGAGCAGTTTTATAGACGGTTTTTTGGTTTGCCTTACCGCAGAATAACCCTTGTTTTGGACAGGCCGCGACCCGGGGCGGGTTGTAAATTGAAAATTCTCCGTCACTCTCAGTAGCTCGCCGTCGGTCTCAGTCAGGACTCAGGAGCGACCGACTTTGCGGCGAACTTCACTTCTCCGTCGTCCTTGTGTTTGACTACGTCCGCAGTTTGATGTGCGGATGCCTGTGTGTGTGTGTGCGCGTCAACATTATGACGGTAAAATGATGATATTCATGACAGCCGCGCATATGTGTACAGACTGCCGGCTACAAATTAAGGAAATGTTCCAGGCAGGCGGCGGCACTCAGGCGCTGGTCCTCGTCGGTCGTGCTCTTCTGCTTGAATCTCCCTTTGATCCTGACTGTGCCCGTGAGTGTGTCACACATCCTTTCAATGCAATGTTTTTGCAGTCACATATCCTGGTAAGTTGGCATCAACATACAACGTGCGGCGCGTTGTGCAAATATGAAATGCACGACTGACTCCGCTCCGATGGAACGAACGAACGTCGTCGTCGCGTTTTTTCCGCCCCCCTCCATCACCGCTTTTTCATTTATCAGCTGCTTACCCATCCGCGAGTGCGGGGATCCTTTCCGCGGATAAAGGAGTAGCGCAAATAATAATAAAGTAGTTGGCTCGTTGTTTGTTTTGTGTAAGCAAACATATATTCAGGATAATTTGTTTATGAGTTCAATTGCATAATGCTCTCGTTGGCAAAAGGTGGAAAGGGGTGTGTGGGGGAGGTGGGGAGGGGGAGGGTAGACCTGCTGAAGGGAGCCTTTTGTGCAATTCTTAATTGCCTGGGAATGTACTTGGGGGCTGCGTGTGTTGTACACGAACGGGCGCCACTGCTGGCGATGAGTGGTGAACGTGACAGAGAAAGAGTTGCGACAAGGATACGAGTGGCATGCGCTGGGAATTATTGGCGGTGTGGCGGCGTGCACTCAATCGAGGAACAAAAGGGATACGGAATGCTTTTTAAGGACGAAATTGAAAATATGGATTCACGGTTCGCTGGGTTTATTAACCACTTTCCCGGTTTGAAAGGACTGCGAAAACGTGTCGCTGGAGTAATTGTCAAGCACTGACTGGTTTTCCAATTACTGACAAGCAACCACTCACTGAGGGGGCAATTGGGACGGAGTGGAGTGGGGAGTTATTATGAAACATGGAATTTCTAAACAGAAGTCATAATGTTCGTTTTGTTCGTTTTTTGCATGATTTGCACTTGATCGCTTCTCAAAACCGGCATCTGGCCTAAGAGCTACTCGCGACTGAAGGTGATCTCAGTTCAGGTGGCGCCCAGATCAGGTTTTGATATTCACTAACTGCTTCACAGATTTGTTCTCCACAGCACCCAGAAGTATGCAATTACTCGTGTATAGACTTCCTCTCCATGAACGCACGGGCGTTTGACTATAATTTCATCCACAATCTGTACGTCAGCAAGGCAGAGGGGAAGAAATACTCAACACCTCAAGCAACGTTTGTTTTTTTAGTCATTTGCACGACGAACACCGTCGAATCTCATGCAATCACTGGAAAGCAACATCATTTTGGGGGAAAAAATTCAAGTTGATGTGTCGAAAGCTAGACACTGACTGCCTCTGGAAGTGTTCAACAGTTGATGTGTCAAAAGCTGGACACTGACTGCCTCTGGAAGTGTTCAACAGCCCGAACCTCATCATCAGAGTCAACTCTCAACTGTGCATGGGCGCATTAAGCACTTATGCCACTCGCACAGCCACTGAGAGAGAAAATATCAACGCCTTGCGCCATTGAATCAGGTTTTCCATGTCCCCTCAATCAGAAGATAATGTCGGCATCATTTACAAAAGCTGCCGCTTGAAGTGCTCAACACACCGAACCCTTTCTTGTCCGATCATCTGAGTTGACTTTCTCCGTAAAAGTTGCCTCGATCTCCCAATAAGTCCACGAATGATCGCCTTGCAAGATTAGTCAGCGGCAACCGGTGAACGACCTCCACTCAAAGAAACACAGAAAACATCGACACACAAGCACGATCCCATTCGAGGTCACTGAACAGACGCAACTTCATCAACAAAAACGAAGAACAGACCAGTAACCGAACTCAATCTCTGGCAAGAGCAACGACCAGCAGAACCACCACTTCCACGTGACACCACACACCACGCACCGAAAATAAAATCCAGCCAACCGCAGCACACGTAATTCCCACACACACTCCACTCCTCTCTCCCTCTCTATCACTCTCTCTCTCTCACACACACACACTTTCTAGGTCACCGCGCCACATGGTCAATGATCTCCAAAAAACAAAATACGCAGAAATTCACCCAAAATTTCAACCGCGCTTCTCCGCCTGCTCGCCTGGTATTCTTCGAGTAAGTATATCGATCTTTCTAAAATCGAAAGTGAAGCCGCCGTCACCGCAGTGCTCCCAGCGGTCTTCTCTCTTCCAAACGAAACCGAAAGTGATTACGTATCGCGATCATCCAGCGATCGCTGGGGCAGTTGATCCCACTCTCTTTCGAATTGACGAGTCAGGCACACGAGCCAACGTACCGAACCACCCACCAGACAACCTTCGCGACGAAAAATCGATCACAAACGGATTCTGAGCACCAGGCGGTCATGCGCCAGCAGCAGGGGACCCACACATTCTCGGCATGCCAGCGCAAGTGGCTGACTCAGTTGAGAGTGACACACACTCACACACACCAGGGCACAAACAAGAGACGCATTGTTCACGATCTGACGTCTCCCACCCGCGGCCAACACACACACACACACACTGACAAGCACTCGATTGAATTGATTACCGGCGAGCGGTGGACTGTGACTGCTGCGGCTGCCGCTGCCGCTGCTGTGCGCGACACACTCGTTTTCAGAAAAATTTTCGGCTGTCAGTGAACTCTACGTTTCGGCGAGTTGCTGGCGCTCGGTCGCCTCCGCTTGCTGGGCGCTTCTGCTTGCCCGGTGGGTTTAGTACGAAATTAAGTTTTTCAGGCTGAAAGCGAGAGTGAATTCGAATTGGCATGACCGCGCGCGATGATGGCAGCCATTTCGTGTGCCGCCGACGACGACGATGACGGTTCACACTTGTTTTTTTTTGTTCCGACACTCAATGGGTGGGGGAGTGGAAGCGCCTGCACGCCTCTTCTGCTGGCCTATTCAACGCCATGGTAAATTGTTTATAAATTTATAAACAATCTCCGGAACGACGACTGGGAAGTTCATGTTAAAGTTTGCCTGCTCGGCTCGCCGTCGAGGGGAAATGTTTAATTGTTGGTCTTCTCGAGGCTAAGAAGATTTAAAGTTTAGTTAAAACAGATCCCTATTGTGATGGGGTCTCAGAAGCGGGCGCAGACTGTGCGCGCCTCTCTGGGGAGCGAGAGAAAGCTTGAATGTAATTTTAATGTTTTTTTTTGTTTTTGTTTTGTTTGTTTGTGGGGGGAAATCGTGTCGTGTGGGCTGAAAGTTTAACGGCAGCGGCGAGGCTGCTGTGTGACATGGTCGCCTGGTCGGTGATCGCATGAAAATATCGATCGCATTGTTTTTTTAAATGATTGTGATGATTAATGGAGATCAGCGAGTGGTCGTGGTCGTGGTCGGTCGGTCGGTCTTATCGGACGGCAGTCGCAACGAAATCGATACGCGCTGATAGAGCGGTTGGCCATGGGGAGGGGGAGAAACAAGTTTCGACTGGGACAGGTTTGTCTGCTGACTTTCGACTTTCGGTTGGAGGTCCGATCGGAAGGGGGGATCTTGTCAAATCTTGAACAAGTGGCAAGCTAAGAACGAAATAAATGCCCGAAATCAAATCTTTCCCATTAAAGCACCGTCTAATCCGAAATTGCGGCAGGTGTCAGACACCTCTTCTTCCCAGTCACCTGCGACATCACAAAGAAGAGCCTGCAAAGCACATTAAGGCTCATTTGTGAGTACATGCATGTCGACACGAAAATGTCTCAATGCAGCGAATATTAAGTTCCCCCTCCCCGACATCCGTTTCCAGTTCCTGTCGCAATCTTGCAAATCTTCTCAGGGTTTTTCTTTTTGTTGTTGCCACTCGTCTGTCTTCGCGCTCAGCAATTGCCAAGTTATAACTGGCATTCGAAAGTTTACACACTCCTGTCGTTTGCGGTGTGAAATGCCTTCAACGTGACTTAATACCCATCCACCCAGCGAGCAGCGAGCAAGGGAATATCTTATCGTCATCAACACGCAAACGAGTCAAACCGAATTTACCAACCACACCCCGACGTCTGTTTAATTGCATATCGCCTTCCTTCCGCTGCCGCCGTTGCCACCGGGATCCCACTGCGCCACACAGTCGACTGCAGCAGGAGGGAGAGAGTGAGAGAGACGGAGACAGGTAGGAAGGAAAAGAAACAATCGAACATCGCACATCCGCTGCTGTGCACTTATGTTTTACAATCCAATCCTCGAAAACTATCTAACTTAACCCCAAAAGCAGGCACTTCCCCCGCTCACTCACGTGTGCCACGCCCGCAATGTCTCTATCGCCTCAGCCACCACCACCTGGCCCCTTTCCACCTCTCGGCACACACAAAACTTATCCTCCTCCACTGAGAACTGTTACATTGCCTTCGGTTGCGGGAGGGGCCGGAGGACGGAGGAAGGAGACGTTGCCACCGTTGTCGTCGTCGTCGAAAACGAGCACGACAACAATATCAGTGGCTGCCGTCGCGCGCCTCTTTGAAGACGCCGGGGCGCAACGGAAGGTTTAGATGTTTTCGCTGAGAGAACACTACCGGCTCAATTTGCATAACTGAATTAAATTTCTCTCGCGAATTTTCATCGGTGTAGGGATAATAAAGAAATATAAACGCGGCAAGGGAAATGCGCCACCAACACACACAGCCATCGACACTGCCACTGAGCGGATGGTGGCGGTTCAATGGTGCGATGGAGCGCGACGGAAGAAGTCCTCGGAAAGATGGTGAATGATAGTCGAACGGCAGGAGTCAAAGGATGTAAAGTTTCGCCGACTCCGCTGTGCGCCGCACCGCGCCCTCCTGTTGTGGAGGCAGGTGGGCGTCGCGCCGCGCCATGCCGCACCAAGTTTATTTCCCGGCGGGAAGTTTTCTTCTTTCGCGAGAAGGGCTATCGCCTTTTATTACACTCCTTCCGAGCGATGATTCAACTTTTTTTTTGTTTGTTTTTTTTTTGTGTGTTGTGATTGTTTGTTGTTGTTGTTGCTGCTTGTCTGAACCAATCTGGGGGGAGGGGGGTCAGATTTGAGGAGATGGTCTCAAGCGCAGGTAAACACGCTCACGCCCTCTGACGGCTACACACAAATTATAACCTTTTTAGCTTCACCTCCGCCCAAATCATCGCGAACCCAGCCCACCGCACGGGGACCCACCGCCCGCGTATAAATAAGCCGGCTGTGCACGGGAAAATGGCAATGGAATGTAAAACAAAAGAGCAGCTTTGAATTTTTAATAAGAATCCGTCCATAGTTATGGTGAGGCCACGGCGCGGTGGCGGCGGCGCCTCTTTGGAGTGGCGTGGAATGCCTGCGCTACTTCATATCAGCCACAGATGCTGTTGGTGCGGACAGATAATAATTATTTTAAATTTTTTATGGAGAACAAAGTGCTTCGTGGCTGTTTTGTGGATCTTTTTGCGAGCGCTCACACTCTCCCGTTGGCTCCCATTCCGTGCTCGTCGCTACCCCGTCGTTTGCGAGCCAAGTCTCGAGAGGGCGTTCATGGGGAAGTGTGTGTTGTTATCGTTTAAAGGTGTCGGGGGGTGGGGTGGGCAGAGTTTTGGTTTCGATACAAGAAATTTGGTATGCAAATCGACAGTGATTTGTATGCGAAAGTACTTCGAAAGCGAATGAAGAGGAGAAAATAATTTGGATTGAAACGGTGAATCTGTGAACATGTGTATACACAAGAAGTTTTCCTACTTGCCAGCAGTTCGTTGGGTTTTCCTTAATCGGCTGAAAAGCCGACTGTTGGAACCCCATTTCCGCTCAGACGCCGAATGTTCAGGATGATGCGCAGCCACAGCCACAAAAAATGGATTTGGCATGCCCTTCAAGAGGGACTGTGCACATTTCTCATTCTCTCTCAAACAGAATCCTAACCACCACCATCACCTAGCAAATTGCAACTCAAACAGAAAGGTCATCCTTGTCCAGTCCTTCAAGTCCAACCTTACTCACCCCGAGGCCAAACAACGAATTGCAAGTTTTTTTTGAATACCTGCTTTGCATTCAAATTCAAACTGCACTGCCTTTGGCGCTGCCCCTTCCGACGCACAAAGGACCTCTTCTCACAGGCGAGTTCATTCGTTTCTTCTTTCAAACTCTGAAAAGCACACAGTGAATCCCAGAGCCAGAGTGTAACCGCAGCGCACCTTGGTGCCACAACATAATTATTCATCGTAATCGAATTTCACAGATCTGCGCTCGCTTTTTTTTTTCGCGTTTCGCCGCGAATTTTCGGTATTTTTGCAACAGACAAGCGAGGGTTTCGCAGCTAATTAATTCCACGAGACTGAGCAATGAATAAAAATAGAATTAGCGGTCTGCTGAGTTACGAATTTATTCCCAACAGGTCCTTTGATAAATCATCATTTCACCAAGGTGCCATGCCGTCGCCTCCTGCGAGTCCTTGGATATAATTCAACATAAAGGCATATCTCCCGCACTCGCTATGGTCTCGTCCTCAGGTTTTATGTCGCATTCTCTTGTGCGGCCCCCCACCCTTGGAGGGAATTGCAATAAATTTTGCACAAGGGATTCTCATTTGCCGCCCCCCTTTAAGGGCGAGAGAGCCGGAACGACACGACGTCAGATGACTCGCAGTGACTCGTCGGAAAATGTTCAGTCAGTGTTTGCATTTGCCACTAGATGGGTGTTAGTTGCTCTTGTTACCAAACACACACACACACACACCCAGGCAGCCACACAGCTCGAGTGAAATTCAATTAATCTTTGCGACGAAGACAGGACGAGAGCACTGAAATTGGACACTTGATGTTGGGTGGGGTGGGCGAGCTAGGGGGGGGGGGGGGGGGGGGGGGGGGGGGGGGGAGAGCTCCAGGACGACCTGGAGCAGCAGCAGCAGTAAATTGTGCTTCTGCTGATAAGTGTTTTCATTCCTTAGAAAGTAACTAAACCCGTTCATTTGAGGCTCCTCTGTCAAGCGAAGGAATGGTCCTCCCATGAGCTGAGCTGAACTGCACAGACCAGCAGGAGGGCGAATGAATTGAGCGTATCTTTGACGATGCTGCTGCTGCGGGTGGTGCTCCGAGCAGGCAATTCGTTCGAACAGATCCTGCTGACGTGGTTTTCTTCATCTGCACGTTGTGCAGCTGTATCCAGCAGGCATCCTAATGATGGCCAATGAATAATTCTTAGCACAATCCCCTTAACCTCCCACTGACTGTGGGGCGGCTGTCCAATGGTCGTTGGCAATCCCTTCAAAGGATCGGTGGGGGGGGGGGGGGGAATGGAAAATCAATCGCCAGCCAATTCGAAAGTATGCACCACAAGTTCTGAGCTCCCTTCCACACCGCCTCCAGCAGCAGATTCAATTGATTAATGCAACCCCTGAGCCCAGAGATGTACCATCGGGCCGGTTCATTTGGGCAGCTTATTTCTGCCCACAGGCGAAGCATGCGATTCCGTTCCGCAACTCCGATGGGTCCCGGGTGCGCCCAGAAGATGTTTGATTTCACCAAAATTTCAATGCAAGCCATTAGGCGGCGATCGGCGGCGCCCTCTTCGGGGCACAACCTCTCTTGATTAGATGATGGGAGTAGGACTGAGAGGGGGGAGGGAAATGTAATCGAATGTCCACTGGAAGGGACTCGGGTTTCGCTTTTGTCAAATCCCCGTCGCATCGAATGCAACTCCATGGCCGGTGCCAGAGTGGGAGTGAAGCAATCAACAAATGACAAGCCTACTTTTAGGAGCAAAGTTCACACAAAATCAGAAGGTGACTACATTCCTCATTGAACCTGCCCCGTTCGTCGTGTCGGTGGACAGATCTAGTCAAAGAGTGGGGAAGGGGAGGGCGCAGAGGGGAATCAGATGGTTTATTTACACACATGATGCATGTGGACGTCGACATTCAATGACATTCAATGAAGTCAGTTCATCTAAACTGGAAATGTGCTCAAGAGGGAGACTAAGTCTTGTCCAAAATTAAATAACAGACAGATCATAATTGTCTGCCAGCAGATATCAGCCCCACCCCGCGGATAGCCCATGACTTTTTTGGTCCCATTTCGCACAATGAAGGCGTCGTCGAATTAAAACCAAACCGCCCATCGTTAGTCCGCAGATGAAGAGTCAAATTGCAGCCGTTAACACATATTCCAGCAGACCGCCCTTAATTCCCTTCATCTGGCTCAACACTCATCGTTGATAACTCGGCAAGTACCACGTACAACACGGTCCTTAAAGACGACTTCATTCCGTGCCGTCGTCTCTCACTAATTACACCACAGATTTACAATTTGAATTTCAAATTCTTTTACCCCCGCCCGGCCATGAGATAAGAGAGCGAACAGTGAACAAAAAAAAAATAATAGAATGAACCCAGCCCGTCCCAGCGTCCTTAGCCAAACAAATAAAAATACCCCAAAGGGTTGTGGGGTGGCGTGGGTGCCACAACGAACGGGGCGGACGGGTGAGGAAAAAAACTGTCCATAATTAAATAAAACACCAACAGGACAATCTTGTTTTAATTGAAACCCTTCTCGGTGTAATTGAGACCCCATCAAGTGGAAATAAATAAAGCACGGCACGGGGGAGCACGAGAATCCCTTTCACCCCGAATGATGGAGAACAAAAAGTTTGTACAGCAGAAAAAAAAAAGAAGAGAAAACGATGAAAAATGCTCCCGAGGACCTGCCCCCCCTCTTCGTTGGGTCCCCCAAGAACTTTTCTGCCGAAGGTGAAAAAGTAATAAATTGATATCACCCACGGCTAATCAATTGAATTGACGTCGACTGTTGGCGGCGGCGCGACGGCGGCGGTGGCAGCGTCGGTGGTGTCGATGGTGAGATGCTGGGTTACACAGGTCCTGAAAGCATTATTTGTGTGTCCTTTTGATTTCTTACAGTTTTCCTTGCCTCACCCGGGAATGGATTTCTGCACGCTTTTTTTTTCTTTTTCTTTCTCATCACATTTTTTTCCGCACTACTGTTGTCCTTGTTATCCCCGAGGATTAATTTCAATAAATTTTCAATTAGCGGGAATTTTTAATGAAATTGCTTTGGGGAAGGACATTGTGTGAGGTCTTGTCCAAAAAGGAGGGGGGGGGGTGAGGATCTATTTTTTCTCCTCCGTCCGAAGAATGACTGACTTTCTATGCAAATGAAGAGCGGGACGACGGAGACGGGCGCACGAGGATAAATTAGTTTGGCGAGGTGATTTATATTTTGTTTTCCATTCGTCCTTGACATAAGAGAGAGCATGGTGACGGGGTGAGGGGGGGGGGGGGGGGGGAGGGAAAGAAGTCGGGAGAGACGAGAAATTAATTTTTCAATTTCGGTGTCCTTTTCTTCGGAGATCTTTGACGGGTGAGATGGTCGAACAAAGGTCGCTGAGGGTTTCGAACACGAATGGATTCTTGTGTCCAGTTCAGGTGTTGTAATTGATTGGAATTTCAATCAGCCACTCGGCTCGGTGGAAGCGGGGGTGTTGGGTGGTGGAGGGTTTGTGTGTGGGAATAAAGGGTACTTCATGAGGGAACTAATTAAAATTGAGGGAAGAAATTGCAAGCGTTGTGTGCACTCTGCCAATGACGTGGGAAGGAAGTCCTTTGAAGGCGAGTTTCAATCCGGGGGGGGAGGCGTGAAGTGGTCTGTAGGAAAAAAGAAGCTGAATTTCCCACGAGATTTGCCCTTTCAACCAGCGTCGCGGACAGCTCAGCGGGGACGTAGGAAGGTGCGAACTCTGTTTTTAACCATCATCTTACAAGCAATGGCCCACTGTACGCCACGACTGACAGCCACCGCCTCTCGTCGCATCTCCGTCCAACTGAGTGGCACAATAGTCAAGATCCGCCTCTGTTTCAGCTCCACGCCTCTGAGCAACCAACCGAATTCGCCGTTCAAAGCATTGCCTTGGTTAGCAGAAAATAATTAATCATGAACGGCTTTGATTAAACACACCAGAAAATCATCAGTTGACTGACTAACCACTGCGGCGTCAGCCGTTACACCCCCCCCCCCACCCCTACCCCACCGCACTGTGTTCAACACAATGGAAGCCTGATGAATTGGTTTCCCGTCGGATTCAACCATCAATCCGGTATGAATATGCATGTCAAGCGGCTGTCAATGAGAGCATGACGCACAACACGACACTAACAGCCAAAACAGAGCGCTGTCCCTCTTCCACCCGGTCACCGTTAAGACATGATAACCATTAGCGTTTAGCGAGTGAACGTCATGCGTTCATTTCAATCGAATAAAATGAATTATTCCAAATAAACAAATGGAACCATTAAATTAATGAAGAAACCCCCTTTCGACTGCTGCATGGAGGGGGCGGTGGGGGTCAATCGATCCTGTCTGTAAATGTATTAAAATTGATGAATCACCAGCTCTCATCATTCATTCATTCCGTTTCTATTCAACAATCCATCATCATCATTATCAAAAGGCGAAGACGTACCAGAAGCGGAAGGCCACCCGCATAGTTACCCCTCCCCCCCCCCCCCCCCCCCTCGCCCATACGGGGGTGAACCACGAAAAGAATCTGAAGGATTAAAGCTATCCTTTGCTATTCCGTTTGGTCATTGTACCACGCCCAACCTCCTCCTTCAGTCATCATCAATCGTACGATTTCCTATTATTGATTGCGGCTCAACAAAGGCCAATACGCCGCACTCTCCATACCCCCCCCCCTCCCCCCCCCCTCCTCCACAGCACATACGTGTTTCTTTCCTTTCACGGACAAAAAAAAAACAAAAGGATATTCGTCGCCGCCCCCCCTTCGGGCGATGTTTGTTTCACGGGGAGGAAAACAATGAGAGTGCCACCCATCCTCACAGAGTCAGCCGTCTTATTGTCCTGTCAATCAATCAAACGAAAGGATTCCATTCAGCCCCTCATTACCTGGACATGACTACGTCCTTCGGGGATGGGCTGTGGTGCTCTCAGTTCGATGGAAGGACGCCACCCCTGCCCGGTAAACATTTCCGATTCAATTTAAGGACTCACATTTATTAACTCATATTTCTGTGTGTTTCCTCGTGCTTATTATCGTTGTTTACCAGCGGCGGCGCACATGTGCGTGGGCGAGGGTATTGTCCTTAAAAATGATCATCAATTTTGCGCCTTCCAGTTGAGTGCGGTGCGTGCTGCTATCGTTCAAATCGGAAATGAACGTTGTGTTTGGCTTTTGTCTCTGCTTCATCGAGCAAATAATCAGAAGTGTGTTCTGTGTGATAAAAGGGTCTAAAGGATGCCTAATCTGTGCGAGAGCGGGTTGGGCAAACGGATATGTGCGATTTGTTTGCTCTGACTGATATGTTACAGCAGCACCTTTTCCCAATTAAATGAAGCAGTGATTCTGTTTTCACACGGATGACTGGAGATTCGCCTTCCTTTTTGGCAGTTCATTGTTTACGACGATTGCCGCTTGGGTTATCCCTCTTTTGATAGATCGATGTGATTTCGACGGTGCGGTTGGGGGTGGAGGGGTGGGGGGAATCAACGTGAATGGCACTCGAACATGAGGGGAATTTAATAAGTTCCCTTTCGTCTCATGTGAACTTCAAAGTGAACTGGCCCCTTTAAGGTGGTCTAGGGAAATTTCAAAATTCCTTAGACTACTTTTAGGGGTCATCGAATGGAACACAGATCTGTCAAAAATCAATCACAATCGTGAGCATAATTCAATCGCAAAAAAAAACCAAATGAAATCGGTCACGGTGATAAATAATGGAAAAAAAATGCGATAAAAAATAAATAATGAATTTTATTCACCGGATGGGCGTGCGTTCCAACGAATCGGGATGAAGTATTAAATAGTTTTTTGTTTTGTGCCGAGCACAAGCATTTCATTGGAACGGCAGCTCTCTCGCGGGTCTGATTATGCCGACAAATTAATAATTAAATGTTTGCAATTAACATTTAGTCGGCTTCACACTGTTTCTGGTTAATTTCCGGTGAACGAGGATCAAGTTATTACGTTTTCCTCTCTCTCTCTTCCCTGTGATCCCCCCAGATTCCACCTAGATCGCATGGTTTGCTTTTTTTCGATTAACAGAATTATGAGCTCGTTGACCCAAACCGGCGCATGTAGTGGCGGCGGCAGGGTGTGTGTGTGTGTGTGTAATGTTACGGTCCAATTGAAATCCCAAATGGATTTTATAACCTCTGGACCGAAGAGGCAAAAAAGGAAATACCACAGGAGAGTCCTGGAAACAATAGAATCAACCACAGATAATGCAAATGTGACCGTTTTAAAGTGCGCGCAAGGCTGATGGGGGGAATGCGGCCGAGCCTGCGATGGAATTGTGCAACAGAGTGAACATATGCTAGTCCCTTGCAGCTCGCAAAACAACCAGCCGTTGTTGTTATCCTGCGGCAACCGGCAAACCGTGACGCAAAAAAACAATTCAATTAAACTCCCATTTGTGAGGTTTTCTGCGCGCTTTTTTTTTCTCACTCCTTTTTTTTGCGTCGTAACTTCGATTTTTAGTTAATTCATTTTAAATTCATCAACACTAACGATTACACATGTTTTCGCAAATAATAGAATTTTTTTTCTTCTGCGTTGCGCTATGATTTGATGGAGGGAGTGACGGACGGGAGACTGAATGCCTTCTGATGCGCACAGGATTGTGGTTTGTGGACAGAGTTTTTGAGGAATTTGCATTTGATGTTGGATAACACGCGGACATGGTTCTGTTGACATGGGTGTCCGCCGGTGCCCGTTGGCGCTGTGATTGGAAATTAAGGATGTGAGGAATTGGATGGGGTTTTTTTTTTTGCGTGTGTGTGTGTGTGTGTGTAGGATTTGTCAACATATCGATCGGAGGAGAAAGTGGAAGTCCAACTGGTCGATGCAGACTGCCGTCAAAACTCCATTCAAGTGCTAATTGAGTGCGCGAAAATGGCCACAGTTTATCCGCAGACTAATCTCTGCCTAATTGTCTCCTCGCATATCACTCACTTTGCGTGTCAATGTGAATGAATGAATTCCGTGTCGGAAAAACTCGGCAAACAAATGTTAACACGTCCACCAAACGCCGGCACCCCAGCAGCCCCCTACAAGACCTCATCACAAGCCAAGCCCGAGCATATGTCAAAAGGATCACGAAAAGGAGAGAAAAAAAGTCTGCACAGAAAATTAAAATCCTATGTCCACTAACAGACGTCTAACTGACCCCAGGAATAATAAACAACGTGTCCCCAACAACTGTGTGCCCCCCCCCCCTCCCCCGCCCCGTATGTCCGAAAAAAAGGACTGCTCTCGTAGAAGAGAATGTAATAGAGCACCAGACAGAGACAGAGGATATTTAATCTAAGGACATGGGAACAACAGAAGTGTCCTAGGGTGATCGCTGGCCAAAATAAACAAGGGCGAACAGGAAAAGAGGAAATTCTCATATTTGGCGGCAGGACAAGACCAAGCTCTCAGATGTGATCATCGTAAAGGACTCGCACGCAAATGTGTCCTTCGAGGAGTGGGTTTTTTTTTTTTTCGCAGAAAAGAACGGCACATTGTCACACTCTACCCCCACACAAGCAGCCGCAGAGCTTTGAAGTGATTTTTCGGTCGGTTCTCTCTCTCCTTCGGTCACCCACTATGTGCCGTCTATGTCCTTTATCTGGTTAAGTGGGTGGTGTGCTGTGCCTGGTGGAGTGTTGAAAGAAAGAGAAGAAAAAAAAAGCCCAAATTCCCATTGGCACATTTAAGCAGATTTTTCTTGTTAGTTCTCGTTCCTTCTTCTTCGCCTCATCTTGTGCTCCGATTTCTTTTGGAACTGGGAAGTGTGTGTGTGTGTGCCTCAAGGATAAATACAATAGTTTGTTTTGCGAGTGATATCCCTTTTTTTTTTTTTCTCTTCCGCTTTGTTACGCTGCCGACTCCTTCGTCATAAATATTTGGGCCATCGCTGAAAAGGATACGTTGGGTAATTTTGAGAATTTCCCCCATCAACCCCACCCCTCAGAAGAGCGTATCCTTTTTCATATTTCCCCCCCCCCCAAAAATTCAACAAGAAGTGGGCATTTTTCCTATTTTCGTTTTTTTTTTTTTTTTTTAATTAAGCTGGCTGTGAAAACGAGCAGCGGCAAGTGTGAGTCGAAACGAAACGAAACTAGATGACGCACAATTTTATTTTGCGAATGTCCTTTAATGCCACCCTCTGTACCCCTTCCGCGCACACATTAGATTCGTTTTTCGCATCCATGTGTTTTCTTTTGTTGAGAGGACCAAGACCTCCGGCACTCTTGCGCGAGGGTTGAAATGTAACACAGTGATTTGAGAAGGGTTAGGACTAATATATGTAAACTGGCCGTGGGACCGGGGGGAGGGGGGGGTCTAAGAGGCTTTTTTTCCTGCTTTTTTTTTGAATGTTGAGAGCTCTCAGAGATGAGGCCATAAGGGATGATTAAGGCCGAGCGAGGGTGTGAAGGAGCATAAATTGCTTTTTAAGCACTTTGCCAAGGACTTCTGCTTGAAAATAGTTTACAACGAGATGAGGGCGCAGAGTGGCCAATGTTGGTGGATGAGTTGTCAACACACACACACACACACATGTGGCAGCCAAATGACATGAGGGGCAACCCGAAAAATGTCACTGACATAAGTGTGGCAGACTTGTGTATTTATTAGGCGACTTAATTGTGTTTTTTTTTTTCTTGCCGAAGGGCGGGGAGGGTACGAACTTTCATTTCAGACTGACAAGGGTCCTGGAGCTGACCGAAGATGTGTCCTTGCCGCTGGCCGATTGAGATAATGGGGAACGGATGCTTGTAATGAGTGGAACATCTGGAGGGACATCAGGGTTAAACGGGTTTCATTTTGTTGCCTTTTTGCCGACTTCACTATCTTATCACTTGAAGTCTATGAAGTTTTGTGCGGACTATTTAGGGCGGTGACCCACACTAATTGAGGGCAACGAATTCAGTGTTTTTTTTTTTTTTTTGGTTTACGGAGCTATTCAGTCGAAACAATTAATTTTGACAGCTTCATCGTCATGGACGGCCACTCGCCTGTAATCCATCGTGTGTTGACCACCTAACTCTCTCGTAAGCACCTCACCTGCTGTTGATGTCACCTTAAACCGAGTCGACTTAATTATTCCAAGTGCATCGTCCACCCACCTCCGGTTATTGATTTTGCCTATGCTAGCCACACCAGACTCCCCCCCCCCCCCATTAATCCATCATCAATCATTCCGAATAGATGGGCCAAGGATGTGTGGATTCGTTCCAATGCACTGAGACTCGTGATGGACCTCTGTTGCATCTTGTCTTGCTACGCAGAAATTTCAATTATAATTCGATTGCGTGTGAGTGTGTGTGTGTGTATGTGGGTGGGTTAAGGTAAAGACTGCACGACAAATACCGGAAATTTGCACTCGAATGTTTGTGGGATACACAGGCGGCACTGATAAATCCGAATCGATTCGCCGGGGAGGGCGGCGATAGACACACATTATCCACTTACCCAGTAATGGTGAGTGGATAATTGGTTGAAGGCGATTTGTGCACATGTCCAGATAGCCGACGAACAGGACATTAACTACCCAAACAACAGTCGAGAGGTAATCTCAGTGGCCCTTGAGCAGTGTATGGTTATCTATCAAGGGGGCTATTACAATTCCGTTGGGCTGTCCTTGAAGATAGATAGAGAGAGAGAGAGTGAGTGAATGAAGTGCCATTGATGGATTGGAAAAGTTCCCCTCGATGCCTCAGACTATGAGTGTTGCTTAAGATGCAAGGCTGGGAAAGGTATTTGCATTGGCGAATCACTCGATTAATGGGTTTCCCAGGAACTCGATAGGCAGCATTCGCAAATCGATTGCATTTCAGATTGGACAAGAGTGAAGAGGGCCTGCAGGCTGGTAATTGTATTGAGCTCTCTCGTTGGTTTTTGGGAAACATGGTGAATCCCTAAATCGAATGGAAAAGCCACATCTGCATATGGTCGGGGTGTCTGGTCTGACAGAGATCGGTGGAGGATATGACACAGATTTTGACACATTTGGCAAGTTCTGAATTATTAGACAGTGTTGTGATGATCTAAGACATGGACGCCATCGAAGATGAAGCTGGTGATCCCGAACGATCACCTTCGACTCGGAGCACCACAGAGGCGTGTGCTGAAACTTATTCGAACTCAGCTGGCCTGAAGATGATGACAACAAAGGTGTATATTTATGTCAAATGAATGACAAGGAGATCATCGCCAGCAACAAACAGCGAAGTCGATCGTCATTTTATGCAAATTCAGGCAGTTTCCTCGGTGAAACCAAGGGTCAACCCATTGCATACTTATTGGCTGAAAAGTAAATTCCTTTGGTTCCCAAACGAAACCGAAATAAAAACCGACCACGATGGCTTTTCCCTCCTTGCACCCATTCAAGTGAGAGTAATTTTAAGCGCAACCAAATTGACCCAATTCCCTTTAGCGACCCCCACCAGCACCAGCACCACTAGCACCACTGACAAGCCTTGCGGAATAAGCTATCCAGTCCAAAAGAGCTATCTCGGTCAAGGCTTGATCCAGAACTCGTGCCATAGGGGAAGAGAAGCAGCTCTTCTGGTAGCTGTTTTCCTCTTTTGCCATTATGTTGTAAATTATTTCTCCGGTTCATCATAAATATAGCCCTAGTGCAATTTTCATTATTTTTAAACAAATACCCCACCAACGCAAGGCCACCCCACGTTTCGCCGCATTCCACGTGCCGAACTTTCCTTGAAGAGTGGTGGCGGAGGAGGGGTTGGGGAGGAGTAGGGGAGAGTGAAATAAAAGTTTCATTTTAATGAAAACGAATACCATTTCCAGTGGTCTCCAACGTCGACGGCAGGCAAAATGAACCGCCATCTCTTTTGGCGACCTTAATTGCAAATCAACGAACATTCTTTCTCTCTCTCCTCCGGTGGAGTCCTACAACCCCTCATTCACTCCCCTCCTTTGTAGAAACAAACCAAAGCACTCTTTCTGGGGGAAACTTTTTAAATGCACATTTCACAGTCGAAATGGATTGTCCCTACTCCGGTGCCGCGGTGACTTTGTTTTCCTTTCGAGCATTTTGTTGGGTGGTGGGGGAGTGGGGGGGGGACTCCTACCGGCTGCAACCATGCGATCCCAACACACCGATACAGCATTCATAACTTTCCCATTGAAACTATTGCTGACGCCCTGTCACCAGGAGGAAGGCGATAAAATAGTTGTGCTCCACGCAAGACGGGACATGCTTTTCTTTTTTTGGGTAAAAATTTCATCTACTCTCTTGTGTGTTGCATGTGATCGCATCACTCACACCCATACAATGGCAAAGAAAAACAATTGGGTGCAGAGAACTGCCCTCGGGGTCGGTGGTGGCACAAGAACTTTGCTCATAATTAACGCCACGAAACTCGGACAACGAGGCGAACAATAAAGGTGCAAAATTGCCACTAAGGATATCACATTTTTCCCATCAGATAGCTGAGGACACCCAGTGACAGATAATTAAATGAAAAAGCTTCAAATGGGAATGGAAAGGGACCACGACCGGGGACCGGGACGAGGACGAGGACGAGGAGAAATGTCAAATCATTATGATTCGTTTTTAATTTGTCGCACAAAGGAGACATGATGATTGTTCACTTTCCAAAGCGCTGCGAGAGCGAAGAAGAGTCCTTGCGAAATTTTCAGATCATAAATTTTATCCTAATTCTGATTGTTACCCCGAACCCACGCCGCCGCGCCTCGCTGCCGACGACTGCCAAAGCGGGCGTTCGTTTAAAAATTTAATGAAAAAGCTTGCCTGCCAGTGGCGGCGGTCGTTGCGGTCCTGCTGCTGCTGCTGCTGCTGATGGTGGCGTCGGTTTGGTGGATGTGGTGAATGCATAAGGATGTCCGTGGTCCTTTTTCGTGTGCCTGTGCTCGGTCGAGGGAATAAAAGGCAAATTTGAGGATAAGATAGAAATTAAAACTGTCAACCAACGGCCGGGACTGGGCTGGGCGACGCAAGAAAGGAGGGACAGCTGAAGAAGGCCGAAGGAGCATGAAAATGAAGAGCAGGACCTACGCGGATGGCGGCTTGTGATGTCTGCTTTGTTGGGTCGGTTAGTTTAGCGAGTGAAAATTGAAGAGCTCCTGATGGCCTGCCCGGGGCTGGTGTCTCTGCATTTGTCATATTTCGAGGATTGCAAATCTGGACGTAAGTAGCTTGACAATTTTGACATTTTTTTCTTGTTTTTTTTTTTTTTTTTTTGCGGGTTTCAGTGAAAAGTTAACGACTTGAGGGGGTGGTGGTGGCGATGAGATGGGGTGCCGGAGAGAGAGAGGCGAGTGAATTAACGTTTTGACTAAGTGATGGGCTTTAGAAGGGAAGCTGGAGAGTGGTGGAGGTATTAATTGGAGGAGACAGGCAGACGGATGATGAGTGAGAGAGGGTGGGAGAGGGTAAGGGGAGGGGGGAAGGGTGGTAAGGAGGGTGGAATGGAGTGAGGGAGGTACGGAGAAAGGGAGGTACGGAGAAAGGGAGGTACGGAGGGTGGTATGAAGTGAGGGAGGTACGGCGAAAGATAGGTAGGGAAAGAGGGATGGAGCGATGGAGGGATGGTTGGATGGTGGGTGGAATGGTAAGGAGGAGGGACGGATGAAGGGATCTAGAGTGAGAGAGAAAATGAGAGAGAGAGAGATAGAGTGAGAGAGGGTGAAAGAGAAAAAGAGAGAGAGTGAGAGAGGGCGAAAGAGAAAAAGAGACAGAGAGAGCGAGTTGGAGCGAGACTTAGAGCGAGAGTTAGAGCGAGAGTTAGAGCTCGAGTTAGATCAAGAGTAAGAGCGCGACAGACAGAGAAGATACATCAAAGTTTAGAGTGATTAGGGAAACCTTGATTTTTTGAAAGATCGACGATTGCAGTGAAACTTGAGGTTAGCTTCCTTAGAGCTTCTTCACAGACCAGGAGAGGCGACTTAAATGGACAAGCATGACATCTTCGACACGGAGTCTGGTATGTCGTCGCATTCGAACAGGACACCATTGCATCCCCCTTCGAAGGCTTGTATCGACGCTTCTTTCGCTGCTTTCTCGGGCATTCATCCCAGTTAATTGCTTAAAACATTGAATCTTATAAATTTCAGTCTCTACGAAGCATCCTCCCATCTGGCCAGAGAATCACTGCCAGACAAACCCCCCCATAATGGCCTGCTTAATTCGATTTAAATTTCTAAGCTCCTTAATCCATCTCCCATGTCCCATCCAACCACACCACTCCGTCGCACTCACCTGAACATAGAGCAAAAATAACACCAATTAGTGCAGATGCGTCAATACAGCTCCGACGGCTCCGAAGTGTCAAAGTAATTATTTTTACAAAAGACAAGCTCGTAAACGGATTGACAGCTTTTAAGGGCATAAACTTTACTTTAGGCTTAGCCCTCAAGAGAATGTCCATGAAATCTTCATAAAAACAACCCCAAGGACACGACAAGACACAGGGGTGAATGAGCCATAACGTCAGTCCCCGAAAAGGGAATTATAGAGTGAACTTAAACTTTGCAGAGAAAAAAACCCCACCCAAAATGAAAATCCAATTTCCTCTCCCATCGGAGGGTCCGTCTGTCACCACCACCATCTCCAAGCTTTGAGAGGAAACGTATTTGCTTTCCCGCCGCGCGGCCAGGGAAAAACGCGTCATTACAGTGCGAATTTTAAGACTCGACTCAATTAATCACACAGACGGCGAGTGCCGGTCTAGTTGCACCTGCACTTGGATGAGCAGTTGCGCCAATAATTATTATGTCCTAGCCCAGGATTTACTACGCTTCCGCGTTCAAACAAAAAACGAAAAAAAGAAAACCCGACAGACACTCCAGCGAGCAGAGAACTTTAAATAACTCCTCTTTAATTATTTATACCCCCCCCCCCCCTCCCCCCACACACCAGCCAGCAGTGAAATCCTTCAGACACAATCCTGTTGAGAGCTGAGCAAATTTTATGTTAAGCTTCTCGGGTGTCGTCGCCGTCGGAAGGCGTTCGTTGTGCGCAAGCAAAAAGCGAACTTTTTAATGAGCGAAGCACTGAAGCACGTGTATACACATAAACTAGTCCTGTGTCCAGCAGATACAACTCAGCGGCGTTACTCGCCCGCTTCGCAGTCACTTAATGGATGAACATGTTTGCAGCCGGTTTTCGTCTTCCACTCACTGGCAGCTCGTTAAAATCTGTGTGTTTTCTTGCGCCACCTTTGTGCATTTGAAGGAGGTTCCTTTGAAAATCCGTAACAACAACCGAAACATCAAAATCAAAAGCAAAGTCAAAGTGGTGACGGTGGCGGTGGCGTCGACGGCGGAAGTATTTCAAAACGCTAACAACTTTGAATCGGGAACTTTTCTGCAAGACGCTGGCTGTGAGAGGAGAGGAGAGGAGAGGAGAGGAGAAGAGAAGAGAGAAGAGAAGACCTCCTGACGGACGGCGCCGGCAGGTGAAATGAGTTCAACTGAAGTTTTGTATTTCGATGGATTGCGCTTGGGTAAATATGGTTTAACTCTTTTGTTGGCCGGATTTGAGTGGTTCACTGCGTTCTGTTTCTGTTTGAATTCGCCGCGAGCCGTAGGTAGACGTTTATTATTCGACGAAAATGCGAGGGAAGTGCTCTGTCTGCGAAGGAAGGACCTGAAAAGAGTTTATTTTTGTCGATTGTCGAGAGTTGAAGAGTTGCTTCATCTACGCTTTGATTCACGCGAATGAACACGTGAATGACTAGACAGATTGATGTGAAGTCTTGTTGGCGGTGGTTTTGTCAGTTTAAGAGGGCGTTCCCGTCGATTTGTCTGTCATGTCAAACCCACGCACATCTGCCGCAACGAAATGAGGAAACTTCGACAAACTTCCGCAGGCAGGTGCAACAAAGAAATTGATGATGAAAGGATGACCAAACCGACCAACCAATCAACTAAACAAGACCAGAAAAGGGTACTGCCTCCCACCACGAGCAAGGCGGTAAACCAAAAAAGCACCAAAGTCTATCAGTAGTCCCATCTGTTTATCAGTTGCAAACTTAAAAGTATCCTCTGCCGTCGTTCATAAGGAATGTTCTTAATAACTGCTCCCACCCACCCTTCCCCACTCCAATCCCCATGTCAAAAACTTTGTCGACAGGCACACCCGAAAAACTTTTTCCAAAAAAAAAAGAGAAAAAAAAAAACACATTTACCGCAGTGAAATCCTGCCGCCTGGCCTCCTCCATCAGACCACATCACCAATCCCCCCACCCCTCCACCACCCCACCATCGACAGTGTGTTTTGAAGGTTTTTGGCTCCTAGGAGGCAGCTTACTCCTGGTGCCTGGGCCGTTTCTTCGCTTTGGTCTTCAGTCGTTTTATTACACTGCCAGGGCTGACTTTTACATCATTACTGCAATGTTCCATTAAGCGCTACACACAAACGCACACACAATATATGACCATCCATCCGGGTAACTCTCAAATTGGCACAAAATACTTCACACACACACACACACACAAGGGGTAGCAACGCGGGCGCGCTTTCAAAAAGAAGCCGCTTCGAAGCGATGGCATGCCGCCCCATGGCAATGGGAGGGTAGGGGGTTTGGGGGAGGTGTTGTGAGTGAAAAGAGAGCGCGTACTCCTAATTGAAGTCATCGCCGGTGCTGCTCCTCCTCCCCGACATGCCTAACTCTCCACATAAACTTATAAAACTTTTTTACGATTTCAAAGCGAAACACAAAAACGAAGAAAAAATATCGAAAAAATACGGAAAAAAAAGGGAATAATCATAAAAAAAAATGCGCGCTCGGGAACGATGGGAGGAAGGGTGACCAAAATATAGGTAGTAGCTCCCCTCACTTTATTTAATAGAAAATGTTGCCTTGGAGACGATAAATCCTTCCGCCCAGGCATCACTGCGACGAGCTTCTTAAAATCCACACCTACTCGCCTTTCACACCACCCCAAGCAGCAGAAGCAAATGGAAACAAAGAAGACGAAGAAGAAGAAGAAGCAGAAATGACGCCATAAGGATATATTTCATCGTACGGCAGAGGGTAACATGAATGATGTGACGGGCAACGCTAGCTACTGGTGTGGTTTTATCCAATTTATCATTTATGTCTTGACTTATTAAGGCCCTCACGACCACCACGAACTCGCACACTAACTCGCCCGCTCCGCACCGCCCCGCCCCGCCCCGGCCGTTCACAATCATCATCGCCATCGTCAGGAGACAAACGAACGCAGAAATGGCACATCAAAGTGGATATCAAGTTAAACCGTCCGCTAAAAACTCATTTGGGGACAATTTTGAACTTTTTTACAACCCTCCCTGCATCATCCACACCCCCTCCCCGGCATTTGAATACCAATAAACGTGACATAAAGCCGACCGAAACGATGATCATCATATCCTTTCCGCTCAACAAAACGTTTACATTCATCCGAGGCCGAAGATATAACTCCTCTCCTGTCGACGACGATGCCCTCATATAGCGTGATGCTTGACCATGGTAGGAGGCGGATGGCATGAGCAGCAGCAGCAGCACACAACAACCAAATGGAATAATAGCGCATCCCATTCAAGGTTTCATAAAAAATTGAAGATCTCTCCCCCGACACATATGAATGAATGATTGTCCACCTGGGAGGTTACACAACGGCGCTGGTTTCAAGGAACGGTGGGGCATGCAGTTCGGGGATGATCCCTAATGGGACGTGCTGTTATCCCGCTCCATCATCTGCCCTATCATGTGGAACATTCTCCCGCTCCCTCCCCCCCCCTCCCCCCTTCCCCGCTCATGGCAATCCTTTGTTTTCTGTTTTTTTTTTCTTTTTGCTTTTTGTTTAATGGACACCATGTTTCTGGGATTTTTGTGTGTGGCGATTAATTTTTTCTCAAGAGCGAGTTATTCTTTTTATTGACAAATAAACAAATTTAATGCCCACCCAGTGTGTGTGTGTGGGAAAATTCCTATTTTTCGCATTTATTTATTTTTCTTCATTTTTTTGTGTGTTTTTATTGGGAATTGAGTCTTTGTGCAATTGACGTCGAATGGTGTTTGTGTCGTTTCGCTGAGCGATTGATAGACTTGGCATTTAAGCGTTCACGATGGGGAGTGTGAGATGGTGTATGTGTGCGCGATCAAATGAAATGAAACAGCCACCCAATCGCTCATCCGGTGGGGATTGAATGGAGTCGACTGGCTGTCGTTTTGGGGTTAACTGCCAGCCAGATGAACGTTGACGGCGGGCGCGCAAAGGTGTGGCAGCGCCTTTTATATATTTTCCAATTTAAAATCGTTTTGGAAAGCAAAAAAAAAAAACACATAACGAACGAAATTCAATTTGGAATCGTTGAAATGACGTTTACTGTCGATTTGCGATATAATTTTCGGTTTAAAATTGAATTTTACGCGGCGCCAGCAGCAGAGGTGACAGCAATTAGAGTCATTATGACGTCGCGTGGGTTCGACTGGTAATGACACCGCTGCGACGGGGGAATGGTCGTCGGTTTTTATGTGCTATCCTTTATGAGATCTCAGTTTATGATGGGAGTGTGTGGAATAGGAAGGGGGACTGAGGAGAAGCAGATGGCCGAGTTAGGATCGAAATGATGGTCGACTAGAAGCTTCATGTTGGCGGTCATTTGAGACATTTAAGGTATTCCTCTTTCCATCAAATGCAATAGAATCCAGAAGACAGCTCTTGATCTCGTCACGGACATTTTTATAAGTTCGCCAATTGGCCCAAGCGGCGGATTGCAGAGGCGCCGGTTTTACTGTGGCAGACCACGATCTTGTGTGGCGTGGGAAAAAAATTAGTTTATGCTGAAAAACTCACGCCCTGCTCAAGAAACAGTGACAATAACCCGATGTATTCCGTCAACAGAATGGGACTGAAGAGGTACCCCTCCGGCAATTCACAAAATTTGATGAAAACGTATGTTCTCGCTTTTAAAACCCTTCCCTGGACCCTTTCGTACGTCCTGCCTACAAAACGAAGGCCAAATCAGACGAGGTAATGCATTGGTCACCGCCGATGCAAATATGCAATGATTTTCAGCCCGCCAACTCGGCACCTCCTGCAACCCACAACATTTGATGTAAACGTATTTTCTCGCTTCTGGACCCCACCCCTGGATTGTTCCATACGTCTTTCCTACACAACGAAGACCAAATCAGACGACGTAATGCATTGATAGCCACCGATGCAGCCAAACCGCCAACTCGGCACCTCCGGCGACCCACAAAATTTGATGGAAACGTATGTTCTCGCTTCTGGACCCCTGGCTTCTTCCTTACGCTCCAACGAGTGTGCATCTTCACAAAGAAGGCAAAATCAACCACGACGTGATGCGTTGCTCACCGCCGACGCAGCCAAACAATGATTTTCTGCCCGCCAACGCGGGCAAATTTCGAAGCAAACGTAAATCTCTGACAGAAGAGAGACACCCTCACGATAAAACACACCATCTTCACTCATCGCACACTCATCCAGCTCGTGTGTCCTCCTGTTAGCAAAAGAATTTCAATTACAAGCTCGCAACTCCCAAGCAACACACTCATTCAGATCCCATCTACCATCGCTGTCACTAATTTCACTTGACCCCTAACCCACCGCCCCCACCCACGGGGATATTTATGGGCTTATCCAGCCGAAGCACACACTCACGACGTCCCAGAAACACCATTAAGCTGTCGTCGTCACTTCGCAATAGTTTTCGCCAAGAGAGATAACTACAACTCTCATGTGTTAATAAGATCGAGGCTAGGCCACGATAACCGCTGTTCCAGCCGAACCAGCGGCCGGGAGGACGTTAAAACCGACGAGCAGGACCAACATCATCCCTTCTTCAAAATCAATTAAACCGAAAAACAAATTTATTGGCATTGTTTCGTGTTGCGACTGAGCTCGCCGCTGCCGTCGTTCGCTCGTATCTCTGGCGGGTATGCGGGAGAGCGCCCGAGAGATTTATATCCCGGCAATAACAACTGAGTTAAATTACAGATTTAATTTTCGCCCTCTCCTCTGGACTCTGACGGCACCTCGAGGAGAAAATAAAACAACAAGAACGCGTGGGCAGAAGAGAGAAGCCGGAATCCACCTTTAGGCACGGAAGTCCATTCATCCCATCCATTAGCGACGGGGGGGAGGAGGACGGCGGAAACAATATTCAATAGACACCTAAGCACCCGCAGCAGCAGCAGCAGAAGCACCCGGCTGAGAACAAAGACTGCACGCGGAAGTATTTTTTATGCAAATTTGATACAATTTTCTAATTAAAAAGCCACCCCCTCGGTGGCTGCAGGCTGAGAGAGGGTCTGTGGCCATTTATCCCTTAAGGCCGGGCGAGGCCCCGAACTTTCTCGCTTGTGTTTGCTTGCCCCCTGCGCTCGATATTTCACACTCGCCTCCGAAAACGGACAATAAACGCGCGCAGCAAGCAAGGAAGGATGAATTTCGGACGGCAACAGACACGAACGAACGAACGAAAAAAAAAGTGAGTAGCCGACCCTAAGGCTTGCTTGCTGGCCAATTGAATTAGCTGGGGTGACGATGGTCTGCTACCGGTCCCTGTGTGTTGGCAGCAGGTCAGCGGTGTAAACTTTTTGCATCCCTCGCCTCTTTCTGCGCACAGACTGATTGGCAACATGGCTTGCACTCGATTACTCTCCATTAAGTGGCCAAGTTCATGTGCGGGCCACATTTTCCACAGGAGATGTGGAACGTACGAACGATGGCGGGGGAGGGGTAGTGGATGCCACCACCGTCATTATTGCGACGACAAATTGCCGGATGTGTGTGTGTGTGTGCGCACGCTTGTGTATTGCATGTGAAAACATCCGCAAATTGCCAAAAAAATACTCGAAACTTTGGGAAGGGCGGCCGTGCCGTTGCTAAGGGCTGCTCGTTTTTACCGGATTTTATTATTCTACCAGAGGCTTGTTAATGGGTGATTTAAAACTATTTCGTGGCTGTTTTGTAACAATTAAGAGGGCGGATGGGGGGGGGGGGGGTGTACTCAAGGGACACAGCAGTTTTTGGCGACGCTATTTGGAGGGTGTGCGTGATTTATTGAAGAGGTGGGCGCCGACGGCAGACTGCGGAAAACAACTTAACCAGACACACACAGACCCCCCTGGCGGAGTGAAGTGTATTGCTGGGCACTTGCTGGAGGGGGTGGAATTTGCAAAACTGTGCTGACACGGGGGAGGGGGGGGGGGGGTTATAAATGAAGCAAGGCACTCGAGAGTAGACTAAGCGTTTGCTGGAAGTCATGAGCTTCCTTTTTCATGACATGGCTGTAAATTGGTGTGAAATCGCACTCGAAACGCGAATCTCTTTCATTTTTGGACCATGAGCGAGACCTTAATCCCATCAACGTCCTTGATCTGGTCTTAAACAAGGTCTTAAACCACAGAAGTCGACCACGATTCAGTGTCGAACGAAATTCAAAGGATAAACGACAAGTCACAGCAGCTGCTGCTTCGTAGTCAGACACTTGTGACCTCCTCCAGAGGATTTTCTTCACAAATCTCATTGCAGCACCAGTTCACCGGCATCTGCAATGCAGAACAGTCCTCCCCCTCCAGTCAAAGGACAACTATTCCCATCGTCGAATGAAAAGTTGATCACATTTGAAAATCCCTTCCAGCTGTCGACCAGAGCTCAAGCTGAGTCCTTCACTCCTTGCTCTTCCTCAAGTCATCACCGTTAAAACACACTCAACAAATAGATGCACTTAGCTTTGATTTACGCACACACGTACACAAATCAACAAATCTCAGTGCCAAGCCCCATTAAATCACGTCCCCCACCGCCACCCACAGAGTGTGCTTTACACATTCAATTGCTTCCATTCTAATGTTTTTGCGAAATAAAATTTAATTCTCTCCTCTTTTTGGTCGTTCAATTCATCACAATTTACTGCAAATTGTTTTGTGCGCCCATTAGGCGTAGCCCCAATGTAGCAACAAAACCGCAAAACCATCCACTGACCTCCTCCGCTTCCTCCTCCTCCATTTCATTCAGCATCCTCATCCTCTTTCATGTGTCAGTTCAAATGTATATTCCACTCACTAAATGTGTACAATCCCGTAACATCCATTTGTCATTTCTGTGCCCACCTTCATTAATCTTAACGTTTGTCAAGATGCAAAAAGCTAAACCATCTCTCTCTCTCTCTCGCTCTGCCTCTCTGGCAACGCAAATCCGTTCTCCATCCGCCGTCAACCGACCGCACCTCATACATATTCAAATGTTTTTCACTCTCTCCGTCTGTGCGTGGTGGCGGTGGGCAGTGGCGGCAACGGGCGGCAACGGAGGCCCTATTTGCAATGAAATCCACGCAAATATAATTTATTAAATGCATAAAACATTCGAAGCAAATAAACTGAAATAAATCAAAATCGTTAGAAACGCACGCTCCCCACGCCGTTGCCGTTCACCTATTCGCTTGCGAAGAAACGAAGAAAAATCATGAGGAAACCAAAGAAGATGGTGTGGCAAAGCGCAGCCCCCTTGAGAAATTACGTATACGCACAGGTGGCCCTCTGGCAGCCTCGCCTCAGTGTTTCGCCCTGCTGTGGCTTGTGCTCGTGTTTGTGTATCGAAAAGTTTTGCATTTATGGTCGAGCGAAAAGATACGTTTTAGACTTTCGACTTGGATGCGATGCTATCTGTGGGTTCATTTATCAAGTCAAATGAGAAATGAACATCATCATTTGCGGATGCTCCTTTTTGGGTGTGTGTTCTTGTTCTAAGGATACACCGAGTATTTACCCGACTATTCAAGGATTTTTGTTCTGAAAATCTACTCTCCTCATCTGCGACTCTCTCTTGGAAGGCGCTAACATAAGTTAGAAGCATCTTTCCACCACCCCATCACCACCTTGGGCTGGTGTTTGGCTCAAGTGAAAATCTCTCAAAACGTCCAAAAATGTTATTTTATGGTCAGAAATGAATTACCTTGTCTGGAGAAGGGGGAGCGGAAGGAAGGAAGGTGTGACTGGCAGATGTGAGAATGAAATGTGAGAGTACATTAAAAATTCACTTTCGGAAATTTATGAGTCCTTCCTGCGGCCAGCTTGGGGAATTCTCTACAAAATATCCTTCTTCCTTCCCCCTGCCGTCCACAGCCCCGACAGACCCACCTTCATCCACACCTGCTCCCATGATTGTGATGAGATGTATATCGTCTATCAGCCTAATTGCTGAGGCATTTGCGAGACGATGGGACTAAAGATGAATGCAAGTAGGCCCTCCGAATCACGGCTGTGATCAGTCAAAGAGGGCGGTACCGCGTGTGTCGAGATCGATCAAGGCAAATGGATGCTAAACAGAGGCATTCATCACAAAATCAGGCCATTTTCATTCAAATTCAAATCCATCATAAAATCCACACGACAACTGGCCATTAAAAGTGACTTTCCACTTTCCACGTGCACGCCCGCTTATCATCCCGTCACGGTCTCTCGTGTTCACCCTCTGTGTGTAGCAACCAAATCGTAAACAAATCGCTTCACCGATTGGAAACGGTCAACCACATGATACATTTGCCAGAGCTACCGAGCTGTAGCCGCAAAACCTCATCACTGAGCCTAAACCGCGCTACCGTTTAATATCTATCCATCCGCCATTCCCTTTGCTACCGTTGCCGCAGATCTCTCTCTCTCTCTCTCTCTCTGCCCAAAACCACCGCCTAACAACATGCGTTGGGAAATAAAATTGTAATTCCACCGACGATTCATTGCAATATAATGCGAAGGAACGAACAAACGGGGGGCGGCAGCAGCAGCAGCAGCAGCAGCAGCATCAGTCAATTGATCGATATCGATGGGAAATAGAACTCAAATCCACTCCTTTTAGTCGCCGGCTCAGTCGCAACGCAAAAGCACACACACCGCCCCTCCCCCCGGCACGACCCAAAAGAGAGATACATTGTGAAACAAATTCTCTGACAGTAACCCCGCCTTAGTCAAGATCATAAACACTCCAAATTGAAGTCATAAAAATTCCATTCCCTCGCCATTTATGAGGAATTTTCATATTTTTTTTTTCTTTCTTTTTTGTTCTGCTGTTCTGTTGTTGCGACGTTGGGTGCCAATTCTCGTTCTCTCGCCTTTGTTTACTTCGCTTTGTTCAGCAACACAAAACGCGTACTCAACTCATCACTGGCGGGTGGATGGGTGTGCTCGGTTGGTGGTGGCGGGCGCAAGACGCATCCAGATGAAGATAGCACAAGAGACAGAAGAAGAATTGCTAATAGTTCTGCCAGACAAGCGCCACAACAATAGGGCAACAAATCATTTTCTCGCTTCACGGCATTTCGAACAGGAAAAGATCAAATCACATCTAGATTCAACGCATGGACTGGGGCTGGACGGGCTGGCGGACTGGCGGGGTCTGGTTGGCTGGCTGGATGGATGCAAAATAATTTATTACTACGATGGTGTCATAAGTTTTGCAATCCTCATCAATCAACATTAAAGAGATGTGGGGGGGGTTGTGTGTGTGTGTTTTTTTTTTCGTAGCAAATTAGACGGGAGTTGATGATGATGATGGACGCCTCTGTCGGTGAGCGCATCATCTTTGGCTAGCCAACTTCAGCTCCGTTGTAACGTCTGCCTCGGCAACAACAGTTGCAACGAAATGCCAATTAAATTGAAGAGCTCTCAAATTCAAATGAAGTATTCACGATTCCGGATGTGAACTCGCAGCGGAATATCCTTTCATTTGTGCTGTGCTTCCTTCCCCCATTTGCACTCTTTTCTTTCCGCATCGCTCGTGTGCTCGATGCCAGGCATCGGCCCCCCTCAAATAGATGTTATTGCCCTCCGCTGAATGGGGATGGGCACAATGACAGTGACAGTACAGGAGGAGGAGAAGGAGGCGAAGAGGAGAGAATGAGTGAAACATTCGAGAAACATTTAAAGCTATCAAATTTGCATCGTGTATTCCATTAATCAAGGGAAATAACGGTTGACGTGTGAGCGCAGCGGGGTCGCGGAGAGAGTGGGTGCTAACCCCCAACCCCCCCCCCAAATGGAAGATGAAAACCCTAACGACCTTTCCTCGTTTTTCTGCCTTTTTTTTTTCGTTTTTTTCAGATTTTTTTTTCATTTAGTCGAGTGGGGCGGGGTTTACATGTATTTTTACTTTGGTTTCGGCTCCATCTCGCTGTGTGTGCACACAACCATGGGTCGTTTGAAAGGGATTAGTAACAATTTGGAAATGCTCCGTTTATTTCCATGTGTATCTCTCGCTCTCAGTATTTTGTTTTGGTATCATTTTCCTTTTTTTTTTTTTTTCTTCTGTTGTTGAATGGATTTTGGTGAAATAGAAATCGGGGATTTTTTTTCTTCTTTTCAAATGAAACATAGAATTTTATTGGCGGATTGGGGACTCTCTCGGGGTGTACCTCTCTCTCTCTCTCTCTCTTGAAATTCTATTCGTTTGGAATATTGAATTTTACGATAAACTAACAACAAGAGTCGAGCGCGCCGTGGGTGGATGAAAAAGGAGCTCGTTATGATTTGAATTGATATTGCTTTTCGCGTGCATGGGAAAATTGAAAATGAAAAAAAAAAAGACAGTAGGATCCTCTTCACTTTACTTCGTTTAGTTTTGGACACAGCCCAACAGTTGAGGGGGGGGGGATGGGGACTTAGCGACTAATTGCTCTGGATATTCAATTCAATGTGATCACTTCTGTTCGATGGAACGTATGGGAAATGGAGAAGAATTCTTTTTTTTTTTTTTTGTGGAGACGATGCAACCGATGTGGAGGAAAGGGAGCGACGGAATGGTTAAGTGATTTAGAAGAGTCATCCAAGCCTTGAATAGAATATAGACAATTAGGCTGCAGTTAATGGCGAACTTGGATCCCGACCAAGAAACGTAAGAAGGAGCCGGATTCGACAAGTCTGAGTGTTCGCCGAGAACAACATTTTCATCACTTTCTCCGACCTTTGGCCGATAGAAGGGCCGATGGTTGAGGGCATCCTAATATACACATCTGCTTGGCGCTACAGCCCGCAGAAGTCAAGGGCCTACTTTCTCAGCAACAACTCGTGTTGTGCGTGATACTGTTCTCTCACGATTGGAAGGGACATACAGCTTTATACCGACTCCGAACGGCCAATTTGAGAAGTTTTTTTTGACAGTTTCTTAAGCATTGTCAGTGAATCTGAAGAAATGGGGATTCGAACCTAGGGAATCCCGGTTCAAGACGCACAGACCCACAACGCCACGGCCGCAACTACTGACGGCGACTTGGCATCCCGTCTGTCTCAGCAGAGGAAGCATCGTCGAAGGTTTTCGAGAAATATTTCAGTCCACCTACTCCACACACAAATGCGCAAGCAATTTTTTGTTTGTTTTTGTTTATTGTTTATCGCCTCATCTGGCTGGGTACACAATGCCCTCCTCGTAATCAAATGAGTTTACCCCCCTCTCCGCCCCCCTTAATGGACACTAAACCAAGAGCCATTTCATCAAAAATTCCTCGCCGCCTGCCCGTGAGAACGCTGGCAAGATGACGACAACAATTCAAATCTGACCCGACCATCATCTCGCACGCTCCGCTCCCAGCCTCGGCTCGGGAATAATGAATGTACCGCACCCACCCTCCAACAGTGCCTCCTTGACGATGCATTCCCGGGGAGATACACAAGTGCGAGGAGAACCCTTCATTCGTGATTCCGGCAAAACACCATTCATCCTTCCCGGAGGCTGGACGAGGGGGGGGGGGGGGGGGGGGGAATATTAAAATTCATCAAGTTTTCATTACACGAACGCAGTGCACGGCGAACACAAAAAAAAAAACGCTGAAATCAGAAGAAATGTCAAAACAACAACACGCATCCGCAAGCCACCGCTACAAGCAGCAAGCCAACGAGGTAAAGGCGCAACGAAATTATGGAAAATAAAAGCGAAATAATTTTTCATTATGAAAACCATAAAACAACATTAAAAAATAATAAAAAAAAAAATCAGTAAAAAAACGGACCTTCTTCCTAGCCTCCAAACCGGCCCCTCTCGCCCTTCACACTCTCTACAGCCGTGTAAGAACAATGCGATTGGAGGATGGTACCCCGCCGCTGGGGGTTCTGGTCCTTGCCCGAGGGCCAGGGCACCGACTGCAGTTGTTATTACATCAGTTGGCAACTCTTTGGTCCTTGAAGTCCCCGACCATTTTGCTTTTATTTTTTTAAGAAAAAGGACTTTTCACTGGTTTCTTGTGCTTTTTTTTTTTTTCATATTTTCTGTTTGGCGGTTTGAAGGCAAGCCATGCCTCGTGCCTGACTGATGCTCGGCTAGCCTTGCGCGTGCAAATCCATGGTTGTTGTTCACAAAAAAAAAAAAAAACAGAACAGAACAGAATTATTTTTCATTACAATGCATAACGCTCGGTGGGATTGGGGGATAAGGGGGGGAGCATGGAGATTTTCACTTTAACAGCGGCTCGCCTGCAAGGCTGCGACGATGAAGTAAAGCTGAATCGGGCTGCATTGCGAGAAGGGCTAACGATGCTGTAAGCACTCCTGCGGGTGTATCCTAAAAAAACAACAACACAACAAACCTACCCCAACCCAGCCCCATCCAACACAAAGGTGCATGCAATTGAAGAACAAAAGCGGACCGAGGGGGCCCAGCTCCACGCTTGACGGAGTGTGCATCATAAAGTCGAAAGGGAAATGAGGTGGGAGTGGACCGGGGGGAGGGATCCTCGGCTTGGATTTCATTAAAATCCAAGTGGATTTACGGAAAACAACAGAACTGACGGATGCCAGAGAAGGAGGAGGTTTATTAAAAAATCATTGGTTTGCGTGAGCAGTTAAATTTCGACTCGAATGCGGCTAAGTGCTAGTCACGAACACACAATGGAGACTCAGGTCAAGAAGCCCAATCAGAGTGGACGATGGAAGGGTGCATTGTATGCTATACACACCCCCCCCCCCCCCCCCCCCTCATCACTCATCAACTTCAATCACAAACATGCGAATTGTCTTGCGAATCACTAATTCAGCAAATGGGAAACTTCTCATCTTACATCTCGAACTTTGCAAAAACTTAACAGCAATAATCCCCTCTCAAGGGAGCACAAGCATGGCTCTATCCCCTCCCCCTGACAAGCCAGAAATCGGAACTCTCCCAGGGACCAAAGGCAAAATGATGAATTCGCTGGGCCAAGGGGGGGAGCGCAAAAAAGAACGAACAAAAAAAAGGAACTCAGCGATAATGTGTTTTTGAAGAATCACAAGAGGAATGATTGGTGGCAAGAAACTTTTCCCGCTGCCAAAACAAATGTACTTACCCCCCACCGCCCGTGCGATCCTCTGAAGGACGAGAGGAGCAACGACAGGAGAAAGAAAGAAAACTATGAGACAGCGTGTTAATCCTCTATGGAATAATTATCAAAGATTTTCCAGGCCCCCGAACGAAACTACCCGTTGTGGCGGGATGGAGCACAGCTCATCGCATCCTCATCGACAAATCGAAAGTTCATTTGTCCCCTCCTCTCTCTCTCTCTCTCTCTCTCTCTCTCTCACTCTCTAGCTGCCAATGATGACGATGATGCGGACGAACAACGAGCAACCAAGCGACGAGCGACCTGGTGATATAATCCCCATTGGAGACGCGTGAGAAGGATGATCATTTATCATCAGAATGGTGGTGGTGGTGTTTACGCCCACCCGCAAGCAGGGATAATCCAGCTGTGGATTGAAGGCTCCAACGGAGGTCAGTCAGATGATGGCACGACGATGCGACGAATGGGCGAAGGGGAATACGGGTCGTCTTCAAAACTGTTGGTGTTGGATTTTGAGATCGATTTCAATGGAATTTCCATTGACAATTGAGATTGTGATCTTTGGGGACAGGAGGAGTGCGTTTTTTTTACTTGCGGCCCTTGTCAACAGGTACCCCATGCGTGTCGGCAGGTCGATATCGACACAGTCCCCGGGGGAGATCGGTCTTAGTTTGGGGGATCGACGACCATCAATCGTTGTCGGAGATTAGTGCGACACGTGTTCCTGTTGCTCCTGCGAGTGGGGAGGGAGTTCTCATTTTAATTTCGTGAATGACAGGCACATTCTTGGTTGCTTGCAAAGTAATTGAAGTCAATCTGCTTTAAACTTCAAAGTGCGTAGCGTCGTGGAAGAAAAACGAACAGAAAAACACGACGCGCTCGCTTGTAATGAATGACATGAAGGAATTGCCTGCAGGAACTCGGGCCTGCCGCTGGCTTAATCCAGGAAACCGAGCGAGGAACGGCAGCGCATGTACTCGACAAGGTAACAAGGTTGTTTTATGAATTCTCTGAATTCATTTATTATCGCCGAGGATATTGTAGGCATGACGCTTCTGTTTAAATCAACGCGAGGACCAGGCAACGATCTAAAGGCTGATTCAAAGAACAGTCTTCGACTCTGTGGAACAGCGTTAAAGGGAGCGCCAGCTTTGGTCAAGGGTTTGCCTAAGGAATCTCAGCTTATGTCACGTCTGCATGGAGGGATGAGCAGATTTCACAAGAAAGGAAATATTTCGGTTCGCAATCATGCCCATTCATACATGCTCCTCCGTGCGCTAAACAGAACCGAAGAGGGATACAGACAGCACCTAAAGACCCCTTGAAAGATGGAATTCAGAACCACACAACGTTTGATGGAATCATTGTTAAGCTTGGCGGAAGCATCACTGCCAGCAGCATGTCTGCAAGATGAGCAGAATGTAGAAACATTGAGAACATTCAAGGACAAGAAAGTTCGTTTGTTGCCATGAACTAAAGCCACACGTATTAAAGCCAGAATTCGTATGGCCCTTGTTCACGGCACCAATTCATTCGTTTCTCTCACACAGGGCACATCGAAGCTAAGCATGTTCGCTCATGTCGAGCTCCATGGAAAGTCCCAAGAAAAAAAATCCATGTCTCACCTCTCAATTTCCCAATCCGTCAATAAAACCATTAACCAGCCATTGGGACAACGCAACAGAGGACGTCCTAGATCGCGATGGCGCACAGAAGTCTAGAAGGACCTCAACCAAATTCGTGTGCGCAACTGGAGGCAGCTGGGGAAAGACCGTGCTGACTGGAGAGGCTTGTTGAGGTTGAGGCCCCAGATTGTAGCGCCAAACAAATAATAAAACCATTTAAGCAACACTCTACAGAAGGTACCACATGCTGGGTACGTCTCTTGACACCGGTGACGACTGACGACGTCTATGACGAGTTCATAGACAAATGTACTCGTTGCGACTGCGAATGAATTCTGTGCAACATTCTCGTTGAATACCCCTCGAGTTCATAGACAAATGTGCTGCCAACGGACTCGAAACCTCATCGAAGACACAATGATGATCGTGATCGGACTCAAAACCTCATGAACAACAAGGTAGAATTTAAGTTATCACAACAGGGCACAAATAAATTGTCTAAATGACGAATACGCACAAGTTTTTATTTCATACGAAACTTACAAGGCTTGCAAGTTTTGAGAGCGGGACATTTTCTCTAATCTCGATTGTGGACATTTTGAGAGAAGGTGGGATTTTAGTGATTGTGTGTATTTTTATGTTTTTCGAGTGAATTTGTAATGAACCACAATTTCCTGGACATAGCACACAAGAGTTTATTTTCTCAATTAGCGAGTCTCCATTCGGTGGAACACAGAAAACCCCGCAAAAATGTCAACACAAGCGCCGCAACACCGGTCAGTGTCCGCGGCGATTAATTAGTCCTTCAACCGCACTGCTGAACGAAACCTCTCGCAATGTCAGTTGTCGCAGACTGACGACGATCGGAAAACTGCTCTCCGTCCATTGACACCGCAACTAAATACACACAGGAGCGAAACCCCTCGAGCCAAGCCGCTAGTGCCAACAAACAAAACGCAAATGTTAAGCAAAGTCTAAGAGAAGCCAGCCATTCCACTACCGCCAAATTCAGATTTATTGCTATTCATTTGAACCTTCTGCCCGCGCACGGTTTCATCTCCGGAAGCAAAACTCTACACAGTCCTTTTGCTTACTGTATCCGCACACACACACACACACACACCGTCGCGCACGGAACGGAACCCATAAAGAAATCCCTTCCAGGGCAAAACAATTTCCACATGATGTGATCTTGAAAAGCCCCTCAAACAACCAATTAGAATTACCTCGCAATCCAAAAACCGAACTCACAGCTAGCTCTTCTTCGGGTGCTGCTGCTGCTGCTGTTATCAACCCTTTTCTAGGGACAACACCCCCCCCATCTCATGCCACATCCATGCCACAGATCCATCCATTAGCACACGTCCGCACCGAGAGGTAGCGAGGGCGAAGCGAAAGGACGACGAACATTTCGCAGAGACGTTAATCACTGTTTGAATTTTCCACGCGACAGCACATACACTCAGCCAGCGAACGTTAAATTAAAATCCATCCACGAGTCCTTCGTGCGACCGGTAGGGCAGCGAGGAGGGGGTGGCGAGGTCTCCACTCTCCGTGCGTCCTTCTGTCATCTGTGTGTGCCTGCGAGTGTGTGTTAGATCAATTCCCCAAATCCAAGTTAATACAACTGTCAAAACAGTTGACAACGGAACTGCTCTGCCCCCTCTCTCGCTCTCTCTCTCTCTCTCTGTGTGTATGTGTCTCTGAGTATTGCGTCAAGAGCGTACTGCTGTGTAACTTGACAAAGGATTATGCTTCAGTGAAAATCCCTGTTAATTTGATTAGCCTTCGATTTGACACATACACTCGTACACAGTCCAGGCCAGAGAATCATGACGACATTTACGAACATGCGATGGTTTAGAGGGGTGGGGAGAGGCCGAGGGTTGGGGGATGAACTGGAATGCGAATGCGAACGACGCGAACGCGGAATCATCCACCCAGCACCGGGGATCGTCCTGGTGACCAAATTGAAAGCATAATTTATCGGGGCAGACAATAAGGATTAACTCGTAGGCTAAAATCGAATGAGTCCACCATCAGGATCGTCGCTGCTGGTGGTGGTGGTGCTGCTGTTGCTGCTGTTGCTGATGTTGATGGCAAGCCGAGGAGTGCTGAAGGTGTTCACTTGTTCGCTGTGGAATGCGTGAACAGCGAGGCTGCGAAGTGGTTTGGCGCAAATTTATTGCACACCAGATTGCCGCGAAACAGTGTGTCGTGGATGGGAAGGGATTCGCTGCCAGTTTTTCGATTAAATGTTGCTTGGGAAGGGCTGAGCCAGGAATTGGGAAGCATAAGTGGATCTAAGGTCAAAGCGTTCCCATTTGTCTTCTCTAAGAGCTTGGCTGGAGGATGCTTTGACGGAGAGACAGACGAGAAGGGACTCGCCAAGGACCGGCGGTGATGCAGCGACTGGCAGGTAGACTGAATCAAGGGAAAGTGTGACGTCCGAGATGATCGAGATGTTGCAGAAAACTGCTGTCATTCTAGGTGAGGCGTGTGGAGCGGTTGAAAGGGAGATGAGGCTGACGAGATGAAAGCCGCCTTTCGTCCCAGGACATCATACGAGTCTTAAGACATGTCTGATATCAGAGGAGATCATGGTCTCCTAGGCTTGTCATGTGAGGAGATCATGAACGCCTTTGCCACCAGAAATTGAAGTCATGAACCTTCCCTTTCCAGCCACACTGTCGCACGACACACGCACACAGTCGATAACCTCAAAATCGAAGCAAACAGCTTCATGCGTGAACTTTGAACGGCAGGATGGGGGGCATGCCAGTGTCAATCTCTCCATCGCCCCCCACCACCATCAGGCGACACACGTTATCCTGGTAACCCCTATGAGCCTTGCTCTCTGATTTTTCCATTCTGCTGGCTGCTGTGTGTGTCAAATATGTCACTACTATCGCTCCGCAAACACGTTCAATCCCCGGCTCCCCTTCGATCCCCTCCCCCCCAAGGCCTGAGCAGAGCGCGCAACCCACTGAATCTTCACCCGAACCAGCACGATTATCCTGTCAACAGAATACTAATTAGAATTTTATTTATATACGAGGTCCTTTTTGTCAGCTCTCTGGATTTGTGTGTACGCGCGCGTCTGCAATGTGTGTGTGTGTGTGCGCTTGGATGTATGGTGATGTCCTTTTCGATGTTGGGGCTATATTTTGACATGCAATCCGGAGGACGGCAGCGTGAGGCGACAAAAACCGCTCAAGGGTTCGTAAGCACTACACAGCAGCACACATGTGTGTGCGGTGGAGCGGGGGGGGAAGTAGGGCTGGCGGATGGGGATGTTCAAAGTGTCACAACTGATTAAATAAACCGTTTAGCATCTTGACGGGTAAATGGTGATAGACAGACACACACAGAGAGAGAGAGGATGAGGCCGAGGGAGAGCTGAGAGTTGAGAGAAATCGGCTTAAGGGCAACATGTTAAGTGTCACTGTACCGGATGCACAGAGCGACACACACACGGAAACGGAACGACTGAAAAGGGATCACCGGGGATGCGTTGAGCCAATAAAGAAGTGTGTGAAGAATGAAAAACCCCTCTCATCAATCTCGCTCTCCCTCTCTCTCCGGCAGTCGTCTGTGTTTCAGTTTAATCTCCTTAACGTTCCCAATTGACTGAAGTGACACTTCCCTTCAATAAGCACACACACACATGTCTCCGCCGACGTCGAGCGACGGACGACCAGGGGCTGGGGAGCCGTGTAAGTAGGGGAGGGGGGGGGGGGGTTTCTGGTGAGCCGGGCCTCCGGGGGTTGGGACCAATGAAAAATTATGAGTTTCCTTGAGAATTATGTGATCATTCAGGACACGTTTCAAGAGTCTCAAAAGCTGTTTTCGAGAGTTCCGAAAACGAAAGGACCACAGCACGCGAGAGAGCGAGAGAGGATGCAAAAAAGAGAAGAAAAAAAAAATCAAATTCAATGCCTGCCAAAGGATAAAGGGTAGAGAGATGGAAATTTTCACCGTCGTCGATGTCCCTGAATTATTTATGAGAGTGATGGATATAAAAATATATTTTCCTGGTATTTAAGGACATGGAATTCTGTCAAATATTGACATCGTCCTCGTCCTCGTCGTCGTCGTCGTCCTCGTCGATCTGGCTATGCCTAGTTTGAGATGACAGACAAACAGACACACACACAGAGAGCGCGCGCTACAGCACTCGCCTTCTATGAATGTAAAATCAATTTCGTGGAGATTGTTAAAGGGCCGGATTAGCTAGGAGCAGATGGTGGCGTGGGGGAGAGTAAGAGAGACCGATTTTATTGGCTTTCAAAGGTGGGATGAAATTAACTTTCGAAAATGATTTATAAGGTACCGAGCCAATCGAGAGGTTCCTCGTTCGAAAGTGAAAAGTGGAAAGTTCGACGCAAAAAGTTGCAAAGTTTCTGACAGTTTTTTTTTTTTCCACGAAGAGTGGGGGGTGGGGTGGAAGGAGATATTCGTTTGGGAATAATTTATGTCGCTGATGGAGAGACGTCGCATTTTGAGAGAGAGTGAGGGATAGTCGTGAATCATTTAGAAGGGGTTTCGAGGATATCAAAGCAAATTACATCCTTAGATCAGAGATCGATGAAGGAAGTGGGTGGGGGGGGGGGGGGGGGTTAATGGAGTAATGAGCAATCAATGGGAAGTGAAGCGCTGATGAGAGGTTAGCAGCTAGAGTGACTCTGACAAGCAAACACGCTTCAGGAAGACGGTTTGTTGAAAGCCCTTGGTTGAGGAGTTGGAGTTTGCCTTTGCAACAGAAGGAACAGCTCGTCCTGACACGGCACCGAAGAGGGGGTCATCTGATACCACCGTCTTTGATAAATGATCACCCACTTGAAATAACAGGGATTACGACGTTGATGCGAGAGAAAAAGGTCCTGTGGTCGGAGGTGCCGAAAAAAGCAGTCACACCTTGGCTAGAGCAGACCCCTTGTTTTACAAGGCCGATCTAGTCGATCTGCAAAGCAGCTGGTGCTCTTGCTAAAGCGGTGAAGATAGCTGACTGCGGCTTGGAGATGGCGCTGCAATTACAGAGAAGTTGCCTCCTCGACTCTAGGACAGACCCAGCCGTTCTGACACAGAATCGAAGAAGGACTCACCTGGAACGACTGTCTTTGCGGAACGATCACCAACTTGGTGGATCAACTGGAACTACGTCGATGATGCGAGGGAAAAAGGTCCTTCGAGTGGTGGTAGGTAGGTGTCGAAAAAGGCGTGAGTTCTAGTGGCAGTGTTGCACAAGTCTCGCGAAAAATGCAGAAGGCCAGAGCAGGCCCCTTGTGTTACAAGGCCGATCAAGTCGATCTTATTCCGCCAAGCAGCTGGTGCTCTGAATGCAGCTTGGTTCGTCCATCGGGAGGAGACGGCACAGCAATTACAGAGAAGCTGCCTCTTCGTACCTAGGACAGACCCAGTTGTCCTGACAAAGGATCAAAGCATTAGTCACCTTAAACGACTGTCTTTGCGATTTGGTGGCTCAACTGGAACTACGTCGATGATGCGAGGGAAAAAGGTCCTGCGAGTGGTGGGAGGTGATGCGAAAAATGCAGCTGGCTAGAGCAGCGCCGATCTAGTCGATCTTATTCCACAAAGCAGCTGGTGCTCCGACTGCTGCTTGGTTCGTCCTTCGTCCAATTACAGAGAAGCTGCCTCTTCATTCCTAGGACATACCCAGTCGTCCTGACAAAGGACCAAGGAAGGGATCATATGGTACAATGAATGTCTTCGATCACCAACTTGGTGGAACAACTGGGAGTACGTCGATGATGCGAGAAAAAAAGGTCCTGCGAGTGGTAGGAGCTGTCGAAAATGGCGTGAGTTCCCGTGGCTGGGTTGCACAAGTCTCGCGAGTGGTGCGCGATGTCGAAAGAGGTTTGAGTTCCAGTGGCTGGCTCACTCCATTCGATGCACACTCCGCAAGGACCTCCAAAAGACGAAAATAATTCAAGAGAATCCCCGCTAATCTTGCTGCACACCATCGCACCACCCTCTCAATGGAACCACAATTTAATTTGCGAATCTGATTTATACACAAATCCCCCCTCGCCCCTCCCCACCCGAAGGACATTTCATTTCTTCCTTCGTAAATTCGCTTTCCAATAATTTTCTTAATCTATCCCCATATATCTGGGAGTAGTCTCCCCGCGTGGAAATAATTTATATCCTCCCCCGCCTCAAATGCATCCCAAAAAGGACACACTTGAGGAAAAAAAAAATAAACTGTCCAACTCAGCGAAATTGAAATCAGGCAAAACAGCAAATTCCCCACTCGATGCTGAGAACGAAAAGAAAAAAAGAAAAGAAAAAAAAACCCCACAAATTCCCACATATCCTCCGAAGGACCAGACCAGCTCTGTGAACTACTCCTCTCAAGAGCGTACCCCAGAGAAGCAGAAGATAAGAACTCCAAAATGGCAGACAGAGAAGGTCTGGCGGAGGCTCACTGCTCCGACCAAGGAACACTGAAAATGTGGAGAGAGGGCGGAAGAAAAAAAAAAAAACACACGCCACACCAGTGTTCATATAAATTTCCATATGCACTCACCTGGGATTGCAGCGACTATCAGCAGGCAAAGAATTGCTGCTGATCGTAAATAGACGACCCGAGTGTGCAACATTTTATCCCCCGTATGTGCGGCGTACATATATCCTTTCAGTGGCTGTGCTGCTGCTGCTCCTCCTGGTACTTGAACAACATGCAGGCAGGCACCTCCGTGGACTTGATTCACCTTATCTTTGCCTCGCCCGGTCTTCGGATGCACGGGGGTGGCCGACTAATGGTATTTTTGCCACTTTTCACAATACCCACACACCGACTCTCGCTCGAACACACGGTATATCCCCGTTGGATTTATTTTTTTTATTTTTTTTTTTTGAAGAACACTCACTCCCACGGTTCGTTGTTCCTTTCAGCGCGACGCGACGGTATCCAAAAACAGCACTCAACCGAAAAAATTTCAAGCGAATGAGAAATTTCCTTCTCTTATCCTAGCCCACGACAAGGCGAACGAAAACGAAAAAAAAAAAAGAAAATACGTCGCCCAACGGAAACACTTTTTCGGCTTAGGTTTTGCTCTTTCAATAGACACACGCACACACCGACTACTACGACCAGCAGGTGCTTCAGATGGAATCTCCCGTAAATTGCTCACTTGACCAGCAAAAAGGAGCCGGCGAAGGGAGCACCGATTGTGCGAGGATATGATGACTTGTCCAGATCGGCAATATTTATCCTCGCATCAGATGCACAATTCCCCGGACTCAGCAGTCAAATTATTGCGGTCAACACACTCGACGAGAGAGAGGCTTTGCGTTCGTTCCTTCGTTCGTTCGTTCGTTCTAGCTGGATGCTCTCACTCTGTTGTTGTGTCCTTTGCACGATGTTTCCAGTGCGTGCGCTCGTCCGCAGACTTTTGGGTTACTGTGCACAGTGCGCACCCTGTCGTGTTGAATCGCTGCCGCGCTAGTGTGTTCTGGAATCAAATCATAATTGATTGAATTTTGCACATGGATAAATCTTCTTTCGTTCTCTCCTCGCCACCGTCGTTGTCGTCGTCGATGGTGCACTTGGGCGGAGGGAGGAAATGGCTGGGCGGTCACAATGCAAGCGGATTGATGGGAAAATGTCGGTGCATTCAGTCAGGATACAAACGTGCGGTTGCATCCGCTGCAGAGATAAATGGTGTTGTCTAGTGGTTGTTGTTATGCTGTCCTGGTTCAATTTGTCTGGAATTGTGTTAGCAAAGTGCTTTTGAGGTTAGTCGCAGTGCTCCTGCTGATGCTGATGCTGCTGCTGCTGCTGGTGGTGGCGTTTGGTACCTGCAATGAAAAGATAGTGAATGGGTTAACATTTTACGAGGCGACTTGAGGTGATTACTAATTTTATGACAAGCTAGTAGGTATGACATTATCCCATTTTATGGATCGCATTTGACGATCGTGGGCGCATACTAAAACGTGGCGCGCACATAAACGCTGGCCCAGATTAAGTTCGCATGAAAAATGCCACGCATACGCCCCAGTGCATTGGGGGGGGGGGGGGGAGGCCACATTTAATTGCCGCTGCTTGCACTGGGGCGAGGCTTTTAATGTGCACGTGGAATTCGAGCGGGAAAGGCTTTGATAACTGCTCGCCTGATGGCGGAGGTATTACGTCGATTGAATCAATGGCGTGGAAATGGAGAAGAACTGCGCAGCCTGCAATTGGGTGACGGGTGGAGGAACGATGGCAGGCTGTAGGAGGTGCGACGAGAGAGAGAGAGATGAGATCGACGCTACGAGAAGCGCTTGAGATCGACACCAAGTTCCTGAAATGAACCGAGATCGCTGTCCGAGAAGTCGCAACTGAGCACGGAGCCGTGATTTGAGGCGCACGCTACGCTCTTCACTTTAGCGCCGACCGTCGATTCAGAAGTCGAAACTAGACGGACGCTACGTTCTTCAAACTAATCAAACTTGTCTAATGCACGGTACGTTCCTCAATTAATCCCAGACCGTCGTCCCAGAAGTCGCAACTGAGCACGAAGCTGTCTTCTCAGACACACGCTACGTTCTTCAAATCAATCCAGACGGTCGCGCCAGGAACCACAACTGAGCACGAAGATCTAGTTCAACTGAACGTGTCTGCAACGAAGAGGTGCTTCAGGCAGAGACTCGAGGAGTCTGTTGTCTGAAAGAACGGACTCACCGTGAATTGATTCGATAGAGCTGCTGAGGTCTACTCCACGTTCCTCAATTGAACCGAGATCGTCGCCCGAGCAATCACAACTGAGCAAAAAGTGAGTATTTCAGTTGCGCCACCCATCAGGTCGCACAAAGGTTATCGACATCAAATGACGCAATTGTCACTTTCCCCAACACACAGAGCAATCTATCAGCCAAGCGAGCGGTCATCAAGGCAAACGTCTTATCAGCTTCCAGCAGACGATTCTATTTCGCTTTGAGACGATCGCCTGCACTCGAAGTAGTCAGCTGCTCTGTGCTCCGAATCGATCAAGGCAAAACTACAAAAGCTGTTAACGAACTCCCGATGAATTGGTGTCACAGGAAGTGCCAAGAAATCCGAAGATGGCGACGGTAAGTCAACACGAAGGCGAGTGACCACCCATCGAAATGGACGTGTAAATGGCCAGCATGAAGACGAACGTGCAAATGTGTATTCTTTCAACTGATTGAGCCTCGTCCCCGTGGCAGAGCTCCATTTCCCGATCCACAGACACCACAGCATGTCCGCCACATAAGTGGAGAGCTTCCCGTGCCCTGAAGCAATATGCCCTCTAACGACCCCCAATTTCAGCTTATGGACTTTTTCACCCCACCCCCCACCTCACCACGTCATCATCCACGGTCCATCCATCACGTATGCGACCGAAAATTCATTTACTTTTCCGCAGGACACTATACGGCTGCTGCCCGCACACGCTCCTCCCCGGGGACTGGGCGAGAAGACACTTACTCGCACCACTCTCTCTGCTGGGGCATCGCAAAACCGCAAACCAATTTCCCCCGCATAACGGCGGACAAAGAAAGTCGAAAAGAAGGAATCCTAATACATTCCACTTTCTGAACATGTCCAACATTCTCTTGCTCTCTCTCGCTGTGCTCACTCCCTCCCGTTGTCCTCGTCGTCGAGGGAATATTTCCTTGTTCGTCCTCATGCTCGTGTGCACCTATTTCTCGTCGATGCCGGCCACCAAGGCACTTTCCCTTGTTTTTTTTTTTTTTGCTCCGGCATCGGCTCCGGCCACGTTATATCTCAAATCAACTTCTAATGAACTTTAAGAAGTCACTACTAAATCTCCAAAGGATAAACTTTTCCCATTTCTTCGTCTTTTTTTTTTTTTGCCTGCCTGCCTGCCTGGCGCTTCACCCACCCACCCACAAATTCGACCAAAAACTATTGTCTACACACTTCGCTGACATCGCCAGCGCTACCGACGCCGCTGACTACGACGACGACCATCACGACGTCTTGGTAGTTCCCGGGCGAGTGGATAGCGAGCCGTTGTCCTAATGCAAGTTCAATACGTCCGTGCTGCAAGGCGACGTGCCTGCGGTGGGTGGCATTTTTCCATTTCTGCTTTCATTGTTTTCGTCCTTTTTTTTTTTTGGACGGCTCTGCCTGCGCCCCCACCGATTGCTGGGTAAATAAAATATTGCTGCAGCACATGACGGAGCTACCAGAGTGAAGCAATTCATGTCCTCTGACGTACAGGTGTGTGTGTGTGTGTGTGTGTGGACACATAAATACTTGTTCTCCACTGGCGACGGTGCCCGACGGTCTAAGGACCGATTTGGATGGAGATGGAGAGAGAGGAAACATCCTTCGTGGATTATATTGTGTGCAACAGGGAAGAATTGCTGCATGCACATACGTTGTCGCAGCAGCACAAGGGATAACAATTTTTGGTCAATATTGATGGAATTTTCTTCGAGCAAGGACGACGGTATGGTTGGCCCAACGGTCGCCCAGCACACGGCATTCGCTTATCCGATTTCCTTCGAGCCACCCCCACAGAGAGTGGCTGCGGTGGCCGGTATACAACGATCCAATCATTGGTAATATGAAAAAGGATATTATTTGACATCCATACGAAATAAATTGCTGGCCACCTGGGAGAATGGACGACGAACGGTGAGTGGTGGCAATGTGGTTACCTCTTGTAAATTGAGGTAAACACAGCTGTGATGATGTGTGTGTGTGTGTGGGAGGGCGGCAGGGCAGGGCGGGGGGGAGTCATGTGGTGTGGAAATCCTTTGCTTTGTAGTGTAATGGAAGTTCGGACTCAGCGATTACGGGGTAAATAAAGTGAATTTCGTGAGCTTACTCATATTCTTCGAGGATATTGGGTAATGAACGGACAAGGATATACGGTGCGGTGGCAGAGTGTGGTGTGCGGCGTCGAATGTATTTTTTTGTGATGTGCTAAGATTAGGGAATTCTATTTCGAGATTATGTGCGAGGCGACGACGGAAAGGGGCAAGTGGACGAGAGGAGGATGCTGGATGCTCGAAGAGGTGGCAGACCACATGTGGATGTGACTGTCGTACGAATTTGCTGGAATGAGCTCACTGCGATATGTGCAATCTGATAATTGAGGCGACGACAAGTGACTGAAGCTGGTGGACAGTCAGGTGTGAATGGTGGACATGCGGGGACTTTAGAAGAGACGGGTTGACTTGAGTGAAATGTTGATCAAAATAAGGAAAAAAGCGATGGTCCAGGGGAGCCACCCTGCATTTTTTGATAAGATTTTCATAAAGTTCCATATTTCTTTAAAAAAAAGAAGAACTAGGGCCTACGGCAACAACCTTGTGGTCGGCCACAAATTGACTTGAGCGTAATGTTCATCAAAAGAAGGAAAAAAGCGATGGTCCAGGGGAGCCACCTTGCATTTTTTGATAAGATTTTCATAAGGTTCCATATTTCTTTAAAAAAAGAAGAACTAGGGTCGACGGCAACAACCTTGTGGTCGGCCACAAATATCACGATGTTTCCGATGGAATTTCCATCAAGTTCCGGTGCGGAGACCACTGATGGAGGACGTTCTTTTGGAATTACAAAAATGCCACGGTCCTCGCTGGGAACCCTGCGGGAAGCCATACTTGTTAGAAACCGTCTCGACCCAATTTTCATCAATTTCTTCACAATTTTCATCAACTTCTTATAAGGAGTGCATCGATGGAAGGATTTCTTTCAGAATAAAGGCTTCAGGGTCCTTTTTACAAAAATGTCCTCCCTAAGTACATTTCGTCACCAGCAGTCACGCAACTACCGACAGCAACCTTAGCCAATAAACTCCAAATCGAAGAAGAAGAAGGAAAAAAAAAGACACTCTGGTCCCCATGGCAACCCACTTGATCTCTCACAAATTCCCCGTTTTTCCACGTGCTCTCCCCGAATGTGACATCCAGCAAAGCAGCAGTACCAAATCAACTTCATTTGCATCTTTCGCAGAAAATTTCCATATGACTTCCCACGGGTCATGACTTAAAGATAACTTCCACAGCAGAGCGAGAATAAACTCCAGACGACAGACTCTCTGGAAATGCACATATCCTTGCCAACTAAAGAATACCACCCGTATCGTGAGTGAAAATAGAGAAGAAGAAAAAAAACAGCAGTACACGTACGATTATTCGATGGATCTTACTCTCCGATACAACTGGTGTTTCACTTTGGTCCGTGGAATTTATTACCTCATCCTTGCATGTGCAGGGACACACACACTGAATCTCTCAACCGGAAAGCATACACGACGAGGACGAGTTCCTTTGCAAAAACAAGTTAGATTGTTGTTCCTGTCGTCGGTAAGTCGAGAGATCTGATGTACGGGCGTGCAGTGAAGCGCAGAAATTGAAGAACGGGCAACAATCGATGCGAGGCTCTTTAATAATGCAAATCAACGGAGAAGCAGACCGCCACTCGGGCAGCAGGAGCATGGAGAGCAAACATCCAAGACCGCTGTCCAAGAGCACCTAGAGGGCGCATCAAAAAGGATTCAATTTTTTATTAAATTCCCTCAGATTAAAGAAGGGGTGGAAATTAAATTTCAATCCTTTTTTCCCATTTAAACTGCCCCCAAGGACGAGCAATACGGTCTTACTGTGATGTCGTAAAAAAAAAAAAGAAGGAAGAGAAAAAAAACGACAAAAATCACAATAACTGTGAATGGAGGATGAGAAAGACCCGAAGAACGCGAGACCACAGACCGCCGACCTCAAACAGCATTCTCTCAGACACAATCACTGTCACCGCAGCACCACCACCAGCAGAGTACGCGCGGTGTACAGCGCCCCCGACACACAAACAAACAAACGGAAGTCATTAAATCCACCTCAGCGCAAAGCAGAGAAACAAAAATACCCAACCTCGGCGGATGTACACAGCGCCACAGAGAAAGAAGACGACACGAAGGCTTAGAAACAAAACAAAAAAAAAAAAAAAAGAACAGAAGAAGACAACAGAAGAATGTCCTTTACCGCGCGCAACATAACTAACAATGAAAAGGACAACCAATGGGTGGTGGGGTGCTGCTGGTGTGGCAACAAAATAAAATGACAACACAACACCGAGCAGCAGTGGAAGCGGGAAATGCTATTTTTTAAGGACTTCCTGCATTTTTTTTCTTACATTTCCTTGGGACATTGAATAATTAACGATCCATCCACCCGACCGCTACGGCCTTGCACACCACCACCACGCCACGCCACACCACGCCACGCCAAGCCACGTCACACCACAGCACGGCACATTGCATTGCATGGTAAATAAACTCCTGCTGCTGGTTCGCTTGTGCAACAACTTCCTGCAGAACATGACATCCACACCATATCGACTAGGGGGCCCCCTCTTATACCTTCCCCCCCCCCCCCCCACACACACACACACACAACCGAGCAGCACTCATAGGAACTGTCTGTGGCTGGATCTAAGGAAATGTCGTTCTTCTCTTCGTTGTTGCCTCTGTTGCTGGCGATGGTCCGGGGAAGAGGAAGGGGGAGGCGCATAGCTGTTTGGACAGTCGGTCGGTCTAACGACAAGAACGACCGGGACCCGGAGGTGGGGGGTGCGGCGGTGGTGGTGTAGTGACAAAAATCTGACAGGAAGCATTTTTGTGACAAGCAAATTTTCCGGCCGACATTGAACATCTGCAACAGCAGCAAAAGCAGGACCAGAAGCAAGAGCCAGACCTCGCCAAGGACTGCGTGCTAACTAACTAACCAAGCGGCAAGGAGCAGCAAAAGGACCCAACACCGAACATGCCGTAACAACTGTTCGCATACAATCAACCGACAAACAAGCAGAGAGTCACCCAGTGTCCACCCGCCCGCCGCCACCCTGTTTGCTTGAGGGGTTTGAACGACGAATAAAACGAGTGGACGACGACTTTCGAGTGACATCCTTGAAATTTTCGCAAGACCTGCACACAAAACCCCGTTCTGTGGAGGTTCCCATTCTCCAGAGCGGACCGCAGCACACCATTAGCAGCTGCACAAAGGACCAAGGACGAACAGCAGAGCAAAAAAAAAAAAGAATGAAAAGAAGAAAGCAACACCATCCTAGGAAGCAAACTTCGAAAGATCTCTCCTCTTCGATTCGAGGTTGAATGCATGGACTCCTTAAGACGGTCTGCTTGCCCCCCCCCCCTACCCGGCAGCAATGATGTGGCTTCACATATTTTTTTTTTTGCTTCACCACCATAACCGCAAAGCCCCCCAATTTGCAGTCGCTTCGCCTCTAAACTGGGTGCCGGCCATTTGGGAACGAAACCGTGAAGCAGATGCCGAGGTGGCAGTTGATGCCCATGCCCGTGGCCCAAGTTGTGGTCGATGCGAGGCCTGGGTACGGGAGAAGGGGGACGACGACAATTTCAATTTGCAAAGGATATCAAAATATAAACACTCCTTTCAACGAGCGCCATAACAATACGGAACCACTTAGTTGAGTGGTGGTGGGTGAGCGGTGTGTGCGGGACGCGTTTAAGGAGCGCTTGAGTGTTTGTCTCACACCCCGACTGGCACAGACCTTGGGAGTGACCTAATAATCATTTGAAATAATTAGACATTGTGGACGTGGTTGAAATTGTTTCGGGTTCGGGTGCCGGAGCGCAGCTGTCCGCCGGCTCTGGGTGGCAAATGTCCTCCCCAACAACAAAAAAACGAATCGAAGTCACGGAGTGGACACAGCATGCTGGGGCTTAATAAGGTCCTCAGCAGGGAACACAGCTGCGCTGCCTGTCCTTGTGACCATAAAAAAAAGAAAAAAAAACCAACGACAAGTTGTCAGCAGCTCAAGCAAATCGTCGCCAGTTCAGCCGGCCACACAAATCCCCACGCCATAAGCTGAATCTCTCGCAGACGACCCCTAACATCGAGTTGTCTCGTAAAACTAAACCCCCCGCCGCAAATGCACAATTCGCCGCGACTCAAAGGATCATCCATCCGTTTGGTCTGCTACTCAAGATAAACTCACCTCAGCGTTGACTCGCACGAAAACTAATCCCCGCCGCCGACGCCGCCGCCGCCGCAGGGATGTCTGACAGACACTTTATTACCTGCCATCAAGTAAGCCACCTGGAGCTCAAATTGAATTACTTTTGTTGTGTGCGCGCACATCCATCGCAAGGATAATTGCTTCAGAGTACACCGCTTCCGACGAATACATCATCACTGTGTCAAACTTGCGGCAATCCTTTCCTGCGCGCGACCCTCCTCCTGGTCCTCCTCCTTCTGCTCCTCCTCCTCCTCCTCCTCCTGCTTCAGCATCGACGCGACTTCCTTCGCACTCAAGGCAAGCCAGCGACGTAGTGTAGTTTGGCTTATGCAGATTACACAATCGACGCCCTTGCATAGTTGTCTGGATGGATGGAAGGATGGAGGGAGGGAGGCCCGGGATGGATGTGGATTTTTCCGAAACAGATCCACTTCGTCAGGAATAAATAGTTCGCAGGTTTTGCTTATCTTCCTGGATTCGTGCACTCGCTTGAGGCGGGATCCTTGCGTACGCATCGAGGGAAATTAATTAAAAAGGAGATTCACTTTGCATTTGCGGTCGCGTTTTTCTTCTCCGCGGCAGGGACTGGGGCTCGACTTCGAGTGAAGTGCACGAAGAACGTGGCACGAGGCACGCGGCACGCGGAGGTGTGCCCTGTTTTAAGGTAAGCCAGCGCGACTTGGTGTGTAATTGAACGGATTAATGGCAGCAGGTTGCTCTGACGAAGGTGAACGCAGATGATTTTTCTGTGCAACTAATTGAAATGCGGATTTGGTTGTTGTCCTCCTCTTGGAAGTGGGTTACTTGACGCGATGGAGTCTGCCAGCTGAGCTGGGAGAAGAAGAACGGCTTGAGGGTGCTGAAAAAGTTTTGTTTCACGAAGTTCTCAGAGAGAAGCGTGCAATCACAGCAATCACAGTCAGCCGGCTTATGTGAAATTGAGGGGAACGTTGAAGCAAATGACGACATCCGGGGAATGCAGGGGCATCTGTGCCGAACTGATGACTCATCGACTTCCGCCAATCATGCTGACACAGTCCAACAATGTCAGACACCGGCCCCCCCCCCCAGAGAACTCTGACAGGCGACGACGACTTTGTTTCAACAAGGAACATTTTAAAATCAAAACTAGGGAGGGAAAAAGTAATTCGCTTCGATTAAGGATTCCCCTTCGGAGATTAATTCGAACACACTTTCGAGTTTTTTTATGAGCCTCCCCCTCCCCCCCCTCCTCAGATCGATCGGAGCTTCGCTCAGACACTACCGCGCACGCACTCGGATGTCGAGAAAGTAATTAAACAGAAAAATGGGACGACGTCGGTACCAGAACCAGAACCAGAAGCAGAGTCAGAGTCAGCACACCAGGATGTCCCACATCGCACATCCCACACTGCAACCCCATTACAAAAACTTAGGCAATTAAATCCTGAAATCACATGGCAGTAAAAACAATGACGGCGCGGCGTCTATGAAGGCGGCAGTTACATCAGCGATAATGACGATGATAAAGTCAACCTCTCCCGCTCGCGCGCCCCATCTGATGATAATGATGGGCCCCATGATGACTCGCTCATGACTTTGTTGTGTGTGCTCTGTGTACTCGGTGGTGTACAACTAGGTGGCCACTATCCATCCACGGCTGGATGGGTGACTCATCGAAGGCATGCTGGAGCCGTGCGCCTAACGATCCGAACAACATGAATGAATGACCGGGGCTCGAGTGCTGAACAAGGGAATTTCAAACACACACCCACACACACACTGCCACTCAGGCAGAGAGATGTAACAAGAAACGAAGGAACGAACACCATCGTCATCGGCAGAGAGGAGTCTGTCATTAACTTTGAACATGAACCCCGTAGTCGGATTGAGATTCGTTCGAATCAGATTCAGATTTCCCCCCAGCCCCAGCCCATTCATTAACCGAATGAAGCTCCATTGGGCGCTCGGTGTGCGTGTGTCGAGGATGGAAACTTCTGCTGTTGCCGGTAACTTTTTCAATTCTCGTCTAATTTCAATTTTCCACAAGCTTCGTCGTGTAACTTTCAAAAACTTTGTTCTTCCAGCAACCTTGCACTCTGCCTGGTCGGCATCCCACGAGAGAAGACCCTCACGGGGCCAGGGGGGGGAGGGGGGGGGGATAGGGGAACGTGAAATTGGCACTTCCCCCCATGCCACAGCCGAGACGAATCAGTCAAATGCAACGTTCTCTCACCGCATGCAGGGGCAATTTTTGATGGACGTCAAGTGGAAAAACGCCCTCCAACACACACACACCCACCCAGTCATTCAGCAGCCACTGCTCACCTTGAAGCCGAGGAGAAACGTTGCAGATGAAGGACTCGTGTTTCAATTTGAACACACAATCTTGCTGCAATTACAAACTAATAACGGGCCGGCAAGGGCCCTCCGGTCGCAGACTGTTGGCCAAATGGATGGTTATTGATGACCCTTGCTGGGGAACCCTTTTTCGGTTTCAACTCACCCCTCGCACACACACACAGCCACAGAGAGAGATGAAGAATTCCAAGAAATATGTTCCCTGCTGGGTCCGGCGAGGAGCAATCGAATGGAAAGGATCCCACTTTAGTTAAAAACTACGAGCAGAGCCCATACACAAGGGGAAAGAAATCAAGACAACAACAAGAGAGCGGCAGAGAGAGGATCGATGAAGGACGAAAGTAAATATTTGTCAGGATAATGTTTCATGTCATGCAGACCGTTTTCGTATTTTGCCACAATCGACCTTCACACACCCCGAACGGCGGCGGCGGCGGCGGCGGTGCTTGTTGTTTATGCGTCCAATGGTTATGATGATGATGAGATTGAAGGGCTTCTCTCTCTCTCTCTCTGTGTGTGTGTGTGAAGGATTCTTAAACGGATAACTCTTCGGGGGGGGGGGGCTTCGGTTTATGGTGAAAAATTCCCTCAATCGTTTCGATGAATGGCTTATCATTTTCTGTTACAGAGTCCCTTTTTCTCGTCGGAAAGTGTTGAACCGAAACGATAGTTGTGTTATGAATGTGCTCCCGAATGGATGTCTGGGTTGGGTGATTTTCAAACGAGTGACACCACTTAGACAAGATAATGGTGAACTGTGTGGGGGGGGGGGGGGGGGGGGTTGCTGTTGGAGGAGCTGATGACAAGAAACATTGAAAGCAAGTCGACCGTGAGAAAGGATCATCGTTCGATTTGGAATTATGAGACTGTGACGATAAAGTACTTAAGGCGAACACTTCTCGACAGTTCGGCAAGGCGTTATCGTTGCCGACGGGGTGGGTTGACAAATGGGAGGAGGGAGGCTAGGGGTCCACCATCGTGTCATGTTTGAAGACAGGTCGGCAAGGAGCTGCAAGGGGTTAATTTTATGTGGGATCCCTCAGGGAAGCCATGTTGGCCCGGTATTTTTATCAATATTCTTTGGGTCGGCATGGAGTTTAGAAGCGACGACTTTAGGAATTCGTCACCTCCAAGAGGTTCATTTTATGGGGAGTCCCTCAGGGAAGCCATGTTTTCCCGGTATTTTTATCATTATTCTCGGCTCGGCATGGAGTTTAGAAGCGACGACTTTAGGAATTCGTCAGCTCCAAGAGGGTAATTTTATACGGGGTCCCTCAGGCAAGCCATGTAGGTCTACTTCATCACGCCGCTACAAAATCGCCCGTATCTCGTAAATGGTGGGTTTTTCTGCGATTTTGGCTTTGCGAAGGATGGAAAGACGCTTCTTTAGAGCCATCAACCATGCCGCTATGACCAATAAAAAGTACTGAACATGCCGGAGAAAGTGACCTGAAAAGGTTCAACTGAAGTAGTTCATTTCGGTAAATTGGCCATATCTCGGAGACGGTTCGTTTGTTTTAGATGCAATTTGTTGCGTTAGATTCAGCACACAAAGACGCTTCTTTTGTGTCCCAAATCAAGTTCCAATCATGCCGCGACGGCCAGCAAAAAGTATCGGAGAGGGTGACCTGAAATAATTGACCTGAAGTAGATTATTATGAACTTTCTCAGCTATTGGGGAGTGTCTGATTTGTGGACACGATGCACCGCGGTGGATGAGGAAATGAAGTGGGCCATGCAAACTGAAAAGCAGCCGACGTCGCTCAGTGGATAGGTGCGTCGATAGGCTAGATGTCTAGATTGGGGAGCGACCGTCGTAAATGGCAGGTCCGTGGAGTCCACTAAACTTGGGTGTCTATGATGAAATGATGCTGCCGTGGCGTCCGTCGATTCTGACTAGGTCTAGGCCGGCTCTAGGTTGCTGTTGAAGCTAGACCCAGGTCCACCACATCATGCAGGCTCCACCCATACGATGCACGGCCACCTGAAAACAGTCACCAGACAAAGCTCTTACCGCCGTCCACTCGACTGAGGTTAAACAAAGCAATTAGCTTCAGCTTGAGCCGATTAAATCGAAGTCTCATCGGGCAGTAGTCAGTTAACTTCCCCTCGACTAAGCACTAAGACCTGCCAAAGACCCACCCACCCAGTGGTCGTCCACCTCCTGCTCGTAACGCATCCGAACAGCACACACAAAAAAAGCACCGAATCGAGAATGGAAAACGGAATGGATGCCCTTTCGAATTGCATTATTTCTAAACTTCAATTAGGACTACAATCACCCCTTTAACCAATCGAAGCACCGCTCACCGCTCACCGCACTCCCACACCGCCGGCGCATTCCATCACATTTAACCATTGAATCCTTTCACAATGGGTATCCCTTTGCGATCATTTTCCAATTTTCCCCACCACCAGAGGAGAATGAAATTGGATTTCTTTCTTCTTCTCTTATTTTCCTCCTCGTCCGTCGTCATCGTCGCTGTCTCCTCGTTCTCGTTCTCGTTTCCGTCCTCGCCTCATCCAGCGAAGTATCGAACAAAAATACAAAACACAGTGTCCCTGAATCCTTGCTGCTTGTTTTCCACATTGCAGCACACCAGAACACCAGCAGCCAGCACCACCAGCAGCAGTTGTCATCGTTTGTCTTCCAGCAACCAACCACCACCCGCACAGATGCATCGTTAGATTCCGATAGAATTTTCGACAGCAATTTTCGATTTCCTCTTGCTTGTGCTCTTTCTTTCGCTCGTTCTCCCTCTGTCTTGACACAAGGGGGGGGGGGGAATCTGTGATGATTTGTCATAAAAGTCACTACAATGAATGGGGCGGAGGAGGAGGGGAGGAGGTGGCCTTTGTTTCATCAGCCAATACACATAGAACGAACTGAACTGTCTTGTGGGTTAACATCTGTCGGGGACAACGACAATTTCGGTTCCATAGCTCGTTAACCTGTGAATTGACTTCCCCTTGCGAACCGAACTACCCCAGCGCATATGCCGCCATCGAAGGAATCAGGTGGTGCCACCTTGCCAGTGCGACGACGACGACGATGATGATGACGACAACGATGATGTGTCCAATTGTGATTGAGAGCTGAATGGGGCGACGGTGTGTGGCTATTTAAAGCTGTCCACCTCTGTTTCCTTGGAAAGTGGGGGAAGGGAGGGGATCCGAGTCTTTATCGACGACAATGAACACCAAGACCGAAGTGAAGTAAAGCGAAAAACGAGAGACATTATCGGAAATCAGGTGTCCTTTGAGGACGGAAGAAGGAGGCCGGCATGGATGGCACGACGGTACGATGATTTTTCAGTTTGAAAGCACAGCAGCACCGGAAGTGGGAAGGACACACTAATTCATGTCTGGTTTCGCTTTCTTCTTGCCTCGGTTGTCATTTATTGCAGCCGACTTGAGGTGGAAGCAGACGTTTGAGAAAAGTTTTCGAGGGAGGCCTTGAGGCATCACAACTTGATGCCTTTGAAGGGCGGACAGGTATAGCTCGGTGCGTTGATTGGAGGGTTCTTTGAGTGATCTTGTGTGGAGAGCATGGGGAATTGTGTGGAATTCTGTGATGATTGCCGAAAATCTGGGGCAAAGGACTGAGGAAACGTCTAGACAGATGGCACCAAAGGACGGGAAAAGCAATTAAATTTTGTGTGGAATCCCTCGGGGAGACCATTGAGGTCCACTACTTCTTACTTTCTCATTTTCTGTGGAATCCATCAGGGAGACCATATAAGTCCACTGCTCCAAAAAAATATGCACTCGGCATTGGGAGAGGTGGGCACGCTTGTTTTGTGTGGAGTCCCTCAGGGTAACCAACTGGATCCACTACTTGTTATTAGAAGGAATATACGCTCCGTATTGGGAGAGGTAGAGGCTCATTTCGCGGGGAATTTATCAGGGAGACCATTTAAGTCCACTACTTTTTATTAGGCAAAATGTAGGCGCTCATTTTCTGTGGAATACCTCAGGGAGACCATTTAAGTCCACTACTTGTTATTAGAAAATAATATACGCTCGGCATTGAGAAGGGTACGCGGTCATTTCCTGTGGAGTCCCTCATGGTAACCAACTGGATCCACTACTTGTTATTAGAAGGAATATACGCTCCGTATTGGGAGAGGTAGAGGCTCATTTCGCGGGGAATTTATTAGGGAGACCATTTAAGTCCACTACTTGTTCACCGGAAAAATGATTGTCAGATCAAAGGAAAGAACACCAAAGAGTCATTTTTTCCTAGACTCCATCAGGGTAAGCAGTTCCAGTTTTTTTTTTTGCTCTAACAAGTCCCTGTTAGGCGCTCGGGAGGGCAGTCGTTGATGTCAACGAGTTGTGAGATCCCACAGCGACCCCGTCTAGATCCGATTGCCGATCCATCCTCTGTCCCATTCGAAGACAACAAAGGCACGTAAATCTAACTCGTCCCATCATCAATCCCCTCGCAGCTCATTTACATTAACGACCGTTCCCCTCTCTCGTCGTAACAGCCATCTCTTGTCATTTGAACGACCGAATTTACGGCGCAAACTTAACACATCTGCATGCCATCAGCCGCCAGCCTCCGAACTCTGATCGAAACTAATTTCCAACACTTAAACCCTCTCTCTCTGCGGAGGAGAGAGGCTTCCCATTCAATGGGAATCCACCGCCGCCGCTGAGGAAAGTCCTTCAAAACAATTTACGATCCCTTTGCCATAATTCCACATCATGGCCAATAAAAAATCAAAACTAACACACAACAACACACACACTTCCTCCATCGAACAAAACGGCCCACTATCGAGGAATAAAAAAATAATTAAACCGCCACCCAACGCCAACGCGCGCCTCATTACCCATTACACATGCCATAATCTGTTCGCGCAGCAAAAGTTTTTGAGTTCCGCCGATGCCGTGCTGTCCTTCCCCTTCCACCCCTCTCCTCTCGGCAATCTGAACAATAGGAGCGAACAATAAAAACCTTCCATAAATTCCTTTTCGAAAATACTCCATAAATTCCAGAAATCCTGCGAGAGGGGAACAGCAATAAAAGCGCGTATTTCCTGGCCGCTCGCGTCCAATCGAACACGAGCGCGTCTCGCGACTGTAAAAAGAAAGCACACAAAACAGCCAAACTGCACCCCGGCCGTGTACGGTGTACCGCCGCCTACCTTTCGGTGACGGTGGCGGCTGCTGATACGGGGCAGTGCGAGAGATAAGAGGACGCTTTGATTTCGAGCTTCGCCAGGATACACGCGTGTTGTCGTCGTCGTCGTCGTCTTTCGTTTATTTCATTGAATTAAATTTTATGGCGAAAACAAATTCGATATTAATGTGATTTTTAGTTTCCTTCCGCCGCAAGAAGGGGGAGGGGGGGGGGGGGGCGTAGATGACGTGGAAAGTTTTCGTGCCCGCGAGGCGTCGCCACTGGCTGCGTGCGGGACAGTGCGACGTGGGTGATTTATTAGTTTGTCACACACAAATATTTCCTTCTCCTCATCAACTCACACCCTTTTGTGAAGTGACGCGGGGTTGGTTGGGGGGGGGGGGGAGGGAGTAAAACTTTTTAACGGTGTTGCTCGCGGGGAAAGTTGCTCTTCTTTATCGGCAGCAGCGAAGGAGAGGTGATTGAAGTTCCCTCAAGGACTCCCCTTTGTTTGCTGACGGCGAGAAGACAGCAGCACTCTGATGAAACTGGGGGGGGGGGGGGGGAGGGGGAGATTTAGGATGAAGTGCATTTTCGGTTGAAGTTAACGAAGTGTCTTAAAGATTGAGGAATGTGCCGAGCAGATTATGGGATATCCGTGTGTATTATGCGGACGTACAGGTGCTTGGAGCACAATTGCTCGTGATCCGTAATCGCGTTTAGTTGAGGGTGCTGTTAACAGACTCAGACGAAAGTTTTCAAATGAACGAGTATAATCTGCGGTTGTTTGAGGTGCGGTTACGCTGCGGAGGTGAGTTACTCAGCACCTTTGTGCAGCGAAGGGACTTAGTGAAGCCAAGGATGACTGTGAGCTGTGCTGGGACATAATTTGAAGGAAGTGCAATCTCGGATGAAGTGAACATGGACTACAAGTCGTTGTTTATGGCGGAAGTGATAGATAAAGTTTGATGAATGTGAGGCGTTGCGCTTCAGACACCACAAGCTAGAGGCTAGAGAGACATCAGTTTCAGCAGGATCTGCCATGACGTGTGTTATCCCGGATCTTCGACAAGCAAATATACATGGCTTCAACCACAAAGCAGATTCATCATCAAATTTATCCCAAAACACTGCCCAGCTCGGGAGGATGGGCAAACTATTTCCCCCACAATCGGAGACACGCAAAAATTCACCGAAAAATGTGCGGAACTGGCCAAACCTCGTATAATCACTCATGTTATGCTCGACGTAAACACTGTGTTCCGGGGCACCACACACCCGGCCGTGCCCAATAGGGACACCTTAATCCGCAAACAAACTACAGCCGTGTCCATATATCCTTTACATCCCTTCCTTTGTGTGGCTTCCGGTCGGTTTGGTTTTTACCTGGTGCCGCACTCCTGGTGGTGCCTTTGTGTGTTCTTTTTTTTTGCTCGGTTCTCCCAGCCTTCTCATCCGTTTTTGTATCCTTCGCCTTTTTCAGAAGTCAGCCAGTCAGAAGCTGGATTCACCGGCATCATCATCGTCTTCATTATCATCTCTCAGGATACTCTCTCGGCACATCATTAGGGTCACATGTTGCTGGCCGCCTCAGGATCAACTGACGAAGGAAGGTCGGTGGTTCCCTTCATTTTGGTGTGATTAACTGCTGTTGCATCAGAAGGGATTACCCTTCGTTCAGCCTCCCCTCCCCACCCCCCCTCCTCACCTCTCCGGAACGTTCAGACCGCAGAGTGAATCCTGCCATGACCTGGCTCCTGGCATCCTCCTCCCGTTCTGAAGTGGATGTGTGCACGCGTGCGTGTGGCGAGGGGGTTGTGCCTATTTTGCTGTCAAGTCTGCGAATAAAGGATGTCATTCGGATAAAATGCAACATTATCGAGCAGCAGTGCCAGGCCACACGGCAAACGACACACGACACACAACACACATCGATGACGACGAGTAGGAGAGGCGCAACTGAGCGGCCCCGTGTCCCTTCCACTGTAATATTTAAAAGTGGTTTTTCGATGCGGTTTTGTAATCAGTGGAATTGGTTTGCAGTTGTGTTCGGTTCGAAAGTCATCAACTGGAGAGGGAAACGACAGGAGGAGGGGGAAAAAAAAAACGAGAACCAAGGGCAACAACAATGACAAAAAAGGACTCCATACAGACTTCATTCGACGAGGTTGAGGTGCACAGCAGCAAGACAGCCGAGCAGCAGCAGTTCCGCCCGCCCCGACACACAGCAGCGTGCTGCTGCTGCTGCATTGTGATATCAGGCTTAATAGGCATTTACTTTGGATGGAGAGAGCCGAGTGTAACAGGTGCACTATTGACATAGTTTTCACTTTTGTTCCATCCGGAGCCTGGGCTCGAGAGCGTGCATGGAAGCAGCGGCGCAGGCAATGCAAGTGGGCGTGCAACGAAGGACAGAATTTCCAATTTGCGATGCGGTTTAGTGGTTTCAATGATAATCGGTATACGAGGCGTATGAGCGATATTTTTTCTTCTTCTCTTTTTTTTTGTGCAGTTTTGCCTTTCTGTACGATAATCCCGTGATTACATCGATGGATTATCCGATGGAGTCCTTGAAGCGGGATTGCTGGAGTATGCTTCTGGTGCAGGTAAATGAATATTTCGTCCTTGGTTGGCTGTTGAGTGATTCATTTGTTGTTAAGTTGGACGGAAGGGATGAGATGGAGAAGGATGGCAGAGAGTGTGGGCTTCGATGGGGAATGTCATGCGTTCTCAAAGAACGGGGGGGGGGGGGAGGGATGAGTGGGTTGTGGGATTTCACGATGAAAAGGCAACACGAGTTGATGTGCAGTTCAGATTTGACAAAAGGCGGAATTCAACGGCACGAGCTACAACAAGGATGACATCGGCGGGGAAGGGATAATCACGAGAGAGAGAGAGATAGAGAGAGAGAGCAGCCAAGGGAAATGTGTCATCGAGGCAACGACGAGCATCTGAAGAGGCTGAGGTGAAGCCTTATTTATCCGTCGTGATGCTACAGAACGAGGCCCAACCAACAAGCTCTCTCGTGCCTTGCTGCCGTCCTTAGACACCGGCGTCCTCCCTTCGACTGTCCCACAGACTCTCCGAGTCAAGACAACACCACCCCGTGACCGGAGCCACGCAGAATCAATGAATAATAAGTCAAGGACACGCTTAGCCTAAAGGCACAGAGAAGCATTTCAAATGAATCTCTCGCTCTTCGCAGCCATTACCATTTCGAAACTGGTTCACTTACCGCCCCCAGGCATCGACACACACACACACACACACACACGGTAACTCTGTTAATTAGCAACTATTGTCGAGAACAAAGCTCAAACGAACATGAATTTGCCATTGTCTCGAAGGAAATATGATATCAAAGCCAAAAGCACAACAAACAAGAACTAGAACACAGCACAATTCAGAACTCACTTCACAATCAAGAGGATTCCCCCCCCCCCCCCCCGCCAACCCCTGGGGGCGGTGGGTAGCAGCAGAAGTTCAAGTGGAAATCAGCATCAAAAAAGGATGCACACTCAATGGTGCTTTGTGTGTGTATGAGTGCATGCATCACGGTCTCATCCCCTCATTAATTAATGCAATCAGAGCAAACAGAACAAAAAACATTTGACATTGCAGCGAGAACAGAAGCACTCTGAAGTGCGTACCACCCGGCACGGCATTTCAATTTACAAGGCGGCTCCCTGCCTTCAGCTGCCCTTAATCTGCGTTCAAATTGACAAGATGAAGCCGATGACAGTCAGACAGACAGGTTTTGTGAATGTGCATCCGCAAGAAGTCGTAAAGAGCACGATTATCCTTTTCAATTTAGAATCCTCTGCGTATCAGCACAAAAAGGACACTCTAATCGCATGCCATCCGGAGTCGTCCGTCCTCGATGTCAACTGAATTACTTGTGCTTCAATTACACAGAACTCATCTGTCCTCGTGTGGGTGGTCAGGCTGATAATTCAACGCACAGCAAGGAGGGCACTCGGGCTGAAGCACATGTCCAGAGCAACATCTTCGACCTCCTTGGCGGCCAGGGGTGAGGAGAAAGTTTATCATTATCCTGTCATAAGTGTATTTTTTTTTTTCTTGGTACCATCTTCTCCTCTTGGACTAGTAATGCTCGACGGACGAAGGGAGTGCCTTGGTTAAGCACTTTTAGATGATATCCTCAAATTTAAAGGCGGGCGGACATTGCTATGGCAAAAGTAATTTCCTCCTCTGGATACAGTGCAGAAAGAAACCAACTACAACACAGCGACACGTTATCGTCAGCCACTCACACACGGTCTCCCGCTCCACGCACACGCACACACGTCGTCACACTCTGACAAAATGATAATCTATGGATATTTGCGCATGAAATTGAGTGTTGATTAGGAATTGTGGTGACAAAGGTGGAATTCGACGGGGAGACGCCACCTAACAACAAGGACACCAACGACGACGACGACGAAGGGATAATCATGAGAGAATCCTTTGACCTGTTATCCTTCCTTCCTTCCACTTTTGCTCCACATATGTACACACGCACACGCCGCCACCGCCACACAGGCCCGGCCAGGTTTCATAGCACTCGTGTTTACTTTGAGGATATTGGCATATCCTTGAGAGAAGTTTGGCTAAGGTGAACTGTCAATCCTTGGAGAGGATTATAGGTCAAAGGGGGGGACGAGTTAACAAGTGTTGAGGTGAAATAGTGCCTTTTGATTGGTTGCTGGTGTTTAAGCTGCCCCGTGTGTGTGTGTGTGTGTGTGTGTGTGTGTGCCATTACGGAGGCGTCTTCGTGTGCGGTGGTCGAAAGGACATCAAAGTAAAAATTAGCAATCTGATTCGGGGGGATGGATATGGCAGTGCACTTGTGTTGATTTCCCGTTCGAGAAAGGCCAAGTGTTAGATAAATTGATTCTGTAACGAGAGAGGCGACATGCTAGCCCAAATACTTCAGTCGGGTTTTTCTCGGCTTCCCCGGAAACGGAGTGGATTGGGGGATGGGCAGAAGGGTTTGACATCAATTCCATGTGTCACCGACACTCGCATTTTCGGGCCTGAGAGATTGATATGGCCCCGAGGGGGTGGGGGTCAATATTGACATCGTTAGCAAGCTGGAATCGATATCGGATGAAGTGGGACCCTTGCAAAGGTCATCTCTCGACTGGATTCATGGTCGAACCAGATGGATGCTGGTAACTTAATCGAATTGCGAATTAACGATGAGGCGAACGATGTTCAAGTGAGGAGGACGTCAACTGGTTGCTCAAAGACGGTGATTTGGTCTGCTGATCGGTTGAATGGAGTCAAAGGGGAAGCGACAGCCACCTTTGATTGCAGAGCTCTTGGAGGCTACCATTCCTGGGGCGACTTTCGGTGGTTGCACTCACTCGTCCAGTGCAGTCAGGCCTTGTTAATGGGAGAGTGCTGGGAATGTCATTTTCTGTGGACTTCTTACTCGGGCAGCGACGTTCCCAGCAATCGTCCTTTGACTGCGCAATGGGAAGAGGCTTGTTTTTAGTCCTTCATTGATCCAATCTTCTTGTAGCTCACGAATTAGCCAGTCCCGGTGTCCTTTTTAAAAGAATAAAATGGAGATGATGGTTGCGCTGTAGCCACTGCCACTGAGCAGACTCCAGAAAGCGTTCTTGAAGTGCCACGACTATAGGCAGAGACTCCAGCTTTACTGGAAGGACACTGCAACAAGCAGAGATTCCAGCAAAAACTGACACTTTTGCCAGACTTGCTGCAGAGAAACCGAGCAAATTGAGCCGCACCCCCTTTTCAGAGCAAGTGGCTGCTTACCCAGCAGATCAGAGCACAAGCAAAAATGAACGAACCGCAAATCAAAATGAAATCCATCGAGTGGCATCAATTCATCCTTGTCACAGGCAAATGGGTGATACCGCGGAGAGCACTTCCAAATCATCTGCACGTCTCCGAGGTCTCGACCCAGTTCGAAATATGACGAACACTTCGGTGCCCTCTGGACATCAGCCATCTGCTACCGCCGAGAGTGAGAGAGGAAGCCCTCCAACTGCTTCAAAACTAAAAGAAATCCCCCATCACACAGCAGCACCTGCACCGCCTTCAATCATACAAGTCTGAAATAATATCCACAAAACTTTTTCGCAAAACTTTTAACTCTTTCACCCCCCCCCCCCCCCCCTACCCACCTACCCCCCCAGCCCCTGGAACACATTGCTATGCATCACTCGAGCTTTGGGGCCCGACAACAGGAACAGCGTCAGAACTTCTCCGCAAAGTCTACGATGATTTACAACCATTCTTTCGCGCAGAGTGAGGAAAAAACTTCCTCGGTGCAGTGGAGGCGGCGGCGGGGGCGGGGGCGAGAAACACAAGTACCACGTGTGAATTTGTTTTCAGTTTACACAGCCCACTCGCGAGAAAAAAAAAACAGGAAAAAAAAGCAGAAATGTTTCCTCGTCCTTCGACAACACTCACTTTCATCGTCCGCCGGCGGAGGAGGAGGAGGCGGCCAGAAAAAGTGAATTTTCCATACAGATAATAACGCCCACACACTCATGTGCACCACCGCAGGAATACAAATCAAACAGAGCGCCGACATTTGCACAGGCGAACAAACAGCCAGCCAAACAGCCAGATCCACATCTAAGTGCTAAGCATCGTCCCCCCTCGCGGACCGAGTGCGTGTGAGTCCTTCATTGACACCCCAAATAGGTCTCGCAACCGAGTTATGGCTGACGGAGGAGTACAACTGAAGGATTTTTCAAGAGCATCCAACTAAATCCGACACACTAGGCACCCGTGTCCTCGCCCCAGGCGAGCGACTGAGTGTGCGTTTGTGTGTAGTTTTAGCTATTGTCGCCACAGGCTCAGCTAGGGAAACTTTTCCATCGACAAAGAAAAAAATAGATATGATGTTTGAACACATCCCGGGAGGAATTTAAATTTTTATTTTAGTGTTGCGCCGTCTTGGTCCTTTTTTATGATTTTCAAGATCCTACTTCCGCCGCTGGAACTTCGAAAGTGGATGATAAACATCGTGCGCATGTGTGTGTGTGTGTGTGTGTGTGGAATTTAGACCAGCGTTTGCCTCCCTAGATGTGTTCAGTTAAACTCACGCACACACAAGGCCTGATACTTATTGATTAAGTACACGACGCGGAGTGTGTGTTTGGCAGTAAAAGAAAATCGCATTGGATTTTCTTTATGAAAATTGAATTGATGAGGCAATGGGGCGAGGAGGGAGGACGGCTACACACACAGACAAGACTGATTGTGAAATGAAAATCTCATTATCGGTCCTTGCGGTGGGGGGGAATGCGAGGGGAGGGGGCTGTTAAATGAGGTGAAGCACTCTCCGACAAAGCGGAAGTAATTTAAATTTCATTTGTCTGCTTGTGTATTTCATTCGAGAAAATAGGCCATATCCTTACTGTCGATTTTTCTAGGTGAAAATTTCGATGTCGTCGGATGCACTCCAAATGTATCTGATTCGATTAATAGACACTAGAGAACATACCCAGAGGAGTACAGAAGTCGTAGGTAGCCTAGTTGGGCCGCTGTGCCAGTCGGAAGTTGAACCAGCCAAAGGCCAAAATATCCTTACTCTACACTGTCCATTTTTTTAGGTGAAAATTTCGATGTCGTCGGATGCACTCCAAATGTATCTGATTCGATTAATAGACACTAGAGAACATACCCAGAGGAGTACAGAAGTCGTAGGTAGCCTAGTTGGGCCGCTGTGCCAGTCGGAAGTTGAACCAGCCAAAGGCCAAAATATCCTTACTATACACTGTCCATTTTTTTAGGTGAAAATTTCGATGTCGTCGGATGCACTCCAAATGTATCTGATTCGATTAATAGACACTAGAGAACATACCCAGAGGAGTACAGAAGTCGTAGGTAGCCTAGTTGGGGCCGCTGTGCCAGTCGGAAGTTGAACCAGCCAAAGGCCAAAATATCCTTACTATACACTGTCCATTTTTTTAGGTGAAAATTTCGATGTCGTCGGATGCACTCCAAATGTATCTGATTCGATTAATAGACACTAGAGAACATACCCAGAGGAGTACAGAAGTCGTAGGTAGCCTAGTTGGGCCGCTGTGCCAGTCGGAAGTTGAACCAGCCAAAGGCCAAAATGTCCTTACTATACACTGTCCATTTTTTTAGGTGAAAATTTCGATGTCGTCGGATGCACTCCAAATGTATCTGATTCGATTAATAGACACTAGAGAACATACCCAGAGGAGTACAGAAGTCGTAGGTAGCCTAGTTGGGCCGCTGTGCCAGTCGGAAGTTGAACCAGCCAAAGGCCAAAATGTCCTTACTATACACTGTCCATTTTTTTAGGTGAAAATTTCGATGTCGTCGGATGCACTCCAAATGTATCTGATTCGATTAATAGACACTAGAGAACATACCCAGAGGAGTACAGAAGTCGTAGGTAGCCTAGTTGGGCCGCTGTGCCAGTCGGAAGTTGAACCAGCAAAGGCCAAAATATCCTTACTATACACTGTCCATTTTTTTAGGTGAAAATTTCGATGTCGTCGGATGCACTCCAAATGTATCTGATTCGATTAATAGACACTAGAGAACATACCCAGAGGAGTACAGAAGTCGTAGGTAGCCTAGTTGGGCCGCTGTGCCAGTCGGAAGTTGAACCAGCCAAAGGCCAAAATATCCTTACTATACACTGTCCATTTTTTTAGGTGAAAATTTCGATGTCGTCGGATGCACTCCAAATGTATCTGATTCGATTAATAGACACTAGAGAACATACCCAGAGGAGTACAGAAGTCGTAGGTAGCCTAGTTGGGCCGCTGTGCCAGTCGGAAGTTGAACCAGCCAAAGGCCAAAATATCCTTACTATACACTGTCCATTTTTTTAGGTGAAAATTTCGATGTCGTCGGATGCACTCCAAATGTATCTGATTCGATTAATAGACACTAGAGAACATACCCAGAGGAGTACAGAAGTCGTAGGTAGCCTAGTTGGGCCGCTGTGCCAGTCGGAAGTTGAACCAGCCAAAGGCCAAAATATCCTTACTATACACTGTCCATTTTTTTAGGTGAAAATTTCGATGTCGTCGGATGCACTCCAAATGTATCTGATTCGATTAATAGACACTAGAGAACATACCCAGAGGAGTACAGAAGTCGTAGGTAGCCTAGTTGGGCCGCTGTGCCAGTCGGAAGTTGAACCAGCCAAAGGCCAAAATGTCCTTACTATACACTGTCCATTTTTTTAGGTGAAAATTTCGATGTCGTCGGATGCACTCCAAATGTATCTGATTCGATTAATAGACACTAGAGAACATACCCAGAGGAGTACAGAAGTCGTAGGTAGCCTAGTTGGGCCGCTGTGCCAGTCGGAAGTTGAACCAGCCAAAGGCCAAAATATCCTTACTATACACTGTCCATTTTTTTAGGTGAAAATTTCGATGTCGTCGGATGCACTCCAAATGTATCTGATTCGATTAATAGACACTAGAGAACATACCCAGAGGAGTACAGAAGTCGTAGGTAGCCTAGTTGGGCCGCTGTGCCAGTCGGAAGTTGAACCAGCCAAAGGCCAAAATGTCCTTACTATACACTGTCCATTTTTTTAGGTGAAAATTTCGATGTCGTCGGATGCACTCCAAATGTATCTGATTCGATTAATAGACACTAGAGAACATACCCAGAGGAGTACAGAAGTCGTAGGTAGCCTAGTTGGGCCGCTGTGCCAGTCGGAAGTTGAACCAGCCAAAGGCCAAAATATCCTTACTATACACTGTCCATTTTTTTAGGTGAAAATTTCGATGTCGTCGGATGCACTCCAAATGTATCTGATTCGATTAATAGACACCAGAGAACATACCCAGAGGAGTACAGAAGTCGTAGGTAGCCTAGTTGGGCCGCTGTGCCAGTCGGAAGTTGAACCAGCCAAAGGCCAAAATATCCTTACTATACACTGTCCATTTTTTTAGGTGAAAATTTCGATGTCGTCGGATGCACTCCAAATGTATCTGATTCGATTAATAGACACTAGAGAACATACCCAGAGGAGTACAGAAGTCGTAGGTAGCCTAGTTGGGCCGCTGTGCCAGTCGGAAGTTGAACCAGCCAAAGGCCAAAATATCCTTACTATACACTGTCCATTTTTTTAGGTGAAAATTTCGATGTCGTCGGATGCACTCCAAATGTATCTGATTCGATTAATAGACACTAGAGAACATACCCAGAGGAGTACAGAAGTCGTAGGTAGCCTAGTTGGGCCGCTGTGCCAGTCGGAAGTTGAACCAGCCAAAGGCCAAAATATCCTTACTATACACTGTCCATTTTTTTAGGTGAAAATTTCGATGTCGTCGGATGCACTCCAAATGTATCTGATTCGATTAATAGACACTAGAGAACATACCCAGAGGAGTACAGAAGTCGTAGGTAGCCTAGTTGGGCCGCTGTGCCAGTCGGAAGTTGAACCAGCCAAAGGCCAAAATATCCTGTCCATTTTTTTAGGTGAAAATTTCGATGTCGTCGGATGCACTCCAAATGTATCTGATTCGATTAATAGACACTAGAGAACATACCCAGAGGAGTACAGAAGTCGTAGGTAGCCTAGTTGGGCCGCTGTGCCAGTCGGAAGTTGAACCAGCCAAAGGCCAAAATATCCTTACTATACACTGTCCATTTTTTTAGGTGAAAATTTTCGATGTCGTCGGATGCACTCCAAATGTATCTGATTCGATTAATAGACACTAGAGAACATACCCAGAGGAGTACAGAAGTCGTAGGTAGCCTAGTTGGGCCGCTGTGCCAGTCGGAAGTTGAACCAGCCAAAGGCCAAAATATCCTTACTATACACTGTCCATTTTTTTAGGTGAAAATTTCGATGTCGTCGGATGCACTCCAAATGTATCTGATTCGATTAATAGACACTAGAGAACATACCCAGAGGAGTACAGAAGTCGTAGGTAGCCTAGTTGGGCCGCTGTGCCAGTCGGAAGTTGAACCAGCCAAAGGCCAAAATATCCTTACTATACACTGTCCATTTTTTTAGGTGAAAATTTCGATGTCGTCGGATGCACTCCAAATGTATCTGATTCGATTAATAGACACTAGAGAACATACCCAGAGGAGTACAGAAGTCGTAGGTAGCCTAGTTGGGCCGCTGTGCCAGTCGGAAGTTGAACCAGCCAAAGGCCAAAATATCCTTACTATACACTGTCCATTTTTTTAGGTGAAAATTTCGATGTCGTCGGATGCACTCCAAATGTATCTGATTCGATTAATAGACACTAGAGAACATACCCAGAGGAGTACAGAAGTCGTAGGTAGCCTAGTTGGGCCGCTGTGCCAGTCGGAAGTTGAACCAGCCAAAGGCCAAAATATCCTTACTATACACTGTCCATTTTTTTAGGTGAAAATTTCGATGTCGTCGGATGCACTCCAAATGTATCTGATTCGATTAATAGACACTAGAGAACATACCCAGAGGAGTACAGAAGTCGTAGGTAGCCTAGTTGGGCCGCTGTGCCAGTCGGAAGTTGAACCAGCCAAAGGCCAAAATATCCTTACTATACACTGTCCATTTTTTTAGGTGAAAATTTCGATGTCGTCGGATGCACTCCAAATGTATCTGATTCGATTAATAGACACTAGAGAACATACCCAGAGGAGTACAGAAGTCGTAGGTAGCCTAGTTGGGCCGCTGTGCCAGTCGGAAGTTGAACCAGCCAAAGGCCAAAATATCCTTACTACACACTGTCCATTTTTTTAGGTGAAAATTTCGATGTCGTCGGATGCACTCCAAATGTATCTGATTCGATTAATAGACACTAGAGAACATACCCAGAGGAGTACAGAAGTCGTAGGTAGCCTAGTTGGGCCGCTGTGCCAGTCGGAAGTTGAACCAGCCAAAGGCCAAAATATCCTTACTATACACTGTCCATTTTTTTAGATGAAAATTTCGATGTCGTCGGATGCACTCCAAATGTATCTGATTCGATTAATAGACACTAGAGAACATACCCAGAGGAGTACAGAAGTCGTAGGTAGCCTAGTTGGGCCGCTGTGCCAGTCGGAAGTTGAACCAGCCAAAGGCCAAAATATCCTTACTATACACTGTCCATTTTTTTAGGTGAAAATTTCGATGTCGTCGGATGCACTCCAAATGTATCTGATTCGATTAATAGACACTAGAGAACATACCCAGAGGAGTACAGAAGTCGTAGGTAGCCTAGTTGGGCCGCTGTGCCAGTCGGAAGTTGAACCAGCCAAAGGCCAAAATATCCTTACTATACACTGTCCATTTTTTTAGGTGAAAATTTCGATGTCGTCGGATGCACTCCAAATGTATCTGATTCGATTAATAGACACTAGAGAACATACCCAGAGGAGTACAGAAGTCGTAGGTAGCCTAGTTGGGCCGCTGTGCCAGTCGGAAGTTGAACCAGCCAAAGGCCAAAATATCCTTACTATACACTGTCCATTTTTTTAGGTGAAAATTTCGATGTCGTCGGATGCACTCCAAATGTATCTGATTCGATTAATAGACACTAGAGAACATACCCAGAGGAGTACAGAAGTCGTAGGTAGCCTAGTTGGGCCGCTGTGCCAGTCGGAAGTTGAACCAGCCAAAGGCCAAAATATCCTTACTATACACTGTCCATTTTTTTAGGTGAAAATTTCGATGTCGTCGGATGCACTCCAAATGTATCTGATTCGATTAATAGACACTAGAGAACATACCCAGAGGAGTACAGAAGTCGTAGGTAGCCTAGTTGGGCCGCTGTGCCAGTCGGAAGTTGAACCAGCCAAAGGCCAAAATATCCTTACTATACACTGTCCATTTTTTTAGGTGAAAATTTCGATGTCGTCGGATGCACTCCAAATGTATCTGATTCGATTAATAGACACTAGAGAACATACCCAGAGGAGTACAGAAGTCGTAGGTAGCCTAGTTGGGCCGCTGTGCCAGTCGGAAGTTGAACCAGCCAAAGGCCAAAATATCCTTACTATACACTGTCCATTTTTTTAGGTGAAAATTTCGATGTCGTCGGATGCACTCCAAATGTATCTGATTCGATTAATAGACACTAGAGAACATACCCAGAGGAGTACAGAAGTCGTAGGTAGCCTAGTTGGGCCGCTGTGCCAGTCGGAAGTTGAACCAGCCAAAGGCCAAAATATCCTTACTATACACTGTCCATTTTTTTAGGTGAAAATTTCGATGTCGTCGGATGCACTCCAAATGTATCTGATTCGATTAATAGACACTAGAGAACATACCCAGAGGAGTACAGAAGTCGTAGGTAGCCTAGTTGGGCCGCTGTGCCAGTCGGAAGTTGAACCAGCCAAAGGCCAAAATATCCTGTCCATTTTTTTAGGTGAAAATTTCGATGTCGTCGGATGCACTCCAAATGTATCTGATTCGATTAATAGACACTAGAGAACATACCCAGAGGAGTACAGAAGTCGTAGGTAGCCTAGTTGGGCCGCTGTGCCAGTCGGAAGTTGAACCAGCCAAAGGCCAAAATATCCTTACTATACACTGTCCATTTTTTTAGGTGAAAATTTCGATGTCGTCGGATGCACTCCAAATGTATCTGATTCGATTAATAGACACTAGAGAACATACCCAGAGGAGTACAGAAGTCGTAGGTAGCCTAGTTGGGCCGCTGTGCCAGTCGGAAGTTGAACCAGCCAAAGGCCAAAATATCCTTACTATACACTGTCCATTTTTTTAGGTGAAAATTTCGATGTCGTCGGATGCACTGCAAATGTATCTGATTCGATTAATAGACACTAGAGAACATACCCAGAGGAGTACAGAAGTCGTAGGTAGCCTAGTTGGGCCGCTGTGCCAGTCGGAAGTTGAACCAGCCAAAGGCCAAAATATCCTTACTATACACTGTCCATTTTTTTAGGTGAAAATTTCGATGTCGTCGGATGCACTCCAAATGTATCTGATTCGATTAATAGACACTAGAGAACATACCCAGAGGAGTACAGAAGTCGTAGGTAGCCTAGTTGGGCCGCTGTGCCAGTCGGAAGTTGAACCAGCCAAAGGCCAAAATATCCTTACTATACACTGTCCATTTTTTTAGGTGAAAATTTCGATGTCGTCGGATGCACTCCAAATGTATCTGATTCGATTAATAGACACTAGAGAACATACCCAGAGGAGTACAGAAGTCGTAGGTAGCCTAGTTGGGCCGCTGTGCCAGTCGGAAGTTGAACCAGCCAAAGGCCAAAATATCCTTACTATACACTGTCCATTTTTTTAGGTGAAAATTTCGATGTCGTCGGATGCACTCCAAATGTATCTGATTCGATTAATAGACACTAGAGAACATACCCAGAGGAGTACAGAAGTCGTAGGTAGCCTAGTTGGGCCGCTGTGCCAGTCGGAAGTTGAACCAGCCAAAGGCCAAAATATCCTTACTATACACTGTCCATTTTTTTAGGTGAAAATTTCGATGTCGTCGGATGCACTCCAAATGTATCTGATTCGATTAATAGACACTAGAGAACATACCCAGAGGAGTACAGAAGTCGTAGGTAGCCTAGTTGGGCCGCTGTGCCAGTCGGAAGTTGAACCAGCCAAAGGCCAAAATATCCTTACTATACACTGTCCATTTTTTTAGGTGAAAATTTCGATGTCGTCGGATGCACTCCAAATGTATCTGATTCGATTAATAGACACTAGAGAACATACCCAGAGGAGTACAGAAGTCGTAGGTAGCCTAGTTGGGCCGCTGTGCCAGTCGGAAGTTGAACCAGCCAAAGGCCAAAATATCCTTACTATACACTGTCCATTTTTTTAGGTGAAAATTTCGATGTCGTCGGATGCACTCCAAATGTATCTGATTCGATTAATAGACACTAGAGAACATACCCAGAGGAGTACAGAAGTCGTAGGTAGCCTAGTTGGGCCGCTGTGCCAGTCGGAAGTTGAACCAGCCAAAGGCCAAAATATCCTTACTATACACTGTCCATTTTTTTAGGTGAAAATTTCGATGTCGTCGGATGCACTCCAAATGTATCTGATTCGATTAATAGACACTAGAGAACATACCCAGAGGAGTACAGAAGTCGTAGGTAGCCTAGTTGGGCCGCTGTGCCAGTCGGAAGTTGAACCAGCCAAAGGCCAAAATATCCTGTCCATTTTTTTAGGTGAAAATTTCGATGTCGTCGGATGCACTCCAAATGTATCTGATTCGATTAATAGACACTAGAGAACATACCCAGAGGAGTACAGAAGTCGTAGGTAGCCTAGTTGGGCCGCTGTGCCAGTCGGAAGTTGAACCAGCCAAAGGCCAAAATATCCTGTCCATTTTTTTAGGTGAAAATTTCGATGTCGTCGGATGCACTCCAAATGTATCTGATTCGATTAATAGACACTAGAGAACATACCCAGAGGAGTACAGAAGTCGTAGGTAGCCTAGTTGGGCCGCTGTGCCAGTCGGAAGTTGAACCAGCCAAAGGCCAAAATATCCTTACTATACACTGTCCATTTTTTTAGGTGAAAATTTCGATGTCGTCGGATGCACTCCAAATGTATCTGATTCGATTAATAGACACTAGAGAACATACCCAGAGGAGTACAGAAGTCGTAGGTAGCCTAGTTGGGCCGCTGTGCCAGTCGGAAGTTGAACCAGCCAAAGGCCAAAATATCCTTACTATACACTGTCCATTTTTTTAGGTGAAAATTTCGATGTCGTCGGATGCACTCCAAATGTATCTGATTCGATTAATAGACACTAGAGAACATACCCAGAGGAGTACAGAAGTCGTAGGTAGCCTAGTTGGGCCGCTGTGCCAGTCGGAAGTTGAACCAGCCAAAGGCCAAAATATCCTTACTATACACTGTCCATTTTTTTAGGTGAAAATTTCGATGTCGTCGGATGCACTGCAAATGTATCTGATTCGATTAATAGACACTAGAGAACATACCCAGAGGAGTACAGAAGTCGTAGGTAGCCTAGTTGGGCCGCTGTGCCAGTCGGAAGTTGAACCAGCCAAAGGCCAAAATATCCTTACTATACACTGTCCATTTTTTTAGGTGAAAATTTCGATGTCGTCGGATGCACTCCAAATGTATCTGATTCGATTAATAGACACTAGAGAACATACCCAGAGGAGTACAGAAGTCGTAGGTAGCCTAGTTGGGCCGCTGTGCCAGTCGGAAGTTGAACCAGCCAAAGGCCAAAATATCCTTACTATACACTGTCCATTTTTTTAGGTGAAAATTTCGATGTCGTCGGATGCACTCCAAATGTATCTGATTCGATTAATAGACACTAGAGAACATACCCAGAGGAGTACAGAAGTCGTAGGTAGCCTAGTTGGGCCGCTGTGCCAGTCGGAAGTTGAACCAGCCAAAGGCCAAAATATCCTTACTATACACTGTCCATTTTTTTAGGTGAAAATTTCGATGTCGTCGGATGCACTCCAAATGTATCTGATTCGATTAATAGACACTAGAGAACATACCCAGAGGAGTACAGAAGTCGTAGGTAGCCTAGTTGGGCCGCTGTGCCAGTCGGAAGTTGAACCAGCCAAAGGCCAAAATATCCTTACTATACACTGTCCATTTTTTTAGGTGAAAATTTCGATGTCGTCGGATGCACTCCAAATGTATCTGATTCGATTAATAGACACTAGAGAACATACCCAGAGGAGTACAGAAGTCGTAGGTAGCCTAGTTGGGCCGCTGTGCCAGTCGGAAGTTGAACCAGCCAAAGGCCAAAATATCCTGTCCATTTTTTTAGGTGAAAATTTCGATGTCGTCGGATGCACTCCAAATGTATCTGATTCGATTAATAGACACTAGAGAACATACCCAGAGGAGTACAGAAGTCGTAGGTAGCCTAGTTGGGCCGCTGTGCCAGTCGGAAGTTGAACCAGCCAAAGGCCAAAATATCCTGTCCATTTTTTTAGGTGAAAATTTCGATGTCGTCGGATGCACTCCAAATGTATCTGATTCGATTAATAGACACTAGAGAACATACCCAGAGGAGTACAGAAGTCGTAGGTAGCCTAGTTGGGCCGCTGTGCCAGTCGGAAGTTGAACCAGCCAAAGGCCAAAATATCCTGTCCATTTTTTTAGGTGAAAATTTCGATGTCGTCGGATGCACTCCAAATGTATCTGATTCGATTAATAGACACTAGAGAACATACCCAGAGGAGTACAGAAGTCGTAGGTAGCCTAGTTGGGCCGCTGTGCCAGTCGGAAGTTGAACCAGCCAAAGGCCAAAATATCCTGTCCATTTTTTTAGGTGAAAATTTCGATGTCGTCGGATGCACTCCAAATGTATCTGATTCGATTAATAGACACTAGAGAACATACCCAGAGGAGTACAGAAGTCGTAGGTAGCCTAGTTGGGCCGCTGTGCCAGTCGGAAGTTGAACCAGCCAAAGGCCAAAATATCCTTACTATACACTGTCCATTTTTTTAGGTGAAAATTTTCGATGTCGTCGGATGCACTCCAAATGTATCTGATTCGATTAATAGACACTAGAGAACATACCCAGAGGAGTACAGAAGTCGTAGGTAGCCTAGTTGGGCCGCTGTGCCAGTCGGAAGTTGAACCAGCCAAAGGCCAAAATATCCTTACTATACACTGTCCATTTTTTTAGGTGAAAATTTCGATGTCGTCGGATGCACTCCAAATGTATCTGATTCGATTAATAGACACTAGAGAACATACCCAGAGGAGTACAGAAGTCGTAGGTAGCCTAGTTGGGCCGCTGTGCCAGTCGGAAGTTGAACCAGCCAAAGGCCAAAATATCCTTACTATACACTGTCCATTTTTTTAGGTGAAAATTTCGATGTCGTCGGATGCACTGCAAATGTATCTGATTCGATTAATAGACACTAGAGAACATACCCAGAGGAGTACAGAAGTCGTAGGTAGCCTAGTTGGGCCGCTGTGCCAGTCGGAAGTTGAACCAGCCAAAGGCCAAAATATCCTTACTATACACTGTCCATTTTTTTAGGTGAAAATTTCGATGTCGTCGGATGCACTCCAAATGTATCTGATTCGATTAATAGACACTAGAGAACATACCCAGAGGAGTACAGAAGTCGTAGGTAGCCTAGTTGGGCCGCTGTGCCAGTCGGAAGTTGAACCAGCCAAAGGCCAAAATATCCTTACTATACACTGTCCATTTTTTTAGGTGAAAATTTCGATGTCGTCGGATGCACTCCAAATGTATCTGATTCGATTAATAGACACTAGAGAACATACCCAGAGGAGTACAGAAGTCGTAGGTAGCCTAGTTGGGCCGCTGTGCCAGTCGGAAGTTGAACCAGCCAAAGGCCAAAATATCCTTACTATACACTGTCCATTTTTTTAGGTGAAAATTTCGATGTCGTCGGATGCACTCCAAATGTATCTGATTCGATTAATAGACACTAGAGAACATACCCAGAGGAGTACAGAAGTCGTAGGTAGCCTAGTTGGGCCGCTGTGCCAGTCGGAAGTTGAACCAGCCAAAGGCCAAAATATCCTTACTATACACTGTCCATTTTTTTAGGTGAAAATTTCGATGTCGTCGGATGCACTCCAAATGTATCTGATTCGATTAATAGACACTAGAGAACATACCCAGAGGAGTACAGAAGTCGTAGGTAGCCTAGTTGGGCCGCTGTGCCAGTCGGAAGTTGAACCAGCCAAAGGCCAAAATATCCTGTCCATTTTTTTAGGTGAAAATTTCGATGTCGTCGGATGCACTCCAAATGTATCTGATTCGATTAATAGACACTAGAGAACATACCCAGAGGAGTACAGAAGTCGTAGGTAGCCTAGTTGGGCCGCTGTGCCAGTCGGAAGTTGAACCAGCCAAAGGCCAAAATATCCTTACTATACACTGTCCATTTTTTTAGGTGAAAATTTTCGATGTCGTCGGATGCACTCCAAATGTATCTGATTCGATTAATAGACACTAGAGAACATACCCAGAGGAGTACAGAAGTCGTAGGTAGCCTAGTTGGGCCGCTGTGCCAGTCGGAAGTTGAACCAGCCAAAGGCCAAAATATCCTTACTATACACTGTCCATTTTTTTAGGTGAAAATTTCGATGTCGTCGGATGCACTCCAAATGTATCTGATTCGATTAATAGACACTAGAGAACATACCCAGAGGAGTACAGAAGTCGTAGGTAGCCTAGTTGGGCCGCTGTGCCAGTCGGAAGTTGAACCAGCCAAAGGCCAAAATATCCTTACTATACACTGTCCATTTTTTTAGGTGAAAATTTCGATGTCGTCGGATGCACTGCAAATGTATCTGATTCGATTAATAGACACTAGAGAACATACCCAGAGGAGTACAGAAGTCGTAGGTAGCCTAGTTGGGCCGCTGTGCCAGTCGGAAGTTGAACCAGCCAAAGGCCAAAATATCCTTACTATACACTGTCCATTTTTTTAGGTGAAAATTTCGATGTCGTCGGATGCACTCCAAATGTATCTGATTCGATTAATAGACACTAGAGAACATACCCAGAGGAGTACAGAAGTCGTAGGTAGCCTAGTTGGGCCGCTGTGCCAGTCGGAAGTTGAACCAGCCAAAGGCCAAAATATCCTTACTATACACTGTCCATTTTTTTAGGTGAAAATTTCGATGTCGTCGGATGCACTCCAAATGTATCTGATTCGATTAATAGACACTAGAGAACATACCCAGAGGAGTACAGAAGTCGTAGGTAGCCTAGTTGGGCCGCTGTGCCAGTCGGAAGTTGAACCAGCCAAAGGCCAAAATATCCTTACTATACACTGTCCATTTTTTTAGGTGAAAATTTCGATGTCGTCGGATGCACTCCAAATGTATCTGATTCGATTAATAGACACTAGAGAACATACCCAGAGGAGTACAGAAGTCGTAGGTAGCCTAGTTGGGCCGCTGTGCCAGTCGGAAGTTGAACCAGCCAAAGGCCAAAATATCCTTACTATACACTGTCCATTTTTTTAGGTGAAAATTTCGATGTCGTCGGATGCACTCCAAATGTATCTGATTCGATTAATAGACACTAGAGAACATACCCAGAGGAGTACAGAAGTCGTAGGTAGCCTAGTTGGGCCGCTGTGCCAGTCGGAAGTTGAACCAGCCAAAGGCCAAAATATCCTGTCCATTTTTTTAGGTGAAAATTTCGATGTCGTCGGATGCACTCCAAATGTATCTGATTCGATTAATAGACACTAGAGAACATACCCAGAGGAGTACAGAAGTCGTAGGTAGCCTAGTTGGGCCGCTGTGCCAGTCGGAAGTTGAACCAGCCAAAGGCCAAAATATCCTTACTATACACTGTCCATTTTTTTAGGTGAAAATTTCGATGTCGTCGGATGCACTCCAAATGTATCTGATTCGATTAATAGACACTAGAGAACATACCCAGAGGAGTACAGAAGTCGTAGGTAGCCTAGTTGGGCCGCTGTGCCAGTCGGAAGTTGAACCAGCCAAAGGCCAAAATATCCTTACTATACACTGTCCATTTTTTTAGGTGAAAATTTCGATGTCGTCGGATGCACTCCAAATGTATCTGATTCGATTAATAGACACTAGAGAACATACCCAGAGGAGTACAGAAGTCGTAGGTAGCCTAGTTGGGCCGCTGTGCCAGTCGGAAGTTGAACCAGCCAAAGGCCAAAATATCCTTACTATACACTGTCCATTTTTTTAGGTGAAAATTTCGATGTCGTCGGATGCACTCCAAATGTATCTGATTCGATTAATAGACACTAGAGAACATACCCAGAGGAGTACAGAAGTCGTAGGTAGCCTAGTTGGGCCGCTGTGCCAGTCGGAAGTTGAACCAGCCAAAGGCCAAAATATCCTGTCCATTTTTTTAGGTGAAAATTTCGATGTCGTCGGATGCACTCCAAATGTATCTGATTCGATTAATAGACACTAGAGAACATACCCAGAGGAGTACAGAAGTCGTAGGTAGCCTAGTTGGGCCGCTGTGCCAGTCGGAAGTTGAACCAGCCAAAGGCCAAAATATCCTTACTATACACTGTCCATTTTTTTAGGTGAAAATTTCGATGTCGTCGGATGCACTCCAAATGTATCTGATTCGATTAATAGACACTAGAGAACATACCCAGAGGAGTACAGAAGTCGTAGGTAGCCCTTCAAACAACCCCAAACCTAGGTCCTCTTAAAACAGTCATTTTGAGGGGACTTTGCCGAAAACACACTAAACGGAGGTTGGTCTGTTTGGGGCTTGCAGTTCAATCTGCTTGCCTAGCATGTCCTTCATACCCTCCAACATTCAAAGTAAACTCCCATTAAACCACACACATACACAATAAGTCCTTATCAGGACTACGAGTCCACGGGAAAGTCCTTATCAGGACTGTGATTCAACATTTCCAAAGGCAAGTATGGCTAAAATTATGTTTCATAAAAATCCACTGAAATTTAACAAGAACATGCACGCACCCACAGATCTGAAAATTTCAGTGCAAAATTAAACACCAGGCCACGAGAAATGCAGAAAAAACAGGAGGTATATCCATGATATCCGGATGGTATGCAATGATTTTACTCCTGAGTGGGATGATCACTTAGCGCCCCAAAAAAACCGTTGCATATCATCCGGGCGTAAACTTGGGGCACCTGCTGGTTTTTCTGCATTTCTGGTGGCCTGGTGTTTTGGGGTGATTTTGGACTAAACATTTTGATTTTGTACCGCTCTGGGTGGTCGTAGCGAGGTGGTTGGTGGCATGCTGGGCGGTACACGGTGCAGCGCGATCGGCGGTATGCGTGGCACTAAGATGAACGGTACGGTGAGGGATACAGAAGACGGTATGTGAGAAGGTACGGCAAGTGGAATGGAAGTGGTATGAGAGCGGTATGTGGTCCGTCGGAAACGCCGACGTCTGGGGCGGTAGGGGATGCAGTCAGACAAGCGGAATGTCGAGCGGGACCGTTAGCGGTACGATGTCAAAAAAAAGTGAAATTTCATACAAAATCCAAGCAAAACACCAGGTCACCCGAAAATCGGAAAAAGCAGTAGGTACCCCAAATTTAAGCCGGGGTAGTATGCAACGATTTTTGTCAGGGGAGATCTGGGGGAAAGTCATTGCATACTTCAAGTTGTATGCGATGCGACTACTTTTCCGGTTTGACTTTCCGAGCAGAAAAATGCCTTTCTTGGGGTTCTACTACCTCTTACATTGGCTGATCCTTAAAAGAACCTTTTGTGTGCGTGTGCGAGTATTTGTTTTACATTTGGGTTTACTTGTTGTTGCAAGCTTTTGACATCTGTCGAGTCGAGCAGATTGAAACTACTGACCCGTTTTATGGTTTTATGTTTTGAATGCTTAAATGGATTCGAAAGGATTGTGGGCTGATTTGGTTCTACTTTATTGATTGTATTTGTGGCATTTCGAAATGGCACGCTCTGCTGGATCTCAGGGAGTGTTGAAGAACATTCAATTCTTCGAAAATAACCTTGTCAGAATGGAGTCCTGTAAGAACTGCTCTGAAGGACATGGTGGTAATGTTGTACATCCCATTTATTAACCGCAAGATCCCAGCAATACAATGGAGTAGAAGTTTGTTCAAAATCCATGTCATAAACTGGTTTTATTGAATTCTACTTTTGAAACCCCTTAATGGATGACGCTGTATATCTGACATTGTCTCCTTCCTTTCGTCAAATTACACAAACTTGTCATTGATCGGATGAAGTCAACTCGAGAGTGACATCATGTCTGAACTCCCCTCCCCTCCGCACCATCGGATTTATGTCCAGTCCGTACAAAGAAAACAAAAATCATATACAATCGGATGAAGGGAGAGAGTGAAAAAATAGGGAAAACTTTCTTTGATCCTTGACAGAATCGAAGATTAACATACGTCAATTTATCCACCCCAACATCAGCCCGTCCCGTCCCTCATCTCCTGGGACAAGTACTGTAAAGCAAACAAACACTCCGCATTAAGGGGACTTTGCAGGACCAGAAACAATCGCACACAGACGACAACGACGCCGGACTGAATGACGAACAGGACAAAACAAGAATCTCTGTAATCCCTCACTGAGCCGCATGTCGAAAGAGACACACAGAGAGAGAGAGAGAGAGATAGTGGGACTACCACGAGCACCACAATATAAATTGCCCCATTTAAAATGTTCGTCCTGTTCAAGTATATCCTTTGAACGCACTTACAGGTGGTGGCGTCGCTGAAGTGGCGAGGAGCAGCTTTTGCCTCCTCCGACTAGGTTAAGGGTGCAAAACGACCACTGAGACTTGAGAGAAGGATTTTGTTGAATGCGTTGACTTGGTAAATACAAATAGCCCCACTCCACCACCCACCCACACACACACACACACAGTGACTCGGCATAGAAAAGTTTGACAGACATAGACACAGCTGATGCTCCTGGGCACAAATGCCATCAACATGTCCTATCCTGTCTATTGTTGGTGGAGGCGCCTCTTTGTTGTCGCTGAGAGGGTATGATTTGTGAGATACACAAGGATCTTCATCATCGTTCACGGGGCCAGCAAGGACAATCGCACACGCATTTGCGTTGGATCTCTTGTAACTTGCTTTTTTTTTTTTTGTTCACCTTTGTACTGGAATTCCACCCATCCGCCCCTCCCCCACCCAGCATCGTTCTCGAGAAAAGGCTGATGATGACAAGAACTCCTCAGCCTGACATTGACAAGGCAATTGTTTAAGATCCACGCCCTCACACACACACACGCGAGCCTTCGTGCAGTCCTGTGTGACTTCTTCATCTCTCTGCCGAGCGGGATCCTTTGTTTTCGCACACATCGTGGCGGCCTGCCCATGAATCCTGGCGAATGTGTCCTGTTGGAAATAAATCACTTTCATGGGGCTAATTAAAGTTAATCTTAGTCAAAGTGGTGGGGGTGGGGGTGCGGGGCTAAGGCGATGGGGAAGAAAAGTTTTCCTTTCTTTTTGCCAGTGTGCGGCTTCCTCTTCCTATTTTCCTGTCCTTTTTATCATTTTTCACTCGATGCCTTGTTGTTTCAGTGTTTCAGGGACTCCTGGCTGCGTGCGTGTATGTGAGATGGATTCATTATTCCATTTCCACACACACACACGCGCTTTTTTTCCCAAGTCAAAGGACGAAAACTCAAAATAGAAGAAATTCGGAGAAATTCCCTTCGCCCTCTGCAAAATGGTGGGATCAACATGTCTTTTGTCGATGATAACCCCCCGCTACCGCGGCCACGGTTCGGTTCGGTTGCCATGCATGCGGGACCAGGAAGGAAGCTTTTAAGGATACGTGTTAAAGAAGTTACGTCTGAAGGCGAACAACATGCAGATTCGAGGCCTAAAGGTTCGAAAGGATATCTGATTGAACGCAAGCAGGGATCGGAGCGCTGCCGGGAGACGGCAGGAAGACTTGTGCGAAACTTTTTTTCTCTTGCCCAGATTTACCAAAGTCTCAGAAGCATAATTCTTCTTTCTTTGCGTGCGTGCCCAAACAGGCACCCGCACACGCAAGCTTCCCGACCATAGCTTGCGAAACACCAGCGCGGGGGGGGGAGTGCGGAGGAAGTGCGAGATTCGTCCAGGGATTTCTCGCTGAATGAATTATTCAAATGTGTTTGTGTGCGGGGCGGCGGGGTGTTTCAGACTCGACACCAGTTCGGCGCGGAGGCGGAGTTCTTTAAGTGTCGGCCCGAGTTGGTGGCGCGTATGTCTGACTGAATTAATTGGCAAGGAAAGGTCATAGATTTGGGAAATTTTCCCAAGATTAGGACCGACGTAAGCATTTTTCAGGGCAATCAAGCGGTGGTTGAGGAGGAGACGGCGAGGCCGTATGCATACGATGATCGGGAGCGGTTCTTTAGTAGACTTGTGGGATGTGGCATGGAAGTGTCTGTGCACAAGTTGGGGCGCTTCTTTCGCTTTCGAGGGGATGTAATGGATGTTCGGGGAATATGGATGTGGAGGTTGCCTGCGCGTCCTTGGGCTAGTTTAGGGGGTGCCGAGGAAGGACAAGTTTTTTGAATGGAGATAAGAGCGGGAGCTACAAGGCTTCAGGGTCTGAAGTTGTAAGGGAACACGAGGAGGAGAGTCCTTAGAAGCGACGCTCACTCGAAGAAATTTGAAAAAAAAAAATCGAGAAAGAACGCCCTTTAAACTGGGCTAGGCGGCAGTGCCCACGTGACCTGGTTATGTGGAAGGCTGTGACAAGGGGGTGTCCTGGTTGTGGTTGCGTATGAGAGAAATGCCATCATTCGCGGGTCAGTACTCGAACGGCTTGGGTATAGAGCCTTCACGCCTCCGGGAGCGTGGGTAGAGGCATGTTTGACTGGGGACCAGGACTGTAGCTCCAGTCAAAGAAGACGAAGTATACACCGCAGGCACGGCTTCGCAGCAAAAAAGAAGTCACCGCCCAAGAAACGATTCAATAGCAGAAATCCGAGGCAAGAGCAGAGTTGGGACAACAGCCAAGGAACACTTACCACATCAAGGACGTAGGCTATCTTGGCCAAAACGTGGGCACCGAAGTTCTTGAGAAAAGGCGGTGAATTGAGGAAGTTCACTCTGTCTTCGATTCTCTACTCATCATGATCTGCTGGAAGACACATTGCTCCGGCACCCACATCCTGGCCTTCGAGAGCACCTGAATCGATGCGGTTCTGTAAAGGACTTGCTACCCCAGGACTCCGACCTCCCCATCCCTTCGGCAACCTCGACTCATAGTAAATTGCCACCACAATCTCTCGCACTGGAGACTAATCATTCTTCGGGAAATCGTTTTGTCCACATTTCTTGAAGGAACACGTCGATGACTGGGGCCACAATATCCGTCTGTTGTCTGCATACGACAACTTTTCTCAGAAACTCATGTCCCACGCCCGAGAAGTCACCGTCCGCAGCCCAACTCACTCCTTCCACCCTCAATCCACCGCAGTCTTTGCCAAATGCCATCCACAGCCCACCGCCTCACTTGACCATGAATCTGTTCATCGAACTGGCACGTCGTGGCGGCCGTGTAATAAAACGCAATGTCGAGTAATTATTTAACAAATTAGCGAAAACCGAAAAAAACAACCTTTTTTTGCTGCTCACTGGTTTAACTTTCATTTCCTCGGCTCCTGCGGAATGTAATCGTGTCGCTTAAAGTCTCATTTCGCAGGCGACCAATCGATGTGTCCTCGTTTGTTTATGCACTTGTGTTGTTTTTTTTGTAATAATTAAACTATCCACACTCACACGCTCGCACACTCCACAGAAGGGAATTTTAATTACTCCCTAATGGATTATTTAAATCAACAAGAGAAAGGATTGCATAGTACACAGGCGCTGTGTGCTTTGTAAGGAATAATGGATTTTTGTGTGAAAAAAAAGGGAGAAATGTGACCAAGCTCCCTTAATGATGCCGAACGAGTGGAGATTTTTCAATTTAAAATAAATTATTGAAAAAAAAAAAAAAAATTAACGTGTTGTTGTAAAATAGGCGCTGTTGATTGTAATTACGAGTAAGCGCTTGTAAATTGGAGGGGCTTACATGTGCTGGAGGGACAAGCTAATGAAGTGAGTGTCAGGACGGGCTGGTGGGTGGTGGAGGGTGGGGTGCGGTCTGGGTAGTGATGATGGCGGAGTGCTGGACAAGAGCTTGTGGCAGCTGATCCGTCTGTGTTAAGTGGCAGCTAAGGTCAGTCCTGTGGAGCTGAGCAAGCCTCTCCTGTGTTTACCACGATTACTGTCTGCAGTGGCGAATCAGGAGCAGGACAGGTGTAGATGCCAATCGGCAAGAAAACTGCGAGTTGAACAGAGTCATCAGCAAAGACACCACAAACGACACACACGACACGAGTCAAAATTGATGAGAAGCGTCCTCAAAAAAGAGAGGAGGCAACAGTAAGAATCCGCGGCACCAGCAGACAGACGGGTCAACAGGAAAGACTCGAGTCAACAGTAAGGAGACGAGCCATCAGCAAAGACACCACAAAAGACGCATACGACACGAGTCAAAATTGAGGAGACGCGGCACCAGAAAAGAGAGGAGGCAACAGTAAGAAGACGCGGCACCAGCAGACAGACGGGTCAACAGGAAAGACACGAGTCAACAGTAAGAGGATGCGTCACCAGCGAGCAGACGTCGTCGGCCGACAACAAAGACACGAATCAGCAAAGAAACGTGTTATAGAAGGACACTGAGCTATAGGCACGCAAGCCCACAGGTCCCATAGAATGACTTCTGCCGAAGCTGAGTGGATAGGAGGAGACTGGCAGCCAGGAGAAGCAGGAGCAAGACAGAAGCAGCAGTAAGACGGAAGCAGGAGAAGGCCACACATCACCTCCTCTGCTCGCCCAGTGCAGTTAGCCATTGCACAACGAACTGAGTTCGCATCAAGAGACGCAAAATGCGCGATTCACCAGCAAAAAGTCGAGCAAAAACTGAATCCGTCCCATCAGTCAAAAATGGCCTCTTAAAGGCTATAAGCCAAAAAAAAAAAAAGGAGAGTTCCTCCTAGGGGACACCCGGGTTTGAACCGGGGACCTCTCGATCTGCAGTCGAATGCTTTTTTTTTTTTTTTTTTTTTTTTTTTTTTTGTAATTTTGTTTTTATTTAATGAAATATGCTTACTTGCTAGACAAAAGTACTTAAAACTAGCTTAACTAACTTAAGAATATACAAATGTTCTTAATACTAACCTACTGACCCTATGCGGGTACTCTAAGCTAATCTAATCTACATTATAATTGTGCCTTTCGGCTTAATCTATGTTTTTTTTTTTTTTTTTTAGTCTTTAAGACAATCTTTTACTAAAATTTTTTTATTTGCCAAGAAAATTTTCAAAAAACTTGGCTAAACTAAACTTACTTACTTAACTACTTAAACTACCTTATACTAACTTACCCTAACATAAAACTTAAGACTATCTTAACTATGTCCGTAACAGTACGGACACGTGCACCAGGGCGTATATTTTATGTATATGCCTAACATATATTTTTTATACGCCGTGGTGCACCTTTTTTTTTTTCTTATAAGTTTTTTTTTTTTTTTTTTTTTTTTTTTTTTTTTTTTTTTTTATATTAATTTTTTTGGATTTTTTGTTTTTTAATGTTTTTTTTTTTTTTTTTTTTTTTCCTTATAGCTACCTTAAACCTATGTAAGTTGGCCACCATGGTCAACTATCTGGTCCTCTAGAAAAGCCAGCGGTGGCGGAGACTGGTTTTGGTGTAACCACCAGTAAAATAGCCGTTCTTTGGCAGACTCTTTCCTGTCACGAGCGGGGATCGCTCTACTGAACCGAAGAAGATCCTCGTGGGTGCTAGCGACATCCGGTTCGTATTGGAGTCGCCTGTCCACTGTTCGGCGTACGACATGGAAGATAACAGGGCATCCGTCTGTATCCTGTATTAGGCCAATCGTGTCTAAATAAAGGAATGCCTCGGGAGGAATAAAGCCGTTAAGGCGCACCCTTTCATGGTACATGATATTGGGGTAATAAGCCCCAAAGATCAGACTGTTGGAAGAAGTCATAGCCCGTGCAATGTGCCTTCTGATCAGCTTAATAATAAAATTATCTATCCTGTTCAAGTTTGCCTCGTTGTACAGGACCTCGTTAGGATAGTACTTCTTGTACTCAGACTCGGGTGTGCGATACAAACGGAGACAGCTCCGGAGACACTGTCTCTCGAACAACCTCATCTTTTCCATCTGGGAAGGACTCACGTTGAACCACAGGGGACAACCGTACGCCATAATTGGCCGTACTAGGGCCATGTAGCAGATTACCTTCACCCTGGTATCAAGTTGGCTGCTGAAAAACAACCTCCTTGCCGCAGCAAAGGCTTTTCTGGCTTTCGTCAGAGCAATATCTATATGTTTGTCAAAATACAGATATTGATCCAGCCAAATGCCAAGATATCTAACTACACTTTTCACAGCTAACGGCCGTCCTTGCGGGTCAACTATGCCGAACTTGCGCCAGTTTGTGCGCGTATCCCGCGATGCCGTGTACAACGGGGTCCTGAAAAGGGTAGTTTCACACTTCAGGAAGTTGATAATCAACTTCCAGTCGTCGCAAAATCGCTGAATTTTTTCGAAGTCACGCTGCAACAAGATATTTATTACTTCGACCTTCGGACCTGATCTGTACGCTACTAGATCGTCGGCGTACGCAATTAAGTGCGGCATGGAACCTATAAGATCCGCAGTGAATATTGAGAACAAGATCGGCGAACCAACAGCCCCTTGTTGAAGACCATTTTTAATGTCAAAGACCGTGGTAGAAGTTACGCCGTTACTTTTCACGACGAACTTTCTACCTGTTATCATGGCATAGATCGTATATAGCAATGGTTTACTTATGCCGAGCCTGACCAGCTTGAGGAAGAGACCCTCCAACCAAACGGTGTCGAACGCCTTCTCCAAGTCAATCAGACAGGCACCCGTGCACTGATTTTTGCTTTTATTCCATTGAATGTCGGATACCAGCTTTGACGCGGCATGTATGGTATCATGCCCCGCCCTAAATCCGAACTGGTTGTCCGGTATTATTTTATTTTCATCAGCCCATTGTTTCAGAACTCCTATGACTATCTTTTCAAAAACCTTGCTTATGCAGGGAAGAAGACTGATCGACCGAAGATTTGTCGGGATGGATTTGTCTTTGTCCCGTTTAGGGATCGGTTGCACTACAGCTGTTTTCCAATGCGCCGGGTAATGTGCATTACTCAGCGCGTTGTTGAACAATGTTGTGTAAATTTGGACCGCTTCGGGGGGAAGATGGCGAAGCACAATATTCGGTATTCCATCGATTCCCACTGACTTTTTCTTTTTCAGCGAGTTGAAGATACCCTGAAGATCTTCTTGGGAAATCAAGATGTGATTTACATCGTAGGCGACGGCACTATGTGCCATATTATCGTCACTGAACCTGGTGAAACCAGGATTCTCGGATCGCCATTGACTTATCTCGTTGCGCAGATAGAAGTGGTTTAGCAAGGCTCTGTTCTCCAGATCGTGATTCGGCCTACTAACCTCGTTGACCGTATACACTCGCTGGAACACAGCACCAATAGCTTTAACCTTCTCCTGGGGATCTTCAACCACGAAGAAGTCATTGTCTAGCACTGCCTCACCTGGATCGATGCCAATTGAAGTCAGTAATTGTTCGTTGGGTGTCGTCCTGGGAAGTCTAACGACCTGAATGTCATTTTGATCTTTCCTCCGAAATATTTTATTTACTTGCGGGAACATACCCGGGTTGTTGGATTGTACAGCCCGGATTTTATTGCCCCAGTGCAAGCTTATAGCCAAACTGTAATTTATTCGAATTAACTGTTGGAGGTTCTTGATCTCAGACTTCAGTGCCCTGACTTCCGCGTTTTGTGGATCTGTAAACCGTCTGTGCAAGAGTTTGAGTCTTGACAGCAGTCTACTTTTGTGCACGTGAAGTGCATCGATGGTAGCATTTCGATAAACATCGCTGTCATCGATTGGTACTACCTTCGGAATGGTTTTCTCCATGGTTCGTTTTATTACGTCGTCCATTTGTATGAGGTACCTGTCAACCTCTTCGTTCGTCAGGTTTCTGTTTGTCGGAGGATTGATCCCACTCGAACGTAGTTCTGTGGATAAAGTCCTGGAGAAACGTGGCCAGCGGACCTTATTGTAATTATAAGGGTGCCTCTGGACATATTCCTCCAGTTCTTCCACCTCGTTCGGGAGCTGAATAGCCGCGAAGAGTCCGCAGTGGTCACTCTCGTACTCAACCGCAGTTAAACAGTTCCGTGTGCGTCTTTCCACGTCCAGTATAGTCAGTCGTTTGTCTATCAGCATCAGATCCAGATAGGACCCGCTTCTGGGAAAGGATGGCCTATCGGTTGCAAGCAAATCTAGCTTGAACTCAATATTGTGCTCTACCAACCAGTTATACAATGAGGTCCCCCTGGCGTTATGCACCACGTTGCCCCAATCCATATGCCTCGAGTTCAAATCCCCGGCTATGACATAGTAGTTCTCTTCCGAGCTCAGTCGAAGGCTAGTAAATAGAGTATCTAGCTCTGAAATGAAATGGGGATTGATATGTGCCTTGTCAGACGCATAGATCGCGATCACATATAGCCGCTTACCACCCCGAAGGGGGATGCGCGCGATACACGCTTCTATCGCCTGGAATTTTCGCACTTCACCGCTATACACGACCTTATGACAAAGGCCTTTTTTGATTAAGAGAGCTACCCCACCAGCTAGGTAGGCTCGGTCTCTTCGAATGATATGGTAATTCTTGTACCTGAGAGTATGCGTCTGGTTTAGCCTAGTTTCGCTAACCATCAACACGTCAGGATTATGGATTTGCAACAAGTTACCGAAGTTTAGTTGACGTTCACGCCTGATCAGTGAATTCACATTCACTGCTAGGATTTTAAGGTTACGGGCTGCCTGCGCAGCCATTAAACCGATGTTGCGTTTGGCTCTCCGAACAGCGTCGAGTAGATGAGGTCTACTCGCGCTGCTTGCTCAAGGAACTGCTTTTGTAGCTGAGCGATCTGCCCCTGGATGGAGAGCAGGACCGTCTTCAGATCCAGATCGGCTTCAGGTTGCCTGGCCACTGGGACCGGGGCCACCTTCGGCACTGTCTGTTGAACCGGTCGCCTACCCGATGCCATTTGGGCATAGGAGACTGCCGGAGTAACAGTGGTAGCTGGAGCACGGGGCACTGGCCTCGCTTCTACCATTTTTCCTTTCCTTTTGGCCTCTATAATTTTTCTGATTTCTTGGACCTTAGGGCATCCCCGATAGTTGGCAGGGTGCCCGCTGGTCTTACAGAGTACACACTTCAGTTTGCTCCTATCCTCGACTTTCTCCGTCCCTAAGGGACATTCCCCTCGATTGTGGGTTCCTGCGCATTTGACGCAGCGAGACTGCATGTTGCAATTCGCCGCGGCATGCCCAAACCTCTGACAACGAGCACACTGGAGTGTGTGGTTTGTCTTCTTTAATGTATCCCATTTGACATCAATAGAGCCTAGACGATGTATTCGTTTTAGACTATCTAATTTGCTGTCTGGGGTGACCTGGACTAGGAAGAACGGAAGTTTCCTGTTCTCCCTTTTCGAAACCGCAGTGATGAAGGGCTTAACCCCAACGACCTGGACATCGCCGCTCTGCGCTTGGCGCAGCTTAGCGAGGATCTCCTCCGGATCAGTGTCAGGATCCACGTCCTTAAGGAGCATGGTCTGCACTTTTTCCCCTTTTGGGGTGTAAGAAAAAAAATCGGCCTCCGCCACCGCTAGCCTGTCTTTAACTACAATATAGTCTGCCATTGATAAGCAATGGACAGATACTCGCAATGGACCCTTATACCTTATATAATATGACTCTTTGGTGACCAACTTACATAAGGTATCGACATCCTTCGTCTCCAGTCCGAAGACGTTGATTGGAGGGCATCTCTCTTTTTTCGCTGGCTGCTGCTGTTGTTGCTTCCGCTGTTGTTGTTGTTGCTGCTTCTGCTGCTGCGGCTGCTTCTTCTGCTGCTGCTGTTTCTGTTGTTGTTGTTGTTGTTGCTGCTGCTTTGGCTGATGTAGTTGTTGTTGCTGCTGCTGTTGCTTCTTCGCAGCTGTTGATCGTTGTCCCTTTGGCAACTGATGGGACTGTTCTTGTTGTTGCTGCTCTTTTGGCTGCTGTTTGTGTTGAGCAGCCTCTTTGGCCGCTCTCCTGGCCCTTAATTTGATTTGGAGGGCTTGGATGTGGGCATCCAGCTCCTCCCTCGCCCTCTGGCTCTTAATCAGCTGCTCCCGGTCCTCTTCCTCTTCGTCCTCTGATTCGGACGACGTTAGAGCATTGAAGGGGTTCTCTCTACCACTGTAGGAGAATCTCCCCTCGCCTTCTGTCGACTCGTATTCTACGTCGTCGACCAAAGTTTGCTGCCTTCTGGCTGCTGCTGCTGTAGTTGTGGCTACAGTTGTTGTTGTTGATGCTGCTGCTGTTGTAATTGCGGCTGTTGCCGCAATTTTCGCATCGGCTGATCCAAGGCTGGAACGGCGCTTCACCAGGTTTGGCTGTGGCTGAAGCTTCTTCCTCCTTTTCCTCCCCGCCTCTTCCTGTGTTGACTGGTGGTCTGATGTCCCAGCCACCGGTACAACATCACCCGATTTTCGGAGCTCGGGTCGCTCAGCTGGCTTCATTGCACTCACACTAAGTGTCTTTGTTTATTTTAATTTAAAAAAAAGGATTTCAGTTTTTCTTCGGGATTCGAACCCGGCACCACGAAGTCACCGGTGATCACTTTACCGCGAAGCTACCGATTCTTATTTTATTTAGGCGATATTTTTCGCACTTGATGTTTTACTATTTCCGCACTAAGTCGAAACACGTCTGCACTGGGTGGAGGTCTGTGAACGACTGAATTAAAGTAGACAAGCATATAACTGCAGTCGAATGCTCTACCACTGAGCTATATCCCCACATGTCCACCCGTCGTCAAGAAGGCCTGTTCACGCCAACCTATTCAATTTGACTTTTTTCCTCTTGGATGGCTCTTAACACGCAGCAGTGGTGGGAGTGAAAATGGATGATTAAGAGAGATGGGAGAAGAATGTACAATTGTGCCACTTGAAGGCACTTTAATTTAGAATCTGCTTCAAAACCTTCTAGACGCTTCGTGGTCGACTAGGCGTTGATTTAAGAACATTTCACAGGAACTGGAAATGATGGCCTGGATCCTCACAATGTGACATCTTAAGTAATCCTCTTGATCGAATGGACATTTCCCCCGAGTTTGCCCTCAAAGTCAATCGATTCCACAGAATTCCCTCTCCCATTCCACTCTCCCTGACTTCGGCAAATTTATAATCCTGCAGCCACATCGTTTCGAGGGAAATCCACCAATTGATCATTGACTTTTAAACAATAGATAATTCCACGAAAATCTCTCAATTCGCCGAAGAGAGCCTGCCTCGTTCAAGGGCGCATTTAATCCAAAACCATCCCCATCCGCAAATGGCGACCATCCACTTCCCCCCCCATCGATTGGAATTGTGTCGGAAAACAAATTAAAAGTCCGTAAGCCTCCGTTGTTATCCGCGGTAACACCACTTACCTGAGAGTTCGGTCAAGTTATCTATAAATCACTTGAACAAAAAACGAAGAACTCTCCTTCTGCCCGAACTCACCCCCCTCCTTGTCACCACCCGAGAGGAAACAATACAGAAACCTTTTCTTTCCCCCCCCCGTCTCTCTCCAATCAACAGCTTGTGGCTACACAGTGCCCAGCAAGGACATCTTCACCTGACCCTAATTGTGGATTTGATTCCAGATATGAAAACGAACACAAGAAAAAAAAAAACAAACACAAACCTTCTTAAATTAATTTTCTTCAAGAAAACACAGAAGGGAAAAAAAAATGAAGCACTAAACTTTTGCACGTCTTTGTTCAAAGGGAATTCTTTCCTCCGATGTCCTCGTCGTCGTCGTTGTCGTCGTCGGTTGCTTTTATTGTCTCCGGCCAGCCCCGCCGCCGCAGCCCGCTCAATGATCGTCATCATAATTGTGCTCTCGCCCCTCGGGGATACAGCCAAGCAAGAAAGGAAAACTTGCCCGAGAAGGGGCAGCGCGGGGATGAATGAAAACTTCAATTGAAGGAAAGAAGCGCTTTGCCCCTGTCAAGTCAATATCCGCCCAATTTCCCTTCCAACTCGATTAAATTGTGAAAAAAAGAAAACAGAACAGACCAGAGGAGGAATGGACGACGATGAAATGGGAATTGTGTTGTGCGAGGTGGCAGGCACCAGGGAGAGGCTAAAAGTCGCCTGGTTCGGCTACAATCAGCGGCTCTAATTAATTGAATTAGAATTAACCTCGCAAATTGTTTTATTCCAATGACGCCGATTCGGAGGAACGGCACGAATGCTTGCTTCGTTTTTTTGCGTTTCGCGCGTGTCCACTTGGAGTTATGATGACGATTTGCAGCATCCTTCGGGTGGGATAATCAAGTTGGGGGTTTTTTTTTAGCCGGATTCTCAGAACGCGACGGATGCTCGTGTGTACGCCCACATTCCTCGTCCAATTAAACCAGCAAATTCAAACAAAATTCCAGAGAATCTCGTCCTTCTTGACAACTGCAGGACACCCACTGACTGTCGTGTCCTGTGAACTCATCTCGCGCGACGTCAACGCTCCCACAAATGCCACTAATTACGATACTTCCGCCGGGGAAATCGTTCTGCGTGGGACACGTTAACACTCCACCAATTGGCCGATTAAATTAGACCACCCGCCCGCGCTTCACCCAATCGATTCAAGACACAGTGAAAATTGCAATTTTGAAAAACTCCATCAATTATCATAATTTCATCACCGTTCAAGGCGTGCGAATAAGGACACAACAAGAACAAAAGGACTTCAGCGAGGAATTTCTAATAAACGAACCCTGTCGGAGATGGTTTCGCGTAAGGATGTGACAGCGAGCAACAAGAGGCAACAGCTCAAGGACGACCTACTCTGTGGGGGGGGGGAGGCACGCAGAATGTGTTCTCCACCACACCACTCTAACGTCGCCGCCTTAAGCGATACACGACGGCGTGCATTGAAGCTCTGACTTTTGTGAATTAAAGTCTTACAGCACGAGAGATAGTCTAGCCTCCCTGGCCCTCCAACGCCTTTGTTTGATAGTTTGTAATCAAAAGCCAGGACACACCGAGCGTGATTTTCCACCCCTTCTTCTTTTTTTCTTTTTCTTGTCTCTCTCTCTCTCTCTCTCGTTTAAATGGTAACCGTGAGAAGTTGTGCAGTCGCTCAGCTAGCTCAGCTATTATCCTGGCGCCTGCTGGCGGATGAGGGGCGGTTGTAATTAGCTTTGAACAAAAGACGACGACAGGAAATGAAAAATTGCTCTTGCTCATGCTGCTGTTGCTATTGCTGACGCTGCTGCTGCTGCTGCTGCTGCTTTTCATTTGCACTAAATGCAAAAGAATGGCTGGTTGTGTGAGACGGCGGTGCAGGGACGGGTTGATGTGCATCTCATCTTCTCCGACGATGATTTTTTTTCGTTTTTCTTTGCATCACGACACTTGACGTTATTTGTCGTCTTCGAGTTGCTGTTGCTGTTGTCGCCATAATGTTCATCATTCACCACTCGACACCCGATGCTGATGGCATGCAAACTGACAAACACCCACACAGGCACACACATTCGCGCCGAGTGGGTGACGGCGAAAGAGACACACCCCATGTCTAATTGGAGGGTTGCTCTGGTGCAGCAGAAGCAACAGAAACACCACCACCAGATAGAAGGCTTCTTTCTGTTTGTTGACTCGTTAAAGGAGACTCCTTGTGTTTGATGAAGGGAAATGAACTGACACATTGAAGTGTCATTAGAGACACACTTGTGCAACACTCTTTCTCAAGTGGGTGTACGGCTCTCGCCGGAGAATGAGAATTCTTTAATTCTTCATCTTGCCATCGTCAAGCTAATCCAGGCGTCAGTGGAAAATATGAAGAGTTTGCTGTTAAGCATTTGAGAGTCATTATGCATGACCAATTTGATTTGATTTAAGTGGGGGAGGGGACCGAGCGACGTCGGCTAAGTCGGGACTTAACGAGCCAGAATTTAGGGTGAATAGCACACGCAAGTGATTTAGTTGGACGGGGTGAGTGGGGGGGAAGGGGGGGTGGTGGCTCTCTCTGAAACGAATTTGACATTTTCATGGTTCGTTAGTCGCTGACAGGTTCACTGAAGAAGAGCATGTGATTCAGCGCGACGCCGGGGTGGTGGGTCTAAGCGACGATGAGCGCAGAAGTTGTCAAAACAACAGCAATTCCGTGGAAAGTGCGATATGCAGCGGAGTGTGTGTTTGACAGAAAGGCACAGTGGCTAGAATCTTGGGACTCCTCCAAGGGACCACGGTGATGCTGCAGAGCTGAGTTAGAGAGCACCACCATTTTCTAGGAGGTACAACGAATTGGATGCGACAACAGTGGCCGCTTGGATGTTCTTGTGGTAAAAATGAGAAACTTTGGAACTAGGTTGGGACCTAAGTGATACTCTTGAGGAACTCCGCGATGAATTTGATGTTGGAGTTCCACAGGAGCTTCAACGTGGTCCATTACTGGTTCCTTTCTAATTGCAGAAGAATCAAATGGTCGCAAGTTGATGTAGCACGCATTTGATTCGTCGTTATGTAGAGAGGTGCCAGATATGGACCAAGTTGACACTCCTGTGGAACTCGAACTCGAATTTCTTGAGATTTACATTCAATTCAATAAAATAGGAGCCCCTAGCTCAGACCCTGCTAAAAAATAGAAATTTCGGAACCAGATGTGGACCAAGGTGACACTCCTGTGGAAATCCAAATCGAATTTCTTGAGATTTACATTCAATTCAATGAAATAGGAGCCCCTAGCTCAGACTCTGCTAAAAAAAAACCGAAATTTCGGAACCAAATGTGGACCAAGGTGACACTCCTGTGGAACTCCAACTCGAATTTCGGCACCAGGTGGGGACCAAGCTGATACTCCTGTGGCGCTCCAAGATGAATTTCATGCGACTTATATTCATTTCAATGAAATATGAGCCATTAGCTCAGGATTTTGGTAAAAAAATAGCAATTTCGGAACCAGGTGCGGACCAAGATGGTGCTCCTGAGGGCCTCCAAAACGAATTTCTTGCAATTTAAGCTGAATTTCATTTAGGATCACCCCCGAGAGAGACTTGAGATGCAACATTGCATCCATCCATGGAGAAAAGGTTCATCTTTGGTACAACTTAGTAACAAACTTCAAGGGACGTGACGAGCGATGGCAGACAGAGTGCTGCTCTAAGGAGTCCTCTTCTAGTAAACACTTCGTAGTGCATTTCTGCCATCAGCGGACCTTGTCTTAGTCTCGTAACAGAGATGTTTTCCATGTAAATGGTCACATTTAACCACGAAATGAAGACTTCTTCCCAATCAAACCCCCATGCCCAGTTACCACAGGAATTTTGTATTATTGAATAATTAATTAGGTGGTTTTCAATTAGTTGAACTGCGCGCAAGTCGCCGATGATGCGGTTGGAAGATTGTCTCTCGCCACGGGCTCTGCAACAGCCCCACAGGGCACACGCCGCAAACCTCATCAAACCGAAATTGAAATGACGAATACCGATCCTAAAGGTAAATATCTGCATTTCCGGTTCTACATTAATTATCCTATAAACGACCAAAGCCCCCCCCCTTCCCCGAATCACCATCAACAACCATCGTCAACCTCAATTACCACAATCGTGAGCCTCTCATACGTCGCGCAGCGTTGGCCTTAAAGCCTCACGCTCGTGACTGCGTCACGGAGTCATTCTTCCCCATTAGGCGAGATTATGTAATTAGGATTGTATAAATGCTCCCCTCTCCCTTTCGGGCAATCGAAAATTAAAGTACAACTCACCCTTGTTCCGGAGTGGCGCCTTCCCAGACCGCATGGAGCCGAACAGACACGAAAAAAAAAAAAACCAAAAACGCACACCGAACACCAAGTCAATTTCGCTTTCAGACCGCGACGCACGGCAACATTCAATGTGTCGACTGGCAAGCACTGGTGCGTCGCTGAAGCTGATAGCCTTGTCGTTGGCAGCGATATGTAACAAAATCCAAATTAAATGAATTTAAATACATTTTTAATTAATTTATTTAACAAGGCTGAAATGGTGGCCGTTGCCTCCATTGCCGAGTCAGTGTCCGAGTTCGAGTTCGGCGTCCGTTCCACCCGTCGCCAATTAAAATTATATATCACACTTCGGACGTGGCCGAGATGCCTCAGCAAATGATGAGGTAGCAACGCGCGCTTTTCTGCTGGAATTCAAGCCTTAATTGGATCCCTTTCCGTGTGAAATTTCGAACACAACACCAACAACAACAGGATGGAGAAAAAAAAATGAAAACTTATCGCGCACACGATAAAGTAGACTCACGGCGGGGTTCTCTACTTCTTTCGTTATTTTTTTCTTTTGTTTTTTTAATTTCCTGAACGAACGCACAATGAATTGGAAATTGCTGCCCTCGTCGAGGAGGAGATTCCGGCGTGAGGCGCGAACAAAGACCAGCACAGTACCGTCGTCGCGGCGTTAAATCCCCCACGCAGTCGAACGCCGTCAATTAATGTAAAACACGAACTGTTTACTGTGCACCACTGTGCCGCACAATGCCAGTAGCCGAGCACAAGAGCACGGGCCAGCAACGGGCCTGACCGTCGTCCGCGGCAGCCTTCGCTAATGGCCACAATAACAACAAAACGGTGCGAAACCCCTCTTTCGGACCATTTAACTTCGGTTTGACCCAATTTTCAAATTTTCCTTCGCCGGCTTTAAGCCACCGCCGGTGTGGAGCGATCAAAGCGAGAAAACTACCGAAAAGACTAAACGGGGCCGGCAACGGTCTTAAAAGAAGTTTTCGCGAGGTTTTGTGTATTTTTTCGTGACACTCGTTGAAAGAAACTGAACAAATACTCTTCCGACCGATAGATGGCGGTGGTGCGTGAAGCCGATTGCAAACCAACCCGTATCGCGTTATCAAAGGAACTGATTTCACCCAATCGACACCGAGTTGGTGTGAATTTCCATCAAGGAGTACATTCTCCTGTGCTGGCGCTGGTGGTCCTTTTGCCTTCGTCCTTTTTCCTGCGAGATTGAAGGATGTGAATGATGTGAAGTGTTGTTGGCCCCGAAGAGTCGACGAGAGCGAGAGCGAGAGCGAGAATGGCACTCTCTTTGGCCAAGAGAGTTTGCGTCGTGGAACGTGGGCGATATTCTCTCTTTTGAGGCACACCAAGTGTGTTGGAATGCTGAAGAATCGCCCCCGGACGCCACTGGTTCGATGGGAATTTCGAAAAAGCTCGTGGAGACTTTGTGCCACACAAGCAACCAGAGTGCGAGCGAGAGCGCGGAGCTGTTCTGTGAGCAATTCTCGTGCGCTAACTTACCCCCATTAGACAAGAGATTTCTCGAGATTTGATTTCAGCAGGGGCTGGTTGGTGGGTGAATGTTAATTACGTCTTAGAGGCGCTATAAAGGTCTATGTTACGACCCAATGAGTTCCCCCACCCACTGAGTGAAGAGGGTCTCATGGGAAGGTTGAGACTTGAGAGTAGTTTCATGTGGGCACTTGAAGGTGAGATCTTGACTTTTCTTCGAGTGCTGACATTTGACGGCGGATGGATGTGGGCGGAATGCGTGGCCTTGCGAGAGCGGACACATAAACCATGTGACACTGAACTCATTTCGAGGTCTATGACCTGCGGCCAGATGCCAACACACAGCTGCGTGATGTCATCGAGTGAATTTTAAGCATTTAAACGATCGATTTATGGGGGAAGACAAACTCCTAAACCATGGCGAAGAATGTTTTCACATTAAATGTCATGACACGTTGCCCGACCGGTCGTCAAAGCATGTCTCGCAGTCAAGCCCCGAGCCTGTCGGAGTTGTTTACCTCTAAGTAGGTGAAAGTATATTCAACAAGTTGCCGAGCACACATGCAAAGGAGCAGCCAAACAAAGTCAAAGCACCCTCGCACCCAACGATACACCGCCGGCATAAGACGCCGCGCCGTCAGAACTTTTCCCCTTGTGCTCTTTGGCAACTTTTCTGAAACATAATCCACTTAAAAGTGTTCAGCATCCAATATCAATTAGCATCCTCTCTGCTGTTCAACTTTTCACTTTCGTTCGTTTGTCTGCATCACGCCCAACGACTGCGTGAGCGACAGTAAATCCGGCTCACTCACCCTCCTGGCCGGGCGTTTTGCGTCTCTTCTGTCTAGACGGCGTTTAATGATGGCGCACACACAAATTTACTATCCAAAGAACACCTTCTGTCGCTGCGGTACGAGATACGCAATAAAATTGCAATCATACGGGAGAGGCACGACACACAGGCCATAAACAATGACAGCCACTGCACGGCCCGAGGAAAGCTGCAAAAGTACGCCTAAGTGGTCTATTCCGCCCTAATAGACAGCCTCAACGATGGACCCGGACGAAGGACCCGACGGATAGCAAGGATAAGGATGGAAAAAAAAAAAGGCGAACACAAACATCGACTAAAAGCATTCGCACTGTAGCGGCAACATCTTTCCTCTTCGAGGTGTGATTGAAAAATATTGGATTAGAAGACGACCGGTCGGTCGCTCGGTTGGCCGGTCCCCAGGGGAACAACACTCGTTATCCACAAGACCGGCACCGACGGACAACCGAGAAACAACCACCAAAAACCCCAATAAAGGATAACACACACACAGCCACACACCCATCGACACAGCAGCACAAAGGAAGGACTGAAACGAGGAAGGAAAAGGAGAATTAATATTCGAAGCGAAAAAGAAAACGATTCCAATGGTTAGAGTTTGGTTTCGATATCACTTCACACAAATGGTGGAACAGAGGCGGTGGCAGCCGAGCCGGGACACAAAAACATCACTCGCTTTTCTATTCCCTAGGATCACCACCCCCCCCCCCCCCCCCCCCCCCCACTCCCTCTAGCAGCCTGCTTTTCTTTTCATTTTCATCTCGTTGTTCTCGTTGCTCGTTGTACTAGTGCTTTTGTCCCTTTTTTACGTCACATCCACTGTGTGTGCGCTGGCCGGCGAGGGGAGGCTGGTGGGGGCGCCATCATCATAACGAGACGGGGCCAGCAAATACCATTCAGAGCAGCAGCAGCGGCAGCCTCTCCCTCACCGTCGAGACATCACCACGGAACCACCCCCTTGGGTCGTTAATTTAATCAACTCAAGACATTTATTACCAGCTATTAAACCACCCGCTACATTGGACCGTGCGTTGGTCGACGGTCGTCGGTCGTCGGTTTGTCGTTTGCTTTTCTTCCAACCAACCAACCAACCAACAACAACGATGACGACAACAACGACGACGACGACGACACAGAGTGGAGAACGAAAATGAGACGAAGAAGCAGAAGCAGAAGAAGAATGAAAGAATGGAACTTATGCCGCCGTGCCGACCAACCGACCAATTTTCAGTGTTTGAAGACGACAATTGCCGGGTGAGTTGAGCGCGCCAGAGCCACAGCCACCGCCACCCGCCACACAGCCAGAGCGCCAGAGCCCGAGTCGAAGCGCACGAGACCGAGAAAAATCCTTGGCAATGGAAATTTCTCGTCCACTAATTCATTACGAGGAAGTTTATCACACTCTGGAATACATTAGTTTGTTGTTTTCGGCAGGCTCATGCGGGCATCCCTTGGACGTGAGGCCACACGACCGACCGAGAGGAGCTGGTGCTGTGGTCGCCGCGCTATGCTCTTTGCTCTTGTTCAGCCAGCGTCGATGATGATAATTTTTGGATGTGTTCAGGATATGCCGGCATCTAGGGGAAACGAGTCTAATTGGACGGTGGGAGAGGAAGTAGCCACCCACTGTTCTCGATGACACTGTTCTGCTGGTGATTAATGAAATGGCCTATTGGTGGATGCTCATATATAGTTGGCCGGCCTCGAGAGGCATCCTGTTGTGAGTCGGGTCGGGTTTCTTCGCAGCCAAGCAGCGCCTGATGGTTGGTCAATAATTTATGAGAATTGCGAGAGTCAGCCACAGGAATGGAAGGTTCATTGCCACTTGAGGTGATGAGATGAGCAGAGTCTCGATGCCATTCAGGAGGCGTAGGATTTTCCAAGTTATACGGTCATCTTGACACCAAGACGCACTTCAAGTTGGACCATATTTCTTGTCTAAGTGCACTTAGAGAGATGGCGAGAGGGTATAGTGGCAGCAATGTGATTACAAACTAAGTTTTCGCATGACATCACGTGACGTCACGCGTTCACATATACTTCATGAGATTTGAGTGGTCACAAACATGGTTGTGATGGATGTGAGAAAGTACAGGAGCATCCTACAAAGACTTTATAAGCAGAAGAGGAAGGATGTCACGTGATATCACGCGTGAGCTAATACCTTATTCGATTTTAGTGCTTGGAAATATATTGGTAACCTGTTTATATACAGACAAGAGGATCTGGCAGTCATTTATGGATAAAGATACACATCATCACGTGACGTCACGCGTGGGCATATGACTTCTTGCAAGTAAACGTTCACAGTTACACTAGCGATCTAGGTCAGACATTAGAAGATGATCAGGTAGGAATTGCTAAGCAGAAAGAAAACATAATCTCACGTGACGTCACGCGTGTGCAGTTGTCTTCTTGCAAGTTAACTTTCGGAATTATAATATCGATCTAGGTCAGACATTAAAATAGGATCAGGCAGGAATTCTAAGCGGAACCCAATGTAACCTCACGTGACGTCACGAGTGTGCATATGTGTTCTTGCATGCTAACGTTCGAAATTATACTAGAAATCTAGATTAGACAGAAAAAGTGGATCAGGCAGGAGTTTCTAAGCGGAACCCAATGTAACCTCACGTGACGTCACGAGTGTGCATATGCCTTCTTGCATGCTAACGTTCGAAATTATACTAGAAATCTAGATTAGACAGAAAAAGTGGATCAGGCAGGAGTTTCTAAGCGGAACCCAAAGTAACATCACGTGACGTCATGCGTGTGCATATGCCTCCTTGCAAGTAAATGTTCAGAGTTGTACTAGCGATGTAGGTCAGACATAAAAAGAGGATTATGCAGGAATTTCTAAGCAGAAAAAGATATAACCTCACGTGACGTCACGCGTGTACATACGCATCATGGAATTTGAATGATCGGAAAGTGGCTCTGTCAGGACTCTCTAAACAGAAAAGCGACCAACCCCAAGAATGCAAAGGGGAGAAGGGCACAGTTTGTAAAAGATAATCTTTCAATTTGTGGGTCACGTGTGCCGCTTTAAGGAAGTGTTCCACTCAACTTAACACAGCCATCGACTAATGGACTGCAGCATTGTACCCCGGATTTTGTGCGAAAGATCTCACAGCATCACCGTTCCGTATCCCATTTCTAATTAATCACCGAGCTCGACACTGACGCCGCGCCGCTCGTTCAAAGCGATCCCTTCCGGAACATTTGATGTAATTTACGCGAAAGCCAATACAATTCCAACGATCCAAAGTACCATATCGAATGAACGTACACCCCGTTGTATTCCGGCAATCCGCAAGCGTGTCTGCAGAGCCCCTCAAGTGTCCTTAAGAGTTATTTAATCGCATACCAAAACGCCAGAGGCAATAAACTCCGCCGAATAAATCATACGAATCACACACACACGCTAACGCATAGGCATCCTGAGTGAAATCCAATCACCAGACACGTGCACCACCAGCACCATCCGGATTATTCGACATCTCTGCCGAGCAGCATTTACCAAATCAAATGAAGTCGAAGTCGAAGTAGAAGTCGCAACCCCCCTCTTTAAAATCGTCTCCATGTTATCCGGGAATCGGGTGCGGATCAGACCATCCAGTGAGTGAGGGTGTCTGCATTACATGGGATTTGTAATTAGTCCCCTCATGCGTGCGGAGGTATTTTTCAATAAACATCCAGCGCCAGCAGCTCCCGCCACTCTGACCTTCACTCTGAAACAATGCGTCCTTAAACTTTCAGTCAGAGGATGACACACTCGCACACGCATACCCATGCTGACACAATCCGTTGCCACAAATTCAATTTATCTCGAATGACATTAGGATACACTCGAAAAATAAATTACACATTCACCCAGATGCAGCCCATCGCTACCGCCACCCACCCACGGAATCCTTTTCAGATCCACGAGGAAGGGATCAAAATTGGCGAAAACGGTGTAAGATATCCCGACGCAGGGTGAGAGGGTGCCTGCCACCGCCACCGGGGGAAAAAAAAAGAAAGGATAAATAAATTTATTGAAAAAGGAATCCTTCCAAAGATTTAGACGGTGGCGGGGCTTTCAACTCAAACCAGGCACCTTACCGCCATGCCCATCCCACTGCGCCCGCAGTTTTATTATATCACGTTTCAGACATTATTACACACAACACACACAAGAGACGCAAGACGAGCCCGAGCCGGAGACCGAGCCCGAGCGGCAACAGCCTAAAAGCGAAGTCCTTAAATTTCCTATCCTCCTTCTTAAGACTCGATAAAGCGTTTCTTCTTTTTTTTTTTTCTCGGAGGGTTCCCCTTCTCCCCCTTTTTTTTATTATGATTATGCTTGCCTTGTTCAAATGCTTGTTACACATCCTTCTGCCTCCTCGCATAGTGTACTCCATCCTTCGTCTCGTGTATCCTCGTATATCAATAAAACATTGTTTTCGGCCCGGTTGCCACTGATGGCGGTGGTGTTAAAGAGACGAACGAACGAACGAACGAATCACCATCCACAGAAAGGACACATACTACAGCACACAGACAACAAAGGAAATGCTAAAAAATTGCCAAGAAATATCCAAGCCGTCAGCGGCGTCCCAATATTGAAATGAATGAGCGATAACTACTTATGCGCCCCTCTTTCGGTGGAGGCTGCCGTTCCCCGTCTGTGGACCAGTGAATTGGGCTTTTCTTCTTTTCTTCTGTTCGCCCTAAAGGTGCTGAATATGAGCAGATTATTCTTGTGTGTGTGGTGGATGGGGTCCGTTTCGTCCTGTCGTAGTTCTTCTGATCTGTTTCATTCGGTTCGGTGGTGCTCCTGTGCGTGTGTGTTGCCGTCCATTGTGTGTTGTGTCTCTCGGTGAGACGTGTAACAACGTTGAATCGATTAAATGAGAAGAAAAGCCAGCGATTTATTGGCAGGACCGAACAATGCCAAACCGAATGGACTCGGTCGTTGCTCACGACGAGGGCCTCCCACCACGAATGGAGCAACAAAAACGAAACGAATGCCAATCTCAAGAGGGAGAGAGTAAGCATAATCATAATAATAACAAGAACATCATCAAGGACCAATCTCTTCGGCTAAAGTTCTTTTATTCCTCGATCCCTCGGTGACAGGGAAAGAGGTGTGCACTACGTCGTGTCGTTGAGATTATCAGAAGGGGGGGGTGTGGTGGATGGGTGGTTGCCATTTTATCGGATCAGGAGAAGAGCAGCAACACACGAAAAGGACACATTACAGAGGCAACCGCAAAAATTATCACGAGAACCCCGTACATACGTACACCATCATCATCAATGTCCATTTCCCGTATTTGTGCATGTGTGCGACAACAGAGAGTCGCCCTGTGTCACACATCCTTTATTTTCTGAAGAATAAACCCAACCTCGGAGCCACTTTCGTGTGGCGGCGGCTTGAGTGGGGGCCAGCACTGTTGGCTGTTGCTTAGAGGAAGAGGATATGACACATTCTTTTTATGTCGGTTAGTCCATATTTCATGTTTGGTTTTTTTTTCTCTGCTGTGCGATGCGGTTGGTTTCTTTGGAGGGATTACTAGGTGCGGGTGGAAGGCGAGTGGCCGGGCGGCGTCCTTGTAAATTGTTGATTGAAGTCGTTTTCGTACGACGGAGGGGGGGGGGGGGGGGGGGGGACGACGACGGAGGCGAACCCAGCTTCCGGGATATTTGGACATCCTTTTTGGTAAATTGAATTAACCCTTTCGGTGGAAGTAATCGAAGATCTTCTCTGGCGTTTTGACAATGATTTTTAATTTATTGTCTTTCAGATTGACTCTGGTGAGGCAGTGGGTGGGGATGGGAGGCTGAAGGTCGTCATCGGTTGAAGGACATTTGGAAGTCAAGTAGGAAGCATGGTGGGGGGACTGTGTAGACAAGATAAGTGGATTACAATGTGGACTCACTTAATCGTCTGAGCTGGGACGCTGTGCAAGTCGGAAGTTGAACCAGCCAAGGCCAAAATATCCTTACTATACACTGTCCATTTTGTTAGGTGAAAATTTCGATGTCGTCGGATGCACTCCAAATGTATCTGATTCGATTAATAGACACTAGAGAACATACCCAGAGGAGTACAGAAGTCGTAGGTAGCCTAGTTGGGCCGCTGTGCCAGTCGGAAGTTGAACCAGCCAAAGGCCAAAATATATGAAAATTTCGATGTCGTCGGATGCACTCCAAATGTATCTGATTCGATTAATAGACACTAGAGAACATACCCAGAGGAGTACAGAAGTCGTAGGTAGCCTAGTTGGGCCGCTGTGCCAGTCGGAAGTTGAACCAGCCAAAGGCCAAAATATCCTTACTATACACTGTCCATTTTTTTAGGTGAAAATTTCGATGTCGTCGGATGCACTCCAAATGTGATTCGTGATGATAGACATTAGTAGAACATACCCAGAGGAGTACAGAAGCCGTATGTAGCCTAGTTGAGCAGCTGCGGCTAAGCGAAAAAAAATCCGGTAGTTTTTTTTGGTGGAAATCAGAACAATTCACACTCAGCATGGTTAATAGCTGACGCATTAGGGAAACACTCAAATGTCAGGATAAACGTGTCAAAGAGTTCAAAGAATGCAAACAAAAAAGAAGCGGAAACGCAACCGATATCAACCACTATTGCCAATGGGCCCTGCGTTGAATCCTTTCGTTTGTTCATTGAAAACCAAATTGTCGAATGCAATAAAGAACGTATGCACGTTCGGCTTGGTGCGAGGCCCGACCTCACAACAGGCCAGCCGACACCGACACACTCGCTCAGAGGACGCTCTTCTCCATTCCGACCGTTTTAACCTCACCCCGGGCACTTTCATCCGCACTTTTATCTGTCGACAAAACTTGTGCTTTTTTTCCAGCTTTTTTTTTTTTTTGTGTTCACATTCCAACCACTGGCCGTTCTAAAAACTGACGCTGTTGCTGCTTTCCGTTGTATCCTTTGTATCCTGCCAACACCATTCCAATTTGTGTGTAAATATGAGTAAATGGTAACCATGCCTCCAGGTGCAGGCAGAAACGAAACTCGAGAGGGGCCATGAACGGAAAAAAAAAACCCCAGAAAATTCTCCATTTTTTTTCTGCGACGAACGCAAAATACGGGCAAAAAAACAAAATAATTACAGGGAAACAACTCGGACACCACCGTGGATGCGCTGGATTTATCTGGGCAGGGTGTCACACGGACTGAGGATAATACGTCAGCCCGGAGGAGCAGAGAGGATGACGGGCTTCATGATGGTCATTTAGCGAGCGGGCAGGCAAGCAGCAGCAGGCAGCAAACAGCTTCAAGGATACCCGAAGAAATTAAAGGCCGAAGGTCTCTCGCTCATTCGGTGTTCAAGTGAATGCTCAAGTTGAAATGCCTCAGTGTGCACAATGCATTCGACGGGCATCCTTCAGCGGGTGCAGTGTTGAAAGCCTGCTCCCCTGACGCAGCGAATTCTCGCAAACTTTGCACAATTTAATGCCGATGGGCAATTTCCACATACACGCCATTAAAAGGCTCTTAACCAGCACCGCCGCCGCTCGCTTCACCCGGCGGCGCTCCTCTGTTCGCCAGACAATTCAACAGTCCGCCCATAGTCGAGACTCTCGGCCGCATGCATACCATTTCTGTGCCGAAGTTTACTTTATATTCAGTGAAAACTGTTTGTGTAATTAAACATGCCTCTCTGCTGGAAAATGGAGGCAAAAAAAAAAAAAAAACGACGACGGTCGAAACTTACTGAATGCAACTGTGCACACGCTGCACGCGCTGGAGTGGCAAGGATGGCCCTCTCCTGTCGAAGGACTCACACCGCTGCGGGCGACTGCCAAACGAAACGAGCATAAACAACGAAGTGAATGTGTTACTTTGACTGAATGGAATGGAACTGACATTCGCAGACAAGTCCTAAGCTGTTTAATGAACTTTTCGTGGAGCGTGTCAAGCAGGGTGCACAGACAGACACTCGGTATGATTCTTGAGCACGTTCCAGGTGTGTGATGTGGCCGGCCATTGTCAGGGTTCACCACGAACATGACGACCTTGTGCGCAGAGAGTCTGTCTCATGTAACTGAGTTACAGAATGAACGTTGGGATACTTCTGCCCTTCTGCCCCTCCCCCCCTTTGGCAGGACCTCTTTGAAGACCCTTTACTGGCCTTCGCTTGTGGGCTGTCTATTTATTTTGCGCCGACCCCATAAGCAACATTGACACACTGCCTTGTGTTTATTCAATTAACAGCCTTCCTGTGACGGAGGGCGGAGAGCGGAGGAGGGGGGAGGGGAGGAACATTCCACTTAGCCAAGGTGTCGCAGTTCTCCACCCTTTGGCGGCGGGCGGCTCACCTCCCAGTCCAACCTTAAAACCCCAATAACAATCACGCGAAATCAAATAACGGCCACTGGCCGACAGGAAATTCATGTCCTTCGGCGGGCACGGCAGGACACTTCCTCTGCCGGCACCGCCACCAGAGCACAACCCATTTAACGAATTTATTAGAATGTAAGCGGAAAAGCAGAGACAAACACACTAGCAACTGAAAATAGTGGAGTTGGAAAAGTCCTAGTCCTAGTTCCTAGTCTCAGGGTTCGAGTCCTCCGACACCGCCACCGCCTCAACCACCCTCACTCAGCTGAGTCACAGTAATGGACTATAAATCTCCCACTCCAAATGGACGAATGGACAGACCAATAAAATATTATCCAGGACGTGTGTGCGTTGCCCCAGTTGCCACACGAGTTTCGGAGTGCGGATAAGGTGTCGTCCTGGTGTGAAAGAGAGAGAGAGAGAGCGAGTGAATTGAAGAGGCATCGGCAACTGGGTTAAAGGTTAGGCCATTATGTGCCGCAAATAACTTCATTCGAATTGGAGATGGGAATTTATTTGTGAAATGTAACGTATGTCCTCTCGCGCACACACACACGCACGAGAACATTTTTGTATGTGGTCAAGGTTGCTGCATAAAGTCGAAGATAATTGTTGGATACGCTGTCACTGAGTTACCGATGTCAAGGGATCAACGAGAGGCGTGTTCGATGGAAATCGATGGATCTACAGAAGTCGTGTCGGATGTCTGAAGTTCAGTCGATTCGGTGGATTCAGTGGCATCAGCGCGTGAGGGAGTAATAAATATTTATGCACTTCGTCGGATGGCTTGACTTGGCAGGTGGTCCCTTGAACTCAGCGCACTCAACTCAAAATACACAACTTTCAAATGGAAAATTAAACGACGACAGACACAGAAACATCCGCATCGTGCTGCAGGACCCCCCCCCCCCTCCCCCCCCTCGCTCTCCCCAGACCAACGGAAAGAAAGAGAGAACTTTTTAACTTCCTATGGCATATCCAAAAATTGCCATAAACTAAGCGAACTTTAAGCAAACAAAGTGGAAAATGCTGTATCTCACCCTCGAGTCAATCTCTGCCATCACTACAATATCCCAGTGGCATTCGCCGGCACCGCCGCTCTCACCATCTAACGAACATTAAACATGCAAACGGATGTTGGATGTTAACAGTTTCATTCCGCTCCGCCCCCCCCCCCCCCCTCCTCTCTGGGCAAAAAAAATCTGCTGATAATGGGCAAACGACGCCCCGAACGAAGACGAGGACGACGACGACGACAACGAGAATGAACCAAAGTGGCTGAGAAGGCGAATGGTAAAAACTTGCATGCAGACGAACTGTCTAAACTCCATCGTCGGTGGTGGTGGAAAAGTTAACTTTATCCCTTCCCCCTCCCCCCCTCCCCCCTGCCATCGCCGAAATTCGAAAGAGAGATATTTACCTTTACTTATGGGCGGCCCCATTGCATCTATGAGGAGGGTGGTGCCTTCCAAACCCCAGACCTTAACTCTTTTTCCATCATCTGCTGCGTTTGTCCAAAGTTTTGCTGCTGCTGCTTCTCGACGGAAGAAGAAAACATGACAAAAGGGAAGAGTACCCCTAAACACACACACACACATTCACCCATCACCCCTCAAAAAAAAAAAAAAAAAAAAACTGCAACGGAAGACCACTTTCATCGTTTGTGTAATTTAAGTTTTCAACCCTAAAGCCTCCCTCCAACCACCCATCATCAAACCTCCAGTTGCACAACCCCCCCCCCCCCCTGCTCAGCCACCCTTTAAGCTTTCTAATTCACCGTGTCTCGTCTTCTTCGGAAAATGCACATCTATCGTTTATCTGAGAGCAGCGTGGACGTTTTTCTTTTTTTTTTTCTCTCCTTTTCGTTCTCATTTTACGTAAGTACCCTTACTTCTGCTCGATGGGATAACCTCTAAATTGCAACCATGGCTATCTGTGAAGCCTTGAATCGTTTGTACCTCCCCCCCGTCGACCCCTGCCACGCGCCGCTCCACCGGTGGGAGTCTCTTGGAAACAATTTTAATTTCATTAAAAGCATTTTAATTCTGTTCTAATAGATAAGCTTCTTACTTTCAACTTTAAAATGCTTTCGTCCTTGTCGACGCTGTCGTCGTCGTCGTCGTCGTTTGTTGTCGTCCGTCGTCGTCTTTCGTGTTCATTTTTTTTTTTTTTTTTGCTGTTCCCTTCATGTTCACCCAAAGAGTGAGGATGTTCGAAAATTTTCAGCAAATACACCTAACAGTTGTGTAACGTCGCGTCTCGTCCCTCCGGAGGATACTACGCCGGATCATCTATTTGTCGGGTTTATTTTCCTTTCTGTTTTCGTTTTTTTTCTCTTTTTTGGGTGGGGAGGGAGGTGGTGCTTTCAATGAACACAATTAGATAGATACACTCACCGTTGCTCCGGGGCCACCCCCATAAAGGTATTTGTCGTGAAACTCATCGACAGCACAGCACTCTCACCATCACCCCACTCCCCCATCCACTGTCACAGAGACTTAATCCGTTTGCTTTGAACGGGCGGGCGGCGAAAATGAGGGAGTTACTTACTGTTCAATGGTAAATTAAAGGATTCAGTCTCGAACAACAGGGAATCAAAGTGGCCATTCCCTTTTAATCCCTGGCACCGGGGCGCGCGCGAGTTATCTTTGTTCAAGGATAACAACCCGAAAAAAGGACAACGACAACGAGCGCGGGGGGGGGGGGGGGAGGGGAGGTGACAGAGCACAGAAAACCGGGTGAAGCACATGAACTATATGTAATTGGCACATGAAGTCGATACCGTAGCTGATGGCAATCAAATGGATTGCAAATAAATAAGGTCACAAAATGGACATGTGGGTGGCCCTGTGAGCTGGTCTGTGCTGTGGTCTGTGCTTTTCCGGCAAAACAATCGGGTGTGGGGTGAGCAGGTCATTGTCACGAGGTGACTGTGGTTTTGGCAGCTAGACGAAGTCAACGGGAGGATGCAGTGGAAGAATGGCCGCAGGGACTGTCTGAAGATAGCTAAATGAACCAAGTTTCGGAGCAACAGATGATAGCTAATTGAACTAATTTTCTGAGTCGTCAGTTTTAACTGTGGCATGTCTCCTGAAGTTGCAGTCAACATTGGGAACCTTCTGAGATAAAATTCCAAGTGGACAACGTTGGGCGCCATTTCGTTTTAAACAAGATAGCCAGAGTATTACAGCTTTAAGCTTTAAGCCATGATCTAAAGGGTGATTTTTTAGCTATTATCTTTTTGGCAACACTGCCTTAAACAGCTGACGCACGTTTCGTGTTTTGTTTCACTGTCAGACATTTTCAGTTTGGTCTATAATTTAACCATGAATCGTCTTACAAACGAACAACAACGCTGGCAAATTATTGAATTTTATTATCAAAATGCGTGCTCTGTTTAAGAAAGTTCATCGCGCACTTCCATTTTATGGTCAGTTTAATCGACCCACTGAAGCGGCTATTCGGGCTATTGTGACTAAATTTCGCACCAAATTTACATTGTTGGACATTTACTCAACAACACGCTCACGTAGAGTGCGAACTGAAGAAAATATCGCAGCTGTATCGGCCAGTGTCCGATGATGACCATCAATTATCGATTCGTCGCCGTTCGCAGCAATTGGGCCTCTGTTACTCAACAACGTGGAAACTTTTTTTTTTTGCCCGAAATACAAGAGCTTGACTTGCATGACATGTGGTTACAACAAGACGGTGCCACATGCCACACAGCACGCGCAACAATTGACTTATTGAGAGGTAAGTTCGGTGAACATTTGATTTCACGTTCGGGACCGATCAATTGGCCGCCTAGATCGTGCGATTTAACGCCCTTAGACTATTTTTTGGGGGGCTATGTTAAAGCTCATGTCTATACAGACAAGCCCGCTTCAATTGACGCATTGGAAGACAACATTGAAGCATTTATTCGTGAGATACCAGCCGAAATGTTGGAAAGAGAATGCCAAAGCGGATGGACCATTTGAGGCGCAGTCAAGGTCAACATTTGCATGAAATAATCTTCAAACATTAAATTGTATGGACCGTACTATGGATTCAAATAAAGATTTCATGCATTTTTCTGAATTTTATGTGTTTTTTTCTTTTTTAAAAACTTTCCTATAGCTTTTAAAAAATCACCCTTTAGTTCTTCGTGTCGTGCTACAGTCCGGGGTGGACCTAAGTACGTGGGTACACGAGCCAGAGCTTAGATCCTAGTGGAACCTCTAGTGATGCCTGATGCTGGGGTGGACCTACGACTCAGCCATCAATCGGATCGGATACTGGTCACGACGATCTCTTGCTGCACGAAGTTTCAGCGTGATGACTGCTTGTAAAAATGCTCTTCTTCTCCGTGTCGCTCCACAGCTTGGATTCGGCATAGACTTCAACCGAAGAGGCTCTCCAGCCGCCACTATATTTTGCACTTCCTCTTCTTCGCGCTACAGTCTGGGGTAAGCCTACGACTCAGTCGACAATCATGTGCTGGTCACCACTACCTCTTGGTCAAAGAAATTCTCAGCAACTTTGGCCACTTCCACTTGTTGCTGGCTCTTCTTCTTCGCATCTGGGATGAACCTAGACATCAACAAAGAGGTCTCTCCGCAGCAAGGACTTGCTACAAGTTGGCTGAAGTCGTGGTTAAACGACTCCATGGCCCACTGACTGAGAGTCAAAATGCTCAGCAATCACTTGCAATTCACATCAACTTCGCAGCACCCAATAATTGTCAGAACTAAATGTTCACGTTCAATGTGCACGTTCAATTTTCAATATTTTCAAATAACTCATGCATCTCTCAATGTTGCAATTTTGTTGAGCAAATAAAACACCGTCATTTCTCACCTATCTCGCCTACACAAAATGGCTGTGTTGTGTTTTTTTTGTTTTTCTCTTTTGTCGATTTCATCGAATTGATGTTCAAACAAAATGCATTCGCCAGGCACCTGCTCGATATACCGGAAGACGACGACTGACTACCGGTCACCACCTCCCTCTCGCAGTGCAACTAAACAAATATTTATTCAAATAGAAAACTAAAGTACAACTCTCACACAAGAGCTATGGACACAATGCACGACCTCACCCGTTGACACATTGGGGTGGGGTGTCCCCATCCCCCACCACACTCACAAAAAAACAGAACACCCTCTAGATTTATATTTGTTATTCGTTCATATGAATGTGTGGGTCCTTTTTTTGTCTTTTTTCATAAATAACATACCGACATGCGGAGGGGGGGGGGGTGCCAACACCCCCCACCCACCACCACCCACAGTCATGCAAAATAGAACGTTTATATGCGACTAAGTGGAGACGGGGGACAACGGGCTAGCGATGGAAGCAACACTTTCCCATGCCATTTGTTGCCGTTTGGACGGGCGGCAGCGCACACCCGAAGCTCACCTCCCAAGCGATCCCATTTTTCTGAAGCATCCTTGAAGCGCAGAAAAAAAAAACGCGAAGCATTCCTGAAAGGGACAAAAATATGGGGCAACGTAGAGAAATCATTGTTTCCAAACCGCCCCCCCCCCTCACAGCAGCAGTCATAGTTTGTCAGCAACCCTTTCCGCCCGCGTCACCACCACCCACACGAGCCGAAGGACACAAGTTTCGCAGGACTGTAAAATTGAGATCTGTCGCGTTGAAATATTTTTGTGATTTTTTCGTTTTTCGGCGAGGGGGTGGGGCTGTAGAAAAAACTTGTCGACCCCCCCCCCCACATACCAGAGGTGTCTTTATGCGTTCTACACATGTTTCACACGGATGTTATCCATTTGGATTACCATAGAATCACAAGGAAAGGATTCCTCAATTGTTGTTGTCCCCTCGTCCTCCTCGTGTGCCCCAGTTGCTGCTCCACCCCGCGACGGTGCACGGGGCGTGTGTTTTTTGTTCAGTTTAGTTCCGAGGGTAACGAATACAACAATCCCCGGAAGCGGCTTATTGAAGAGTCAATTTGGCGTGTGTGTGTGTGTGTGAGTGTGTCTGAAATTACCATCAAGCCCGGTGATTCGCATCGCGTCAAGCTCCTTCGCATTGATTCCGATTGTCATTCGGATTTTGGGAATTTTTCTGTTTTATTAAAACGACTGTCTCAGCGAGCGCGTGTACGATCCGAAATTCAAATCACGAGCGGGGCGGTAGGCTCCTAGATGCGTGGCCAGATGGCGTGGAAAGTGTATGTTTTATTGAAACAGAACGAAAGAGAGGGAGAGAAAAAAAAAGGATTCAGTGAAGTGGAGGCGCCATAAAAAGAAAAAACTAAGTCAAAACGGCACCGAATGGCTGATCGTCATGCGAAATTGAACAAGACAAATTGAAATTTGAATTTCGCTACGAGATCCCTGGTGTCATTTGCATTTTGTCGAAGTGCCGGTGACGGTTGGTGTGCTGGCATTTCGCTGGAAATTGCACTGTTTTGAGGGGGGTTTTGGTTTTCATTTTGGAGCAGTCCACCATCCACTTCCCACGATGGACATCGTTAACCCTCACAATGAACTTGTTCAAGTTGTTTATTATGAAGGCACCTCCGACGATTACAACCCGGAAACCCAACGGGTTTCCTCATTGTCCACATTAACACCACCCCCTCCCATCCACACACAAGAAAAACGCCGACAATTTCCCATGCGGGTCTCCATCATCCGAAACTCAATTAAAGACCGAATTGTTGTTGAATTGCAGCCCTCTTCCGTGGAAAGCCCAGAAATAATACAAAGTCCGGACACACTCATGAAAAAAGGGGGCAAACATTTTAACCCTCCAAAAGTAAAGAATATTAATTCAACGTTTTAATTAAAAATCCTTTTCGCTCCCAAACAACAGCAGAAAAGGAGAGAAAAAAACGAGTGAATAAATACATTCAAAGCCGAACAGGGGACCCTCGCTCTCTCTCTCTCTCTCTCTCAACAGACATCGGATGAGCATGTGTGGAAGGACTCTATCCATCCGTCGCGTCCACTAGTCGGTCTTGGGCAACTCATTCACAAAAGCAATTAAAACCGGAAATAGCTTCAAGTGGTCATACGAAGAGGTACCATCCGGCCGGCTATCTGTTAGCTATCTTGTGAAATTGGTCAAAACAATTTGCGACGCACAAGTGAATGCTGTTTGCTGGACTGCTGGTGGCGGCCATGCGCACCAAAAGGGATAATGAACAACAAACACTGAATAAAGCAAATAATAATCGAAAAAAAGGGATGCCATCAGAGGAGAGAAAAATGCATCATTTAGAGGGGGGCCGTGACGGCGGGAAGTATCTCATATTGCTTTGAGATGAGTCGGAGTGCACTTGAGTGCGCTGAAATTGCAATACCTTTGCTGGCAGAGGGACACTTCACAGAATGGTGAACAAAGAGCAGCTGTCCATGGTCAGGCGGGTATATCGCGCGGAAATTCGAGATGGCTTGGGGCCCTGTCACAGCGTCAAGGCCTTTGAATCAGTCATCTGGCGCGAGTTCAAAATGGTAGCCACTCGTGGGGGATGCCATTCATCAGTGTTTGCGTGTAGATCAATGGGAATGTTTGCAGTGTGGCGGAAGGGACCGATTCCTGATCCAGTCTAACATTGGATCGGTCCAGGAATTTAGAGCTTAAGCGTGAGACTGACGAGCGTAGGGGAATACTGCCTGTCACCGATCCCTGATCGAGGCAAAGAATGTGTCAGAGGATCATAAAGATCGGTCCACCAGCTCAGCACGAGTGTGGACGAGTGTGGACGAGTGGACGAGTGGACGAGTGTGGACAAGTGTGGACGAGTGGACGATTGTGGACGAGTGGACGAGTGTGGACGAGTGGACGAGTGTGGACGAGTGTGGACGAGTGTGGACGAGTGTGGACGAGTGTGGACGAGTGTGGACGAGTGTGGATGAGTGTGGATGAGTGTGGATGAGTGTGGATGAGTGTGGATGAGTGTGGATGAGTGTGGACGAGTGTGGACGAGTGTGGACGAGTGTGGACGAGTGTGGACGAGTGTGGACGAGTGTGGACGAGTGTGGACGAGTGTGGACGAGTGTGGACGAGTGTGGACGAGGGTGGACGAGTGTGGACGAGTGTGGACGAGTGTGGACAAGTGTGGACGAGTGTGGACGAGTGGACGAGTGTGGACGAGTGGACGAGTGTGGACGAGTGGACGAGTGGACGAGTGTGGACGAATGGACGAGTGGACGAGTGTGGACGAGTGGACGAGTGTGGACGAGTGGACGGGCGATGACATGCCGATTGAGGACCTTCCAGATGCAGTTGATGCTTTGGACGGCGATAATTTCGATCACAAAATGATTGAAGTCCTTCCAAATCCTGACTTCATTCCCGCAGGCCATTGTGTCGTAAGAGATCCCACCAAACTTCCAACCCCACATCCATTGCCTGCCTCGGACAACAAACAAAAATCACTCACAACGCACCGTCACGGCTCATCGCCCATCCATTCAGCGGGAAGAGACTAGAAACAAATCTAGCAGCTGTCACCTTCAACAAATATTGCCCCATAAATTCAAACTTAAAAGAAAGCGACCGACCACCGCTACCAATCGAAAGGGAACCGATTCGAGAATCAATCCTCGACATTGGCAGTTTTAAACCACCACCGCCACGGCCACCCACAGAAGAACTTTCCGAACAGAGCCCAACGAAGAGGCACCTGGTTGCATTTGTGAGAAACTTTCTCCTTGTCCCACAAGAGCAAAAGTTTACAATCAAAATATTTTCGGTCTTGAACTATAGATCTCAGTTGAAGAAGCGCACCACGAAATCCCGCAGAGTTTCACTCGCCAAAACAACAATTTATCCAAGCTATCGTCCCCTCCACCGCGGCGGGTCACAGACAGTTGTGCAAAGAAGCAAGAAACACGAGAAGAAAGGACGAAATAAAAAGGACATTCCACCGGCAACGACGACCGAGGCACACAGTGCATCGAGCCGCGTACGTACTAGCAGCATGAACGACTATAAATGTCCCGCGATCTTTCTCGCTCGGCTTTTTGCTGGCATCCGCCGTGCTCTGTCTGCTGTTCACCTTTGACACACGTCTTTGAAACTGTGCTCCGTTGACTGCCTCTGTGAACTGCAGACTCCCCAATCTCCCCCCCCCCCACGATGGCATACGTTTCCCTCGTGTTGTACATCCATTTTGGGTGTGAAATAGCGAAACCTCGATGGGGACGAGGTTTTGCCACCGACACACACATGAGAGAAGAGAGAGTAATAGATTCTGTAAAGCGTAATAAATTTCCTTTATAAAACTGCAAAATAGACGTGAAAATGGAAAAAGTTTTTTCCTGTTTTCTTCTTAGTCCTTTTATAGTGTGAAACCATTATCCGTTGAAACACTTATTTTCGCTTACGACAAACGGCTGCCGGTCGAGGTGTGTGTAGCGCCTGGTCCAGTGACACCTTGGAGGAGTGAGTGGGGCACCACCGCCACCAACTGTGGACATATCATATTTTGAAGAAAAAAAAAAAAAAAAACAGAAGCTTTTTGACACCAGGCCCAACGTTAACAAATTTTAAACAAGAGCCTGTGTCTGGATTTGCCTTCCAACCTCCTTCAAAGTTTCTCATCACCCCCCCCCCCCCCCCCCCCCCCATCCCCCTCTCAGACACAAACAGAGGAACGACGGCGGAACCCCGGCTCGGATGGGTTATCCTTCGCGCACCAACGCCTCATTTTCAGCGTTAATTATGTGCGTAACTTATCCGTTTATCATTTCGAGTGATATTGGAGAACATTTTAATTAAGGCTGTTTTAATTTTCAACCAAACAACCCCCAACCCCCTCCTCCCCCCCTTCAATCTCTGAAGGCTGAAGCTGATTCGCAGCGGCGGCTGAGCTTGTAAATGGATGCGAGAGGAAACTTTTCTACCAAAACGTTGATTGAGGGGTGGTTGGGGTGATGGGGGGGTGGTACGCTTATGTTGATTAATTAGGGATTTTTCGGTCTTTACAAATCCAGAAGGGGGAACGAGCGGATGGCGAGAACAATCAACACCGATAGCAGATGATGATTGGAGATGATGAATTCGATTATGTTTCTGCTTGTGGAGTTGCCCCCGTGTGATACACCTCCTGTGCCGACGGTGGAGTTACCCAAGCGCAGTAAGTTCATTAGACGATGCCGGGAAGAAGCAGGATTTATGTAATCGCTTGACGAAAGTTCTTCGGCTTCGTCTTCTCCACAAAATCGAACCCAACTCAACGGATTGCTGCATCTGCCACTTCGAGCGGACAAAAAACTAAGCCACTTCAAGTTGAGTCCAAGACACCCACCCACACGCGTTCGTTCGCCAAAAGTCACAAAAGTCAATCGTCCTTGTGACAGATGAAGAAAAAAAAAAAAAAAAAAAAAAAAGAGAAAACGAAGTCAAATCTCTTTCCCTCTAAGGTTAGCCAAGAGATGAAATTTAATTAAAAACCTATTCCAAAGGATGTCGTCGTCTCGCAGATGTACAAGGGACAAGTGCCCGTGATTTGCATACTAACTCGAAAAAAAAAAAAGAAAAGAGGGAGATGAGGAGAGAGAAAAAAAAAAGAAAAGGATCCCGCCGCGCCCTCAGCTTAACTCAAACATATTTTCAATTACATCCCGAAATTCCGTCAAATTATTTTCCGAAACCAAGCAGAAGCACAAGAACGGATGAATGGAAGAAAGGGCACAGCAACGTGCTGTGCAGAGAGGCAAAGGACGAAGGAAGAAATCTGAACGAAACACGAATCCTTCGTACTGATTACAAGGCTTAACATGAATAATATCAATTCCACTGAGACATTCCTCGCTCTCGCATCCTCTCTCTCTCTCTCACACACACACACAATCTCAATCTCATATGTCATTATCTATTTAAGGACATGCACACACAGTTAGGCGCGTCGTCCTCAGCTCGGATGGATCCCAAGGGGCATATGCTAAAAATCACCAAGGAAACGCGCACACACACGGCTGCCCATGTGTGAGAAATGTCTTGAAACAGAAATGAAGCGATTTTATGAATTTTAAGAATCCTCCACTCGAAGGAGCACATACAGGAGCAACGCAAAAAAAAAATGCGGCAAAACAAAAAAAAATACGAAAAAAGAAGGAAACCTTAAATATCTTCCACAGAGGTCCTTTACAAGGACTTACGCACAACAAAAGAGTGACATACAGACCAAGGATCCAGTACACTAATTCGTTTTCTTAGGCCAGGCAAAAGGAGCAGAACTTCTCAAGAGACTGACTCTCGTACCGACAGCACGCCCTCCCATCCAGGCGATGGTGACGATGACGACGACGACGACGGCGACGAATGACGTCCATTTTTATTCCCTCGCCCATCCTCGACAATCAGCAGACCTTCAGGACAGACACACACACACACACCGGAGATGGAAGCGTCTCCGGGTGCCTCCAGATGCCTTCTGTCGAGAATATGCTTGATCTCTCCCAGTTGTTGGTGCGTGTACAGCAGAAGCAGAAGCAGAAGCAGCAGTAGCAACAGCAGCATCAGCTCATGCTCTCTCGGTGGTTTATGTGAATACAAAATCTGTTGCTGACAGATAAGGAATTTCATAAAATATCCTTTTGTTGTTGGCAAGTAGAGTACCCAGCCACAATAAGGCAGCAGCATTCCCTTGCATGCGCCCGCCGTCGCCGCCGCCACCGCCACAGCCGTGTGTGAGAGTGTGTTTTGGCAGAAGTAGAAGACAACAACGATGAGTGACATTTTAAGGATCCTCCCCCCCCACATACCGTGTGTGTAGTCTATTGACAGGAATTTTCTATTAACCTAGTGAAACATAAGGCAAGTGGCTTGTTAACCAAATTAAAGGGAGCACAAGACCAAAGGGTTTCACTCGGAGTGAGTGTGGAATTGTGTTGTGCACAGTCCCTTAGACGATGAGGAAGAATCCATCTATCCAAGCATTCAGGCATCCATTCGTGCGCTATCCCTTTTGGCAAAATTTCGATAAGGCACCCATCATATCGTCTTCGGCAATACTTGTGGCTGTGGCCTCACCCCACACACTCGACAACACATCCAAACACAATCCACGTCGACGTCGAAAGATTGCTTATATTCGCAAATTGTCGGTGGAGTGTAGGCGCGCTCGAATGGTTAATGTAGACGTAAGCAGACGTAGACCATGTTTATATGGTAATCCTCTTATAAATAGCGCTGATTATGCAATCAAATTATGAGAGGAGCCGAAGACAATATAGTCGACGAATGCAAAATTTGCTAGAAAATTGATTGCGCGGTTTGTTATAACTTTCTGTGTGCGTGCGAGGCGACACAGGATCGCTCTGTTGGGGCATAAATCAAGATAATATGAATGAGATACTGCGGAGGCGGCCGAGGGTGATTGACAGCAAATAAGATGAATCACCGATTGGATTGGTTATGGAAGGGAGTGGGTTTTTTCTTCGGCAGGTGACTCGGAGCACATATTCCTTGCGAGACAGTGTGGAATCCATTGAAGAGCGATGAAGTGGACAGTAGGCCCTGTCTGGCTGGCAGTAAGGGCATCTGGAGGACAAGTTTCAATGACGAGCTGTCGACGGGCTTTACAGAGTCAGTCGGATCCAACTAATGAGGTGGCGAGGCCAAGTAGAGACCATATCAACGCAACCTGTCAACGGGCTGTTTCCTAACGAGTGGAACAACGCAGCAGAGAACATCCGCGTGTCTGAGGTGACAAACATAAGAGGAGATGGATCTTAACTCACTTGGCGAGAGCAATTGGAAGCAGCAACCTGGAAAGGCTTCTTTTTTGTGGCTCCCAAGCAACTTGTAGGTGCCGGGGCTTAGACAACACTGGCTTTTGTTCAACGAATGCCAAAATCATTAAAGTGGCCTGGAAACGCGGTGAGACACCTGGCGATTGGCAAACTGGGGTGATTGTCCCACTTGTCAAGAAGGGGGATAAAATAGATTGCTCCAACTAACGCTTTTAAGTATCCCCGGGAAAAGTCTATGCTAAGGTGTTTGGAAGCGCGTTCTAGAGCTATGGTCGAGCCCAGGATGGGGGATGAACAGTGCGACCGACCAGCTTTTCACTCTAAGAATGGTATTTGAGAAGGCGTGGGAGTATGCCAAACCCATCTACAGTTGTTTTGTAGATTTGGAAAAGGCATATGACCGAGTCCCTAGAGGTAAACTCTGGAGTGTCCTGCAGGAGTATGGGATTGATGGTGCTCTTCTGAGGGCCATTCAGTCTCTATACACAAACTGTAGCAGCTGTGTTCGGGTAAACGGTGCTATATCAAGGCTCGCCAATGGTGTGTCTTGTCACCTCTCCTTTTCATTGTATATATGGACTGGATGTTGCATTGGGAGAGTTGAGGGTAAGTCATCTTCTTTTTGCAGATGACTTGGTTATCCTCACATCCTCCCAGACGGAACTCCAACGCGCACTCGATAGGTTTGTGGCCGTATGTGCTGATGCTGGAATGAGGGTTAACGTGGACAAATCGGAGGTTATGGTCATTTCCAGAACGCCTGTTCAATGCACTCTGCATGTTAGTGGAGTCCCCTTGAAGCAGGTGGAGAAGTTTAAGTATCTCGGGGTCTTTTTCACGACTGATCGAAGGAGTAATGCTGAGCTTGCCGGTAGGATTGGCCAAGCTGGGTCAGTTTTGACACAACTTGGTAGTTCTGTAATCAGAAAGGCCGAGCTTGGTGTCAAAGCCAAGTTAGCGGTTTTCAACTCAGTATTTGTTCCAACTCTCACCTATGGTCATGAAATTTGGGTAAGATCGCGAGTGCAAGCTGCTGCGATGAGATTTCTTCGTGCTGTTGTGGGAATTACTCGCCGCGATAGGGTGAGAAACACGGCAGTGCGCGAGGAACTCAACATTGAGCAGCTGCTTCTTCGAACGGAAAGGGCAAAAACTCGCCGGGTTACGCTTGGGCATTGCTCCTGTTGAATTAGAGTCGATGGCGGCGGATCGAGTTGCCTGGAGATCTCTCGTGCGTGGTTTACCCCCGCGACCTCTTTAGTGGATCATGCGGGTCAGAAGATGATGATGATGCCAAAATCAGCGCGCCCTCGTGGTGCTGTTCTATAAATCCTCTCCCTTCGGGTAGGGGTTAGAATATACCCGAGGTAAGGCATGCCTGTCGTAAAAGCGAGCCTGAACTAAGAGCCACTGGTTTTAGGGAACGGAGACAAGCTCACAAGAAAAGGACAGTGGCATATCTCAATCGTAGATTGGTGCAAACGAAACGATGTGAATTTATAGCACTGGCGGCCAGTCTTGGAATGTTATGGCATCCTACTAGTAGCTTGACCAGAGGCTATAGTCTGGTGCCACGGGAGAAAGCCCCTAAGACTCTAAACCCGGCAAAAACCATCACACTACCTTTCACAAGAAAACTATAAATACCTATTGTTAGACCAACAATCACACACGGTGCAAGTGCAATGGCATGGTCCAAAAGAACCAACCTGATAAGCACAAGAGAGACACTCTGTATCACAGGGGCCATGAGAACTTGCCCAACTGCTGCCATGGAGATGCTACTGGAGCTGTCCAGCGTACTGTGTGAACGTCTAAAGCCGTTTTGCACCGCACTAATCGGCACGTACCAGTACGGCTTCCGGTCCGGCAAATCGACTATAGACCAAATCTGCACACTAAGACAAATACTGGAGAAGACCAGTGAGTTTCAAATCGATAGGCACCACCTTTTCATCGATTTGGAGCTATGGCCGAATTCGGGATCCCGGGAAAACTGATCCGGTTGTGTCAACACATACGCGATGCACCGTGCAGTTCGGCTGAAGGATTTCTGAGCTGTTTGAAACTTGCAATGGACAGTTGTGTGACTTCTTCTGGAGAAGATAGTGCGGAGGGTAGCCGTAAACGAGGAAGGCACTATCTTCTACAAGTCGGTCCAACAGGTGGGGTACGCAGATGACATCGACATCGTCGCGTGTTCGCCGTAGTGGAGGCTTTTACGGCGATTGAAGATCAGGCGAAACGAACTGGTCTCAAGGTCAATGAGGACAAAACAAAATATATGCTATCGACCAAAAAACGTTCCGTCACACACCACCTTGGACAAAATTTCACGATCGACAGCTAAAATCTCGAGGTAGTAAAGGAGTTAGTCTACCTCGGGGCAAACGTGAACTCCACAAACGACATCACAGTGGAGATCCGTCGTAGAATCGCCCTTGGCAACCGATGCTACTTCGGTTTGTCAAAACAACTGGGCTCAAAGCGCCTGACTCGAAGGACCTACAAAACTCTTATTTAGCCAGTCCTGCTCTATGGAGCCGAAAGCTGGACGCTAGGTAAAACTGCAGAGCTGATTCTTGGTACCTTCGAAAGAAAAATTCTACGTCGGATATATGGGGGGAAGGCGAATGGAGGAGAAGACATAACCGCGAACTCTACGAGCTGTACCAGAATGTGGATGTAGTCCGGAAGGCAAAAATCCGTCGACTGCACTGGCTCGGCCACATCGAGCGCATGGACACCAATGCTCCAGCAAAGAGGGCCTTTGAATCCGAGCCTACTGGTTCGAGAAGGAGAGGAAGACCGAATCTCCGGTATAAAGACCAAGTAATCGCGGATGCAAGACAGCTTGGTCTTGATGACTGGCAGCAGCGTGCCCAGGACCGTCAACGATGGAAGGCAGCAATTGCTCAGTCTCGCACCTCCATGGGTCACCGGCCTGATAAGTAAGCAAGTAAGGTCGCAGAATGTGCAAATAAGACCAGGTGCATTACATCGAGACAATTCGAGGTACTAGTCAAAGAACTACCACTCCTGGCCATTCCGAAGGATGACGCGGATCGTGTGGGAATGTCTACAGAAGCTTAAGAATCTGAGTAGGAGTAACAGAGTAAGACTCTGGCCATACAGGGATAGAATGCAGCGAAATTGCCGACTTCCCGGCTAGAAAAGGAGCATCGGAACATTTTATAGGCCCTGAATCATTCTGCGCTATAGGAGATCACGTCATCAGGGAAGTGTTCAGGGAACTAGAAAAAAGGAACCGGGGAGATGCATGGAACAACGCTCATGGTATGAAGCAGGCCATGAAACTCTTGGGGGAACACAACCGCAAGAGGTTTGAAGCATGTATCAGAATGAGCAAAAACATCCTCCGTATCCTAACATGCTTCCTAAGAGGGCACTGTAAACTCAGGGAGCACCTAAGGAAACTAGGAGTATCAGAAGAAGGTCTCTGCAGATTCTGGAAAATCTAATGAAATTCCAGAACATATGCTGGGATTTTGTGCGGCGTTAGCCCACAAAAGACAAAGATATCTGGGCACACACCTAGTATCAGAGGAAGAATTGAAGTCACTAGAACCAGCTTTCATTCTCAGATTCCTAAAGGAAACTGGCTTAGAGAGAATACTCTAGGACAAATCCCTTCCACCTTTGTGCAGTAAGAGCAAATAAGCCTCAATACAACTCTGAAAAGAGCTTGAAAGCAATCGTATGAATAGGGGGCACAATAAATCTAAAGGTCGCGTTGCAATTTACCCTCAACAATAATAACAAGGCCCTTGAGACCCGCATAGATTTCACCCTGAACGCTTGAAGTCTCGGAAGATAATAGCTACACATGTGAGGGTCAATCATTGTCTATTGTGGAGGTAGCTTGTTCGACCACGAGACGTGACACGTTGCAGAACACAATCAGGTGCTACGAGGCAAGCAGCATCAGTGGTTTTAGATCGCCCTCACCACGTCGTCAAGGTGGAGAAAATAAGGCCATAAGCTTATTTCGAAGGTTGGTACTTTGGATTCCTACTGAAGGCGTCTCGTCCAGCGTCGAAAAGTGGTCCTAGGAGTAAAAGAACTCGTGATACATGCCTATTCAACAGGTGATCACGTAAATCCGGCACATATCTCTGGAGAAGAGTTGTTTCTCGTCGGAGGTTTCTTAGATGTTTGATGATTTGGTAGAGCCTCCACGAGAGTTTCCGCTTTTCCTCCTATTTGGGCGCATTCCTGTTGAGTAGTCTAAGACCCATCCCTGATCTCTGGTCTGACAGACGATTCTCAAGATGTTGGTGAGCACCAAGTCACAGTCGTGGCGTTGTGCTCATCGACTCCTAGGCACTTGAACCTAAGGTGTCTCGGTTCGATGTACAGGACGAGAAATAATTTTCACGGCTGCACCTCGATGGAGTTGTCAGTGATTCGCTGAGAAAACTACAACTGTCTAGGAAAAGCTGCTCAAACTTCGGAGTCGGCATAAAACGGTACGTCTGTGAGAGAACAGTACGCACAACAGAAGAGGATGCTGAGAAGCTAGGCCCTGGCCCTTTAGGGGCTGTGTGCCACCCCTATAATGCCAGTTATGCTTGCCTTGCGTGTCCTCAAAATATGCATCAGAGAACAGCGCCGTCCCGCCATCAATCGTCAAGAAATGAGAAGTTTTTGATTCAATCCTCAAACAAACACGCTACACACCATACGACAAACACGGAGACACCATACGACAAACAACAAGGATCGATAGACATCATTTTGAGTTAATTTCTTCTCCTCAAGCAATGACAGTCGTTTGAGTCATAAGTACACACTCGTGCATCAAGTCTAGGAGTCTGCTACTAGTGCTTAAAATCGACCGCAGTCTTTCCCACAAGTCTCCTCCCTCCCCCATCAGAATCCGCTTCACATTCCAAATCAAACAAACAAAAAAAAAAAAAACCAAACACCGCTCATATTCCGAAATAACTACGAATTGAAACCGTCTCTGCGAGCTCGAATCAAAGTTCACCTCATTACAGGAAAAGCAACCTCGCGCTCAGCTCTCCACCAGTACATCGTGGTTAATTAGTAGCAAACGCAGAGGAAGGAGAATCCCCCTCCCCCTCACGGGGGTATATTACAGAACTTTAACTAACACTCGTTTCAAACGATCCACGGAAGGACCTCTTAATTGAAACGGAAGAAACTTTCATTCCTCGACTCAAAAAAAAAAAGAAAAACGAAAAAAAAGGCACTAATAAAGTTCCCTCAGGCACTCCGCCACCTCCCCCAGAATGATGTGTGAGCGAGGGGGGGCCCAGAGGCAGCAGAGAACAAAAAAAAAAAAGGAAAAAATCTGCCCAAGCGGTTCGGGCCGTGGCTGTGTTTGTATTCCCTTAAAACATTACCATGGTGATTTCAAGTGGAAAATTAACGCACACACATTAAGTGCCGGCGAAAGCGCAATATGACTTAAAGATCCGCACTCCCACCCACACACACACACCCCCGGGGGGAGGGGGAATATATCACTTGCTGCTTGGGAAAACAAGCCAATGGGAGAAAGCCAAGTTTGACTGAATAGGAGAGCTGGAGTAAAAAAAAACACACACACTTCCCTTGTATGAATAGACACCGAAAGCGATGAGCTGGGGGGAGGGGGGGGGGGGGGGAAAGGATCCATCCCGGCATTGCACTCATAAACGTGAGCGGTGCGCTGAAAACTTTACCAACGCAAGCGAGATTGGAGAAAAGAAGAAACAACAGAAGCAGCTAGCGTTTTATTGTGTAATATGGAAATTCACGAAGAACTGCACAGGTGTGTAGCCCCTACCCCCTCCCACCCAACTAAAAGTTATCAAGATGACTACTGCAACCCCAGACAACGACGACGACGACGACGACGACAGGAAGAAAGACGAACTTTTTAATATCCTAGTTAATTACCATTCTCGGCATAATTCGTCGTCTGTGCAGAGGGAGGCGCTCTGGCTCTCCTATATCGTCGAACAGATTTTTCACGCTCCCTCATCACACACACGCGCATATTTTTAATGAGTTGCCGAAAACGAGTTTTCCAAAAGTCACGCTGACTGCATTCGAATCGGATTCAAACAAAAATTAAACAAAGCCACTGAATGGCTGGCAAGAGGGAGGGGGCGGGGGGGGAGGTCCCTCCCTGTGTCACGTCAAGTGGACTTTAAATTGACAAATTGCGTCGCCACAATCAGTCTCCTCAGCCTCCTCAGTCAATTTGATGTTGTACACGGCACACAGCCCTGCGAGACCTAATGCCAGCATTGTGTGTCCTTTTTTTGTCCGCTTCGCATGCACACATGCGAGCAACAAGAGCCGAAGGTCAAACGACCCACCGCCGAGTTGGTGGGGGGAGGGGTGCAAAAAAGTGAAAAATCGTCACCCTTTCTGCAAATCCTGACCATCATTAGTCAATGTTTTACACATGTTCTACATGAGTGGCTGCTGTCAGGATTACTCCGTCGTCCTTGTCGTTG